>JAITYX010000140.1:132500-594147 GCA_021018815.1 Talinum fruticosum | reverse complement strand
AAATACCGTGAACCGACCGAACCCGAGTTGCTCCCTTAGATAACTCTATACAAGTTTTCCTAGACTCAGAAATTCCCTTATCCGATCTAGTACTTCCTAGCTGAGATAACCCTTACAGCTAGGGACAACTAAGCTGAGTTAACCCTTACGGCTTAGTCAAGGGACCTTACAAAGAATGTAAGAAAGAGTTTGTAGCGAGTACAAGACCTTACAACTCGAAAGTAATGAATTACAGAGTGGGAGTTGTAAGTAGAAGATTGAAAGTAAATACAATGACTTTGAGCAAGTATGTGTATTAACAATATGTTCGGCAATCTTCAAGTCTTGTGAGGTGGCTTCTATTTATAGATGACCGAGCGAGTAGCCGTTATCTTCATCTGCTGACCGAGAGTCCTCTGTGACCAGTTGATAGAAGCTTTACGAGTCACTCGGAAAGTATCCGTTGTAATGTGAACGTTGGACAACGGTTTAACTCTCTTGGAAGTCCCAAAACCATTGGCGGTGTCTTGAAAGATAAGGTGGAAACCACCGTTAAGCTTAGCGTTCCAGTTTTCCAGATTTGGAAACAGACGGCCACGACACAATCTACTGGGACTGGAGCGAGAGAAGGTGAAAAGCCATGTCTGCTGGTGATTTGACGTTACGAAGCCGGTTACTTTTGTAGTTTGAAAAGTGTATCCTCGATTGAATAACCTACAAAAGTAAATCAATTTTGGTTCTCAAAGTATAAAATACTTTGGTCCAAGATTAGACACGAGATAATAAAATAATTACGATAATTAAGCAACGATTATACGAGTCGAAACGAAATGGAATTTTACGAGTCTAATATCCATGTAGCTAAAAATTCCATCGAGCTAGTCTGAGCAAAGAATCAAGTTAAGTAAGGAACATCGAGTGAGATAACTTGATATAGACTAAGCAATAATCATACTAAAAGTGCTGACTATAACATAATAGAACTTATAACCAGAAGTCGGATTCGAGTGAGAAAAGACGAAATACTAGTCTATTCAATCTGCGATAAATGCGAGTGATGTTGGACTCGGAACAAAGAACCAGTTTTACGAGTCACTTACGAGATAAGCAAGAAATATAAGAAGTAAGAGCTGTATCACTTAGAGAAGATACCATTTTACTCAAAGAAGTTTACGAGATACGAGAGAATGCCTTGGAATCAAAACTCTATAAGTATGAGATGGTTATACACGATTCATTTAATGCAACTCGAAATGCGTTGAGAAGTGTCCGAGTCTTCAATCTCCCCTTTTTGATGAAAGGCATTCCATTCTTAGACGAAACTTTGTTAGTAAAAAAATCTGACTACGAGTAGTTGCTCATGAGGAAAGTTGAGTAAAGAATTCTCGGTGTATCAGAGCAAGAGGTATATAGTCGAGCATAAAGTAAAAATGCTTAGCAATGAAATAATGTAAACTCGGAAAGATTATAAACACAGAAATCATGTAAGAGAAAGCATTAATTCATTGAACTCAACAGAAATTACAAGGATTAAAAGGAAAACTCCCCTAAACAAGACAACAAGTTTTCTGACTCTATTTCTCCCCCTTGCCTTTCAGCAAAAAACAACAAAAAGAAGGGAAGAAAAGAACAAATAGTGCAACTTAGATGTCTGGACAAAAGAAATAGAAATAAAAATCTCTCGGAAGAAGAATCGGCGGACTGAGGAATTGTGACTCGGTGCATGGCGCCTACGAGGGAGAGGGAGATTTCGAGTGGAGGCGGAGGGAGTGGAGGTTCGCCGGCGCTGGTATGATCTTGACGATGTGCTTGAGCGCGGCGGAGGGAGAGCCGGTATGATCGTCGGGGCTCGGCTACGAGTGGGCTGACCCGGAGTGAGTGGATCGAGGGTTCTTCCCTTGGAACCTCGGTAGCTGGAGGGGGCTGCTCTGTCGACCCGCTGGTGTAGCTGAACTTGATGTCAAGGAAAAACTTCTTCCTCTCGGTGATAACTCAAATCGGAAGGCTTGACTTTGCCACCTAGGAAGTTGGCAATGTCGGCAAACAATGGAACTACACCCGTATGGATAGTAAACATATGCTCATTAGGAAAGGTGTCATCAATGGGCGCATCTTGGCTTTCAATGATGAGCCTAGACAGGTGATCAACAATTACATTCTTCGCTCCTGTTTTGTCCCGAATCTCTATGTCGAACTCTTGGAGAAGTAGTATCCACCAAATTAGGCGAGGTTTAGCATCTTGCTTAGAGAGTAAATGCTTAAGAGCTGAGTGGTCGGTGTACACAATAACTTTGGAGCACAACATATAGGATCGGAACTTTTCAATTACGTACACCACAGCAAGCAACTCTTTTTCGATAGCGGTGTAGTTCTGTTGGGCCTCATCAAGTGTCTTACTAGCATAGTAGATCACATGAGGCTTCTTGTCTATCTTGTGCCCTAAAACTTCACCAACTGTATGGCCACTAGCATCACACATTATCTCAAACGGCATGATCTAATTTGGTGGCTAAATGATGGGAGCTAAAATCAAAGCATCTTTAATCCTGCCAAAGCCTCATGACACTTATCGGTGAAAACAAAGGGTACATCTTTGGCGAGGAGCTGAGTTAGAGGTTTAGCAATCTTAAAAAGTCCTTGATAAGGCGGCGATAAAACCCCGCATGACCAAGAAAGCTTCTAACACCCTTGACAGAAGTGGGGGTAGTAATCGCTCTATAACCCCAATCTTAGCCCTGTCCACCTCGATGCCCCTATCGAAATTACATGTCCCAAAACAACACCTTCTTGCACCATAAAGTGACATTTTTCCCAATTCAAAACCAAATTGACTTCCTCACATCGATTGAGCACTTTAGATAAATTTTCCAAACACAAATCAAAAGTGCCTCCATAGACGGAGAAGTCATCCATAAACACTTCCATAATATTTTCAATGAAATCGAGAAGATAACAGTCATATATCATTGGAAGGTAGCTAGTGCATTACATAGCCCAAATGACATCCTTCGATAGGCAAAGGTACCATAAGGGCATGTGAATGTCGTCTTCTCTTGATCACTTGGATGGATAAAAATTTGGAAAAATCCTAAAAACCATCCAAGTAACAAAAGAAGGAATGCTTTGCCAACCTTTCCAACATTTGATCAATGAAAGGGAGGGGGAAATGATCTTTCCGGGTAGCCTTATTCAATTTTCTCGTAATCAATGCACATGCGCCACCCAGTAACAATCCTAGTAGAAATCAACTCATCTTTTTCATTCTTAATGACAGTAATACCCCTCTTTTTAGGAACTACTTGTATTGGACTAACCCAATCACTATCCGAGATAGGATAGATAATTCCAACTTCAAGAAATTTCGCAACATCTTTTTCACAACCTCTTATATGTTTGGATTTAAACGCCTTTGAGGTTGTCTAGAAGGCTTATGAGCATCATCAAGAAGAAATCTATGCATGTACAATGAATGACTAATCCCCTTAATATCATCAATGCTATACCCAATGGCTCCACGGTATTTTCTAAGAACATCAAGCAATTTTTCAAGTTGTGGGCCTTCAAGTTTAGCATTGACAATAACAGGAAAAGTAGAGTTAGGACCTAAGAATTCATACTCGAGATATGGACGGAGAGGCTTTAGCTCTACCTGTGGGGCCTTTTTCTAACCTTCCTTTGCAGCTCGAACCTCCACATTAAGGACCGATAGCGGATGTGGCCTATGCTCATAGATTGGAGCATCATCAAGGATCCTAGCATACTCCTTTGTCTCATCTTTCTGTCCATCAATCACATTTTCCCCAGTCAAAAGTGCCTCAAGAGGATCATTTAGCAAACTGTGGCTCACCCCATCTTCACTAACAATCCTATCCAAGATGTCAACTCGGTAACATGAATCCTCAAATGTGGGGGCAGCGATGGCTTTAGAGAGATTAAACTCCATCTTTTCATCTCCTACATGAAGGGAAAGCTTTCCAATTCTTGACATAAATCATAGCACCAGTTATAGCTAGGAAAGGCCTCCCTAAATTAATAGGAATCCAGGCATCTTCCTCCATTTCCATCACCACAAAGTCAAATGGGATAAAAATCTTGCCCCTTGGAGAGGTACATCTTTTAGGAGCCCCACAGGATACTTCACTGAATGATCCGCAAGCTGAATGGAAATGGAAGTAGGCTTTAGATCACCCATTTAAAACCTCTTGCATATGGAGAGAGGCATAAAGCTCACACTAGCTCCCAAATCACACAACGCCTTGCTAATTGACACATCTCCAATAGAACATGGTATAGAGAAGTTGCCTGGATCTCGAAAGCTTAGGGGGCAACTTGTTCTGTAAAACAGACATTGCATTAAGATATAAGAGACATAGTTCAACTCACAATCAACTTCCCTTTGTTGGACAATATATCTTTCAAAAAATTTGCGTAAGATGGTATCTTCGTAAGTGCCTCCAGGAATGGGATGTTGATATGGAATTTCTACAACATCTCTATGAACTTGATGTACTTCTTCCGATCCTTAGTCTTTACTAACCTCCGAGGATATGAAATTGGAGGTTTGTAAGACTCAACAGTAACTTGGTACAGCTTCAATTTGAGCTTTACCCTTTGAACTTTCAATGTCACTCTTAACTCCCTCAATCTCAGCTTGAACATCTCCCTGTTCCCCCTTCTTCAGCAGACAAAATCCTCCTCATTAGTAACCATCCTAGGACCCTCTAACTCTTTCCCACTTCTCAAAGTAATAGCATTGACATGACCCTTTGGATTGATCTCTAGCTGGCGCAAGCAAATGCCCTTGAGGTCTAGAAAGATGGCTCACTTGTTGGGCTATTTGGGATATCCGGGTCTCGAGAACCTTCGATGGGTAGACATGCCCTCAAACTTAGAAGTCAATTGTTTGATCGATTCACCTAAGGTCTCATTTGTTTTAAACTGTGTCTAAACAAAGCTTTCCATGAGGCTCTCTAAATTTGACCTCCGAGGTGGGGGTTAAGGTGGTGGATTGAAGGGGGCCTAGGTTGAAAACTAGGAGGCAAGGGATTGTTATTTCGTAGGAGAAATTGGGGTGATTCCTCCATCCAGGGTTGTAAGTTTGAGAGTATGGGTTGTTTTGTGGTTTGGAATTGAAGTTCTGTAAAGCATTGGCTTATTCGACAGTTTAGAAATCAATCTAGCACTCGGCAACCACATGTCCCTCATTCGCAGTACTAGAGGAACTGCTGGAAGTAGACACTACACTCACGCGATCTAGCTTCTAACTAAGAGCTTCCACCTTGCTAGCTAGGAGATCAATAGAATCAATCTCATGCATCCTTTATTTCTTTAAAACCAACCTCTCATTGCCCCAATGATAAATGTTGGCAGCCATGTTCTCAATGAGGGTCTTAGCTTCACCTTCACCCTTAGCCATTAGAGCACCTCCTGCAGTCTGCATTTATAGAAATCGAATCTGGGAGGTAGCCCATTGTAGAAAGTCCGAAGGAGCATCCATTGCGGAATACCATGGTGAGGAAATTTCTTTTGGAGATCCTTGTAGCGCTCCCAAGCCTCGTAGAGTGACTCTCCATCCTCCAAGCAAAAGGTGGAGATAGCATTCCATAGTTTAGTGGTCTTGCTTGGGGAAAGAACTTTGCCATGAACGTCGTTAACAAAGCCTCCCAAGTGGCATACTTATTGGGATCATCATTCAATAACCAATCTTTGGCTTTATCCTTAAGAGAGAAAGGAAAGAGCTTTAGACGGAGGGCTTCATTGGTGAAGTTGTTGATCTTCACAGACCCACACTTCTCCAAGAAGGAATAGATGTGTCGGATGGCATTTTCACCGGGAAGCCCTCCAAACGCATCTTACCGCATAAAGTGAATTAGCGACATCTTCACCTTGAAATCCTCAACAGTCACATTCGGCCCAACGATGGCCAATATTGCCCCGGACACACTAGGTATGGCATAGTCCCCTAGTGGTCTCTATTTTCATCTTTTTTCCACCATCCTTTCCTCTCTTCTCTCGCCTTCTCGCAACTGCGCTGATTGCTCTTATTGTTGCTTTAATTTCAGGGTCAAATGGGATAGTTTCCGTCCCTCGTTGACTCCTCCTACGCATGCAAAAACAAAAATTATACCAAGCGTAAACAGGTTCAACCAGAAATCAAGAAAATATTGGTGTTGGAACAAGAACGAAAGACCTAGTTTTAAGTCTTAAAGCAAAACTTTGTACTCAAAAGAACAAAGTTCCCCGGCAATGGCGCCGGAAAACTTGTTGAGAAAATACCGTAAGCTCACGGTGTAACTATAGCTACGAACCGGCGAGTATGGGTCGTGTCTTTAAGGTACTCGCTTTTAAGTACTAAAATCCGCCTAAAAACTCTAATCTAAGTGAAAGTCGGTTCGACAATGATTTGGTTTTTAGATTCAACTAATTACGAAAAGATATGAGAAATCAATGGATAAAAAACCTTAAATTGGGATCAATCACACTATTATGCCCGAAATTAAAATCGAATACCGCTTGAGATTTGCCTATGCTAGTAGTTTAGAAGGGGAAACACCAATTAAACCTATCTTCGCCTATTTTTGTAGGTCAAAGACTAATTTTGCCCAATATAATCACCTATTTTCATGAGATTAATAAAGAACATGATCACAACAAATGCATCTCACAACCCCCAATTAAAACCTTAATTATTTTCATATCAAAGTTTCAATCGTTCACAATGTCATTCTAGGTAAGTTTTCATCTTTCAATGTGCACAAAACCCGAGTAAAAGTAGATGAGTCCTCTTTCGAGGCATCCAATGAAAAAGTGATGAGCGAAATGAACTCTAACCTAACAAACATAGAACAACTCAATTAATATTCAATTCATGATTATCAAGGCTTAATAGAGATCAATCCCAATCTAAGTAGAGAAATTAGCCCCTAAACATGATACTAAACAATTGACAAGATTCAAAGAAAATAGTCATAGAGAGACGATTAGAAACTGTGAAGAAAAGATAAAAAGAAGAAATTACGATTATCGAATGAAAACTTGATGTGATTCAATAGTAAATAATCTTCAAGTAAACAATGAATATTACAAGTTCTTGAGTCTCCTCTCTAAACTCTCTCACGAAAAACCCTAGCTAAAAACTTAGAATAATGAAAGATATCCCGAAATTACAATTAGGAAACTGATAAATCGCGAAAATAGTAAGTCACATGGTCGTGCAGGGGTCACACGGGCTACCGTGCACGTTTCTAGCGACAATTTCGCACGACCGTGCGAGTTACGCACGGGTAGCCGTGTGAAAAACCAGAAGTTTCTACCTCTTTTGCACGGTAGGCCGTGCGCGACTTCAACTTTCATAACTTCTCGCATGGCCGTGCGAGGTATGCACAAGTAACCATACTGACCTTCCTTGATCGTGAGCCATTTGCTCGATGGTTTGCGACGGCTATGCGGCTTCGCACAGCTGCCAGTGCAACTTCACTTTATGAGTTCTAGGCTCCTTTTCTTGCCCCCTCTTAGGCCCAAACCTTCCTCTTCATCGCTTTTCATCAAATTTGCCTTGAATCTCTCTAATTTAAGCCCAAAAACCCGTAAGTAAGAGATTTACGAGCTGAGGTGTCGATAAAGAGAAAATGAGCATAATATAACCCAAAACTAAACAAATATAATTAAAATCACCACGAAATTGGGTTAAATAATGCCTTAAAAATCGATAAATACGAGGTTTAACAAGAACCACTCCCTATGCCGACACAAAAACAAATCAAAAATAAAGAGAAGGAAATACCTACTCGAGCAACTTGAGTAATCCAACTCAACATCAAAGAAGGATCTAGAATTAAGCTTGTAATCATCATCCGGACTAACTTTAATGAAATCCGAAATGAGATCTAAGCTAATCGACACACATTCCACCTCGGTATAGAGCACAAATCGAGTGGCCTTACCATGTACAGAGTAACAAAATCGCAGCAACAGGAACATTTGACATCATCATCGGACTCAAAGCACAAGTCCTTTGAGAGGCAAGGAATAATGCTAAACGTAATCAAAAACTCCAAAAGCATGAAATCACCCACCATGTCCTCATGATTAGAGAGGATCCGAGAGGGATTAATAAGAGAAGGAGCCGAAAAAGAGGAGAGCAGAGAGATAAGCAGGGAGAAGACGAGGAGAGTGAGAGAGAGGCAGCGGCGAAAGAGTCTCAAAGGATATGAAGGTTTCTTACATTAAGGTTTCCAAAGCATCAGAACTTCTCCTTCTAGATTTTGATTCTCTCATTAGAGAGTTCTAATTCCTTGTAAGTTATTACTTTTTTAATTAATTTCCAATTCGTTTTGAAAATTGTTAAAAATTAAAAAGATTCAATTAATTGAAATTTACGCTCAAATATTTACCAATAATCTTAAACAACCTCTGATCTATGATATAAACTGAGACTACATTTTAATTTTAATTTTAGTCGAAGTGAAATTACACATTTAGTTGCCAAACAAAAAATAAAAAATTATGATCTTTTCTAGTAGATCAGCTAAGTAGCAGGTTAATGCTTATCCCATCTTAAACCTTTGGCAGCTAGTACCCAAAGCATTGCAGCAGTAAATACTGTGACATGATTATCAATCGATTCAGATATTATCTTTTTAAAAATTTATAAATGAAAAAGAATAGAAAACAAAATTGTTCAAATATATTATTATTTTTCTTAGAAAAATTAAGACAGGAATTATTCTTTGCTTTCAGAGAAAGTCTATCCTTTTTTTTTTTTTTGTGGTCCCAATTAGCCAGGCTTTGTTTTTCTTTTTTTCTCCTTCCTTTAATTAATTTGTTTTTCTCCACCTTACCTTTCCCATTATCTTCAATAATTTGAGCATGTCATATGACCAAAAGAGACATTAGTCTAGCAAATCATTGCTTTTGTTCTGCTGGAACAAAGTAATTTTAAATAAAAAAAAATGTCATAAAGGATATTCCTCGCCTTTTCTTTCACAAGTTTTTCTTTTCTAGTTCTACATGTTTTTGACTCATAATAGATTATGTGTCTAGGCGAATCTCATTGAAATTCACAATATTTAAAAAATTAAGTTTATATAGCTTGATAATTAGAGGAAATTGATCAATTGCCTTTTAGCCATCTTGCGTCTAAAAAAGGTTTAAATTCACTTGTATCAATTAAAATAATAAGAAAAACCCTAAAGATGCTACATATTATGCAACATAATTTTTAGACAAGAAAACTTGAGATTTAACTTTAACATTGAGGAACGACAATTACAAGCCACAGTTGCAATTATCCAATAATTAAAGTGACATTCATTTTGGACACGACTTATTTTTAGAACGTAAAGAAAGAATAAAAATGTTATTTTCTTTTTAATTTTATACATCTTAAAAAGGAAAAAAAAAGTTATATTATAGGTTTAAAACAACCCGTTTTTGAAGATTTTATGAGATCATGTACACAAATAATTATACACATTAAGAAGAAAACAGCAAAATTATAACATTTTAGAAGATGAATTTATAAAGAAAGACAGGTCGCTAGGAAAGGGAAGAAGACAAGCAATTCATCCACTTGTTAGCAGTCAACAATAAAACGGCCAAATTTCATCATGCGAAAAAAATATATTTATTTATTTTGATTTTTAAAGTTGAAGGTATAGGTATCATTTGTCAGCCTAAAGAAAAATAAATAATGGCGGGAGGGAAAACCCTAGATAATTTCTTCCAAGGGCAAAATTACAATGATAACGAATGGGGAAATAAATAATGAAAATAAACTGATAAATGCCAGATAATTCCACTATGATAAAGAATATTCTTAAACTCAATAATTATGTCCATTTCTACCAATATTTTCCCCTTTTTTTTGTTCATTTTCCCTTGTCTTGTGACCGGATCTTCTGAAGAGGTTCAAAACAGGCTTGCATTTTTTGAATCACCGGTGCTGTTTGAAATACATGTATTTCTTGAGAAATATCCAAACAAACCCCCCTTCCCTCCCCCAAAAAGAAAAAATATGACAAGAAAAAAAAGGTTAGAAAATCCAAAGTAAAAGAATGGCTGAAAAGACTACACATAATGGATTCGAGAACAATTTTTTTGGGCAGAGATGTACAATAATAGAACAAAATAAATAAACAAAATAAATAGGTCAACTGATCTACAAATTATTGTCTATGACATCCTCAACTTTAGAAACAAAAACCTTGACATCATACAAAGGGAAGATTTTTTTTTTTTTTGAGGGATTCACTTTTACAAAGGAAAGACTTAAATACTACCTTTAGTACTCGATGTTGAACATAGAGCAACATTACCTGCGAGGCAAAATTATTGCTACTACTATACCTGGCAATCGGTTCATTCGGTTTGGGTTAGTTCGGTTCGGGTTAACTCAGGTCAATCTTATTCGAGTCCGGTTCGGTTTCGCGTTTGGGTCAACTTCGATTTGGATAAACTTCGGTCGATCTCGTTCGGGTTCGTTCGGTTTCGGTTCGAGTCAAATTCGGTTCGGTTCAACTTTGGGTCAATCTCGTTCGGGTTCGACTCGGGTTAATTTCGGATAAGGTCGTAACCGAGTCACTTTTTGGGTCAAAATCGATTTAAAATTGTACCACTATAGACACAAAAGTCTATTCTCAAAAAAAATGTGGGTTGGGTCACTTTTATTTGGGTTAGATCGATTCGGGTCCGATTCGGTTCGGGTCATTTTCGGTTCGGTTCGAGTCATTTCGGTTCGGGTCAGAATCGGGTTCATTAGATTTCGGGTCGGTTCATTTCGGTTTCGGGTCAAAATCGGTTCAACTGTTTCGGATGTCGGTTCGGTTTGGGTTTCGGTCGTTCGAATTGACCCGTTCGATTCAGTCGGCTTTATCGAGTCTAACTACTAAATCTTCTCTTCAACTGATCCTAAACCTCCTTATAGATGGAAAGCTTCTGTTTCCTCTTTTTATAACTAGCTCTCACTTTGTTGTTGATTCCATGCTTCCTCCTCCGGCACAAGCTTGTTAACATTTCATACTTGAGGAAGCATTATTGTTGGTAGCTGGGATGATTAGTGGACTAGTGGTCAAAAGAGTGGGTCAACTATACCCAAATCGAGGTCCAATTGACTCTATCTTCAGCCAACTCGATATGACACACCACGCATAATTAGTCGATACTGGTCAAATGAGTAATCAACTCAACCCAAGCCCATGTCCACCAGCTTGATTTCAAGCTAGCTCTACCTAGTGAAAGTAGTTCATAAAGGTCAAGTCAACTCAGTAGGTAGACCAACCTAAGAGCAAGTCTGACCAGCTTGATTTTAGGCTAGCTTGCTATGGCTACCAAGTCAAACTAGTTGAGCATAGTTTGCGAGTTAGTGGCTGACAAACCAGTGAAATTGCTGAAAGCATAGTCAAGACACCACAACATGCATAAACATAGCATGATAAGAAGATTGTAGCACTTCCAAATATACGTAAAAAGAATATAATAAAGCGGATGAATCTAACAGATTTTCATTGACCAACTACATTGGAAGCAGAAATATTAAACTGCTGAACAGCCCAAGAAGCAACAATAACTTCAGCTAGAAAAAGCAGGATTCATCGTACATGAAAGTTTCTATGATAAAATTTGCAGCTAAACTAAACTACAAAGACCAATCCTGTGAAACAAAGTCAAATCAATTAAGAATTGAGGTACAAAGTAGCCACATAAACATAGCTTCCAACTCAATGACCCAGTGAACCCTCTAAAATCATTAGGGTTCAGAAAGTTTGTGGATCAAGCTTCTGACCCACCATCACCACCCAGCTAAAATTCTAAAATCCTATGGTGCCCCCCTCTCTCTCTCTCTCTCTCTCTCTCCCTCCCTCTCTCTCCTCTAGTTATATCATATTCTCTATCTGTATGTTAAAACAGCTTAGACAAACAGACCCATCATAAGATACCCTTGGAAAAAAATAAAAGTCATTCATTCAAGTGTTTTCCTCACCCGGTTTCTCTTCAACCTCCACTTCCTTGGCAGGCTGAAGCAGCTCTTCAGGGGTGGCAGCAGGGTCCAGGTCCCAGCACCCTTCAGGCAAATCACTGACCTCTTTGAGCAAGCAAGACGGCACCTGATGTGAAAACCGGACCATCTCCCTCCTCGGAATGAACCAAATTGCGTCCTTGTTACTGTCCCTCCTGTAGACCGTCTTAAATCCCTCCATTTTGAGAAGCGGGACAACCCACACACCTAACTCTTCAGAATAATCGCCAAGAACCTCCACCATTTCATATTGGTGCCTCAGGTCATATGGGGTTGACCTATTCCAATCGGGCGACCAGTTGCGATACACGGCCCATATATCCCCACTTCTTGGGAAAATTCGAACGCACCCACCTCGGCCAGCCTTTTCCCGGCTGAGGAGATGAGAGAAGATGTTGACCTGTTCAATGATGTCAGTGCTGGTGGCTCGAAAGTGCCCACAGGATTTGGTGAATCCAGAGCATATCCAATTTACCTCACCAAATTCGGTATCGGTTTTAGAACCCAAGTAGCTGATCTGTATTTTGAACGGGTTGACTGAGATGATCTGACGAATAAGACAGTAAAGGCGGGGCATGCCATCCTCTTCATCATACAGTGCCCATATCTGTTTTGGCTTGAAGCACTCTTCTGTTCTGTCCTTGTCAAAATCATGGAAGTCAGAGTCAGGGACTGTCAGAGTGACTGACCCTTGTGTGTTGGGGCCCAAATGGGAGATACCCAGATTCAGCTTTCTCCGGCCCTCTGCAGGTTTCCCAGGCACGCCATGAGGTTTTTGGGCATTTTCTGCTGAAGCTAACTTCATTTCCACCAATTTCTTACGGATTTCAGTTCGAGCCTTCTCGATCAACAAGCTTCTAACATCAATAAGTGGGGGAATGGGCCGCCTACCAGATGACTCATTAGCACCAGGAATCTTGGGGCCAGTGCTTCCATTTTCATTTGCAATTGCTGCTTCTGTGACAACCTTCGGACCCACCTCACCGCCATTTACAGCAGAGCCTCCAACTTCAACTTTTCTTCTCTTATATGGCCTTGTGACTTTTGTCCCGAAAGATTGATTATATCCACCTGAACCATTAACAGTCATATCAACTGGTGCCTTCACCTTTTTCCCTCCTTTACTTGAGTATCCATTGGCCTGATAAATCGAGTCAGCAGTTGTAGTATACCCATTAGGACTGACATATCCAGTAGAGGTTCCGGGGCTAGTGTTCCATTGAAATGACACATTTGAACCGTAATCAGATCCATGACCAGAGTGATACCCTGGTATACCATTTCCGGAGACATAAACAGTATTAGTAGGGAAGAAAGTCATACCATTATAACCATGGCTAGCATATCCATTATCAGGTGGTGTAAATGACCACTGTGAAACCGGGTAAGAACCATTGATGGGAGCAGTTCCAAGCTCCACAGCCATAAAAGTAGAGCGACAATTTTTACACGAAAGCCTCTTGTTAACATACTTCCGGAGATACTCATACTGAACTTGGCAAGAAGTACAGACAGTCCAAAATGTAGGAGGAACAGAAGACTTGCCACAATTGTCAGGGTACGCGGAACCGGGAGCCACAACAGAAGACAGTTGACCATTTCTTTTGAAGTCATAAGAAGCTCTCTTGGCATTATCCGACAACTGCGTCCATGCCTCAGAGACAAGTCTAAATGCACCATCAGCTCCCACAGTTCTATTCTTATCAGGATGGAGCAACACAGCCAACCTTTTGTACTGTTTCTTAACCATAGACTTGTCTGCGGATGGCTTTAACCCGAGAATTGAATAGAAATCAATCTCTCCATTCACTTTAGACTCGGACGCAACATATATGTCAAAAGTAGCTACCATCTGAGAAATCCCTCTAGGTCGGGAAACAACGTTTGGGCCTTCAAAGCAAAATTTTTGGCACCCACAAAGTCTTTTTCAGCAAACCGCTTCTCAGCATGCTGCTTCGCTATAAGAGCCTCTTCTTTCTTTGATTCCATGTCAACACTCAACTCAACTCAGAATTCAAGACTTCAAATAAAATTAGGACCACAATTTTCACCCATACATTGAAAGCGAGAGGTACAGCTGCCCACATCTACATGTCTGCATTTCAATCAAACCCAAAGAATTTAACACTCCAGTCCACACATTTGATTTTTGAATGAACTCCATATTGGGTTTCAGTTTGACAGGAAAAAAAAATCTCTCACTGAAATCAATTAAACAAACCTACACAATCTCAACAGTAAGGCTGACTCACTGACATAACTCTGCTTTCAAATTTCCACAATTTCAGAATTCAGGGTAGAACACCACCCGAAATTTCACATTTAAAGCAAAGATAAAAAAGACTAATGGTCATCCAAACTTCCAACTTTCAGCACAAAAACCCTAACTACGAGACCCAACTTCTGCAATTTTAGATCTAGAACAATACGTTGAGCAAAAAGGAAGCCCAGTAAAGAAAACCGAAAACTACCCATAAACTCAAGTTATCCCAATCCCAACATGCACATAAAATACCAGAAATCCCATTTGAAGTCCAGAACAAAGAAACCCAATTGGTAGAAGAACAAATTAAGCACCAGAATTCAACCAAAAATTCAACTTCCACAAAGATCCCAGCTAAAAAGCAACAAAATCATACCCAAGTTCAGAATTTAAAACCCCAACTAAGCAACACCAAGATATCTCCATTCATAAAAAGCAAAAATTAACAAATAAATTCTGAAAAAAAAAAAAAAAGAAAGGGAAGCATCTTCAACTTACTGAGAGTCCAACTACAGGAGAAAATGAACAGGACATAGATCGTGAAAGAGCTCAACTGATCAGGTAGTTTCCTCTTCAAGACTCGAACAGATCAAAATCTGAGCTTTTTTCCAAATCTGTGAACCAAAAAAGGAAAAAATAAACCCCAAACACAAGCAAATTCAACCCCTTTTTCTCCCTCTTTTTTTTCCCAGAAATTCAAATGGAGCCAGGAAAAATTCAAAGGAGTTGGAAAATGCAAATGGGCAATCGGGGAATTTTTGTGAGGAGAGAGATTCCGGCAAACCGGACGGGAAAAAGATTCCGTCAGCTACCTTGAGGTTGAGGTTAGGGGGAAAATAGTTACTGAAATGAATAAAAATGATAAAAACTGAGAAATGTATAATCTGGTTAAAAAGTAAGCGCCGTTTATGGTATTGCTATTTAATGGGGAGGGTATTCTAAAATGCACAACAGTGTGTGATGCGCATACCCCTACTTTTATTTTTCTACAAATAAAAAAATAATTTTTCCCTTTAATTTAATCAACTTTTTGTGTTTTGGGAGTGAATTTGGTGATGGGTAGTTTTGTCCATTAAAAATTTTATGTGATGTCATTAATTTTTTAATTAATTCTTCAGTTTGAGATATCTGTTTTCTTATTATTATATTTTTCTCTTCATATGTCAAGTTTGGTGGCCAAAAATGGTCATATTTAATTTGCCATTAATATTTCACTCCTTTCTATTATCTTCAAAATATAGTAACATTCGATGTGGTTGGCCACTATTTTCTGCAATATTATTATAAAAATATTAGCCAATTATTCACAAAAATTTGTTGAGCATTAGACAGAACCAGATGGTAAGAGTTTCAATAATAAAATTATGATATTAGAGAAAATGCTTTGCTCATGGTGTATGGTATATTCAAACTACTATAAGCCTAACTACTACTACTACAATCACAGGGTCCAAGGATATGAAAAGTGTTGCAATGTAACAGTTGTTCTCAAAAAGTAGTTTTGCCAGGTGCAAATCCATCACTTCTAAAATCGATTCTTGGAACAGTTGGGTGCAGGGAGCGGAAGTAGTAATCAACTTCGAGAATAGTTTCACTAGGGTTGGATCAAAAAATGAAAGACAAGACTCCCCAAGTGATAACAAAGTACAAACTACATATTCTAACTCCAACATCTATGGATGAGACATGAGGCTGTAAGAACTAATCTAAGATATCACGCATGAAATCCTTGTATTCGCTTGTAAGCTATTTCACATAGTCATATAAGATACAAGTAACAATTTGATATTTAATTGATACTCTTAAGATTCGTGAGGATGTAGTGCTTCTATAAAATTATTTTAAAATCGGACAGTTAAAGTATCACGTATACTCTAGAACGAGCAATAGATAATGGAACACCTTGTTAAGAACAATACTTAATTTATTAACACATTTAACATATTCGTAATGGGGCAATTTACAAACAATACTTTAGCCGATTGAAATTATTTTTATTATAAACAATTAGATTTGTTTATATCTTATTATAACTCCTCTCCATCCCCTAGCTATCTCGTAAAAAAATAAGAAACTAACTTTAAAATTTGATGAACAATAAACAGAGACAAAAGATAAAGATTTGAGTTTTTTTATATGCTAAGTTGGTTGTCCATTAAGTCCCATATTTCAACGTAATAACCTAGCGAGCCAACAAGTTCTAAGAGGCAGGGGAAAATAAGCCAAAGTCAAGCTTAGAATAACGTCACTATTCCATTCCTCAAACCTGAGAAATAGCATTTCCTGAGAGTCGAACCCCAAACATGCAGCAACACAAGTGAGGGGAAAATTTTGACATCTTAGGGTGTGTTTGGTTATGAGGAAAATATTTTCCAAGAAATTATTTTTCATGAGAAAATGAATTTCCACATTTTCTTTGTTTGGTAGAAAAAAATAATTTTCTAAAATAGTTACTTAAATGCAAAAACCAACTATAAAAATCCCATAAATATGAAAAGAAAAGGTAAATACTAATTCAACTTCAAAACCCAAATATATATATATATATATATATATATATATATATATATATATATATATATATATATATATATATATATATATATTGAGCACCTAAATTTGATAAATTTGTACATCTCCCTATGATCAAACTTTTTCATGTATAAAATAATAAAAATTAAAAAAAAGAAACAAAATACTATAAAAAAAATTTTCATCTATGAACTTTACAACAAAAAAGGAAAAAAGACAAGGACAAAATTTGGAAAAAGAAACTGAAGGTGGCACAGCAAGAGAAGCTTAGAACTTGAACTCTTATTGATAAGACTTTATTTTCCTTTGATTGAGGGAAATTATTTTCCCCGGAAAATATTTATCCATCACTTATGCTACCAAACGCCGGAAAATAGAATGATAATTTTCCGAGAAAATATTTTCCATTGAAACAAACACACCCTACGGGAATGATAATTGTGGAATCTTCATATGTATTTCATGCACATTTTTTCTATTCCTTTGATGATTGTGATAATCTAGAACTTAGATAGCTAAAGCATTTCAATATAGGTGTGCTTTCAAAAATAATTTAGAAATTGTTGTCAAATGATGTATAAGAGATCTATTACGAGGTTGGGTTGTAGGAGGCAAAAATTCGTTAGCCAATTATATGTCGCCATGTGAAAAATTAATTATTTTTTATTCCACCTATTGCGAATTGCCACGTGTAAAATTGGCCTTGGGAAAGCCTTTAAAATTAAAATCAAAAGAAATCAAAATCCGGCCAATTAGAAGTTGCCACGTGTCATTGATGATGCAATAAATAGTAACTATTTCTTTTAAGAAATAATTACTAAATTATGGACCCGGCCCAAAACCCAAGCCAAACCCTAGCTTCAAAAAGTTATAAATAGAGGTCATTTCTTCACACATTCAAGCATCTCGCAAAATTCGGAGCTCAAACCGCAAACAACATCCAGCCTACCAAGCGTCAAGGATCAAAGTTTGCAACCGTTTAGAAATCGGAGTCAAGAATTCAAATTCAAGACTCTCAAGCACATCCGGATCAAGAACCATTCAGCGTTCATCATCTACCTCAACATCAACGTTCGAGATCAAGCTACAACGCCCTCGAATCGTTCAAGTTACAAGGAGATTGTATCGGAGGATTACATTTATTGTATTCAATACGTAGACTGTACCCATTAAATAAAAATCAATACAAATTATATTTGTTTCCTAATTTCCTATCTTTATTTATTTTAGACTCGAAATTTGTGTTTACATGGGTATCTAACTTAATTAGAAGAAAAATTTGTCTTTGAAGATGTACAATTTCTCCATCCGATTGTTGGCAACCCATCCCTTCCTAATCAAGGGAGTGAAAGCAAAACACTTAGCACCATGAAATAAGACAATACAAATGCATAGTATGCATGGGCAAAGGTCTCAACCAGTCATGTAGGTTGTTTTAACTTACTTTTGAACTGTAAAGATGTCAAATAAGTGAAGAGTTAGAATGATTATCCTGTTATACAAAAGTAAAGTTGATATTTAAAATTGTAACACTTACAGTGATATCTAGTTACTTAGTCATATAATATATGAAATATTGAAAAAAAGTGATTGAGAAGAGGTTACGGGGGACATTGTAATTTTTGAGAACCAATTTAGTTTTATGGTAGGAAGATCAATTATAAAAACAATTTAGCATGTAAGAAGGGAACGTTGTATAGGGATTAAAAAAAAATTATTTGCACTTGGTGTTTTATTGATCTTGAGAAAGCATACCACAAGGTACCAAAGAAATGTGCTCTTGAGTTGCTTGGAGAGGAGTGAACTATCTTTTGATTAACTTCGAGTAATTAAAGACATGTAGAAGTCCTTTTTATATACTATAGTCATGGATTTTTTGGTATGAAAGTGTATGTTATATATATGCAAATTTATTCGTTAAGATATGAGATGGCAGTCAGGAAATGGGAAAAAATTAATTTTGGACCGATACTTGGTATCACAAATCTAGTCTAACTGATCTATTGCAAGTTGACCCTTCAACTTTATCCGATCTTCAAATTAAGGTTTGTGAATTTGTATATTTTGATAGAAATTGGGACGAAACTAAGGATTTATAGGTTTTGCTCAAGCGGTAATCCCTTATGTTTTAGCTATTCCCATCCTCCGTTGTGGAGATGGAGGATAAGTTTTATTACGGATTTACTAGGAATGACGATTTTTCAACTAAATCGCCACTTGGAAATTTGAGTGGATTTAGAACTTAGATATTATCACTAAGATTAAAATATTCTATATGGCAAGTTTGTTATAATTCATTATCGACTAAAGGCAATCTTCCGCATCATGGCATACATCCGGATCCTATTTGTCCCACTTGTCCGTCATGAATCAAAGATACGGAACACCTTTTTGCTACTTGTCCCTTTGTAAGTAAAGTTTGGGATTAAGTTATTCATCGGGGATGGATTCATCAACATCCCTTCTCTAACCCTCTTATTTTGATTAGAGACTCCTTGCACAACATTTTTATTGGTCGAGAGGACAATATTCTACAATTGTTGTACTTTTGTAGAGCATCCCGAAGTCTCGTAATGGCATTGTTTTTCATAACAATATACCCAAACCCATGTTCGGGCACAACGTAATTAAAGCGGCAGCAGCAGTACCAATTCTTCTCACCACATATCATTATCCTCACTATCTCACTCGATCCACATATCCGATTCCACTTGTTTAGTAAGGTAGATTTCTCCCCTGGTGGCTTCATCAAAATCAATTCGATAGGAGCAGCAGCATGTTATATTCTACGGGATTGGAAGGAGGTCTCAAGCAGGTACTAGATTTATGTATATGAGACCTATACTTGTGTCTAAAGGTATGGCTATGCGAGATTGTATTAAAGTAACACTAGAGGCGAGGCTACTCTTACATACAAGTAGAGGACGACAATAAGTTAGTTATTCGGGTAGTTAAGGGAACCACCGATCATACCCTGTGGAGGATCCAGTTGTTGGTTCATGATATAATATTTATGCTTTGACTGTTCTCATGTTATTTAATTAATCATATTTTCAAAGACAAAAATATGGCGAGATAACTATATTTTCAAATTAGGATATGTCATGAGTTCTACAGATTACATTTACATCCTCTACTTTGCATGTATTTTCTTATTTACTTACTAATGATAATATAGGTAGAACCCTTAAAAGAAGGCTACTTAATGTTCTTTGTACTTACCATCCAAAAAAAAAATACTACAGACATAGATAAACTCACCAAAAGGCATTCAAGATGAGATTTTGTGGTGTATTCTATTTGCCGATGATATTGTCTAGTATATGAGACTAAAGGACTTTATGATAAGTTAGAACGGTGGAGGGATACTTTAGTGTCCAAGAATTTTAGATTAAGGAAGTCAAAGATCGAGCACCTAGAATGCAAGTTCAGTAAAAGTGAAAGTGGGACAATAGAAGAATCAAAATTGATGATATAATAATAGCAAAAAGTTGAGAAGCTTAAGTACCAGGTTTTAGTCATACAGGTAGAGCCAATGTCAACAATATTCAGTGTACAAGTGTAGGATGATAAAAGTGGAGAAATGCATTTGGAGTGTTATGCAATAAGAAGATTACATGAATGTGTGGTTGTACAAGATTTAAAAGGATCACAATGAAAGAGTTAGAGAAAAGGTAGGAGTAATATAAGATAAAACAAGGGAAGCAAGACTCATGGTTTAGACATAGTAAAAGAAGAAGTACAGATATACCTAAGTATACTGTCACCAAGATTCGAATTTTAATAGTCACAATTTTCATATTGGAAATTATGGACTCTTAGTAGACTCCTTACAGGTATGAAGATAGATAGACCTCCATTGGGCCTAGTCCAATGGTTTTGCACCCACTTCCTTTTGTTTACAAGCCTATTAGGGTTATATCCCGTAAAAGGGGCCTAATGGGTGAACTTACTTACCATTAAAAAAAATTGCTAAGCAAAGGTGTAAGAAGATTGCTATCGGAATGTGTAACAACCCGACCCTAAACCACATTATTTATTTTATTGATTACAAACTTTATATAATTGAGCGCGTGCACTTTAATTCGATATTTTATATTTAAATTATTTTTATGTTTGTGTTATGCAGCTAAGGCGATGAAGTGGCCCTAATAAAAATTTCATAATAACGATTATAATTTACGTATAGGTTAAAAGAGAAAATTTAAAGATTTACATGAAATAGTATATGATTATAAGGTCGTTAATATTATATTTCAAGCAAACCGTGACAATTATAATTTGTAAACATCATTATTAAAATAAAAGTAAAAAGTAACAATAAATAAATAAATAAATAAATAAACAAATAAATATAAATAAAAATAAATATAAAAATAAAATAATAATAATAATAATAAACTAATCAGTATTTTTTGAAAGAAAAATCCAGAGATGGATTTATCCGGAATTAAAAAAAAAGAAAAAGAAGAAGAAGACAAATAAATATAAAGACAAGCATTCCGGTAATTTCCGTTCTTCCTCGCCTCTCTCTCGCTCCCGTGCTTTGCGTTCTCCTCCCTTGCTTCTCCTCTCTCGCTGGCATCGCCTCCTTCGGCCACCGGCGCGACCGACGCCGGCTAGAAGACCGGCGCCGGCCATCCTTTCCCTCTCAATCTCTCTCGCGCCCTTGCTCTCCTTCTCTCTTCCCGCGTGGCCCTGTTCCCCTGCTCCCCGCCGCGGGCCACCTAGCGGCCAGCCACCAGCCACAGCAGCCGCCGAGGCTCGTCTCCGATGCTTTCCCGAGTCCGCCGGAGCCCAGGTGTACTGCCACCACTCCACCTTCCTCTTGGCTTCCACCTCTTGGGTTTTGAAGGTAAAACCCTAAACCCTTAGATTTGCACACTTTGTTATTTACTTAGTGATTGTAATTGTAAATTGAATTATATGATTTAGAAGGATGTTTATGGTGTGACTTTAAAGACCGATTTAGGAAAATTCGAATTGATGAGGATGTTTGAGGTTTGGTATTTTGGTGTAGTGATTGTGTATGAAATGTGAATGAATGTGATTTATTTTGGGAAATTATGATTTAGTGAATTAAATTGGGGATGTTTAATTATAGAATTGAATAAGTTGACGGATTTCATTACATTTTGAAAATGGATATATTGAGCAAATGAAAGGAAATTGTACGTAGAAATTGAAATTAGATAATGAGCAAGTGTGGAGGCGTGGGGAAAAAAAATTGAGCACTAAGTATACCCGATTGTGGTTGTGAATGTGAATTTTTGTCGAAAGAATAATGCTCATGACCTTAAAGTAGTGTATGCATAGATTTTAAGCAATTTAGTAAATTGTGAAACCTTCCCATGGAAAGCATTTGATGGATTAATTAATTACTTAACTATAGGTTTTGAATGCAATGAAGGAATAAGTAAGGAATAAACTAGGAATAAGTGTTTGATTATGTATATATATATATACCATTTCAATCCAAGTCAACTAACAAATTGAATTACATCAAAATCATTGATTATCCAATTAGCCTAATCAACTTCTTTAATTAGTATGCGTTGTATTCAATATTTGAAACGGAATTAACGCAATAAAGTTGAGTAATACAAATGCTAGTTTAACCGATTTCGTATAAATATAGGAAATGAAATAAATTGTCAATGCTTATACAAATTCAATTATTGAAACTCAAGAGAAACATTATTAACAAAAAAGTTTATTTGAAACAGTAACCGAGGCCACTTTAGTTGCCGATTAGCTGGTAACTTAAATTTTTATAAAAGGGGAGAAACAAATATTCTCGGCTCGAGTACGTTAATTGCCTGTACCTTTCGAAAATTCACATATTTCAAGAAATCTCAACATTTCTTATATAAATAACTCGCTAATGAATCATTTGTAAATCAAGTTTTGTCACCTAATTAAGTGGTCCCCGATCAATTATCAATTATCAATTATCGGGGCTTATGCCCTTCAATTCCACCCGTGCGGCTTCAACTCGGGTTCTCGGTCGGCCCGGGAGGTGTGCACCTTATTCAAAGATCGCATCAATTATACAAGGGGCTCCATTTTCGGATAATAACCAAGCAAGCAAGTTTGACTCATATTCTCTACCCTTTGATTTCAAACTAAAATGAATTGAAATGCGCGCGCTCAATTACAATGTTTTCAAAGTCGTTTTACAATGCAGGAGTGTTCGTACTGAGTTTCGACTCATTCTTCGAATTATTTTAATGTTTTTGTTTTTAGGAAAAGCATCCGTCAACCTGTCTCTTGCCTAAGAAGCCCGAAGGAAGCAAGACCTAGTTGGATACTTCATTACCATTGTTCTATGATGGGTTAGATCCTCACAGTGATTCTCCCGCACATCTAATTTTGGGTTTGACTTAGAATGTAATTAAATATTGTGTATTTTCCGTCACGGACTATTGTATTGGCTTGTTAATATCTATAAAGATGTAGCAGAATTGTACTTTGGGATTAGTTTATTTAAATTGTCGGCTTGACTCCTGCGACGTAATATTTAATGATTTTCAGAATTATTTAAGCATAACTTATAGACACAGGTTATTATGGTATTTTATTTTAGCCTGGTCCTATTATTAGGGCGGCGATAATGCCTTCGATCGTTAACTTCCGATACGATCATACCTAATATTCTCGAATTAGAAAATTATTAAGTAATGGTGATTGAGGGCGTTACGTGAATGTAAAAGGGGTAGAGAAGTACCTGAGAAAAATTAGATTTGAGAGAATAGATGAGATAGGAGACAGTTGAAACTTATTAAGGACATGAGTCAAAATAAGAGTTTCTAGTTATCTATAGTTAGTCATAGAATGTTGAGTAGTAGGCCCCTTGCATTTATGCTTTTAGTCACTTTGCAGATTTAGCTTGCAGTTTGCTGGTTATAGTTTACCCTTTCTTTTTAATTTTATTATGTGCTATTATATGGTTATAATTTTGACCTGTTGCATCAATCTGTCATATGGTTTTAACTAGACCCCTTAATTCGGACCGATGGTTTAAATCTGAGTTGGGTTTATTTAAATTTGGGTAAAATATGGGTGGTCGTATGTCCGTTCTGCAGAGTTAAGGTAGAACCATCTAGTTAAGGGCCTTTTTTATCGGTTATTTATCTTTTGTCAATTATAAAAACTCTTTATATTTTTTTACTTAAAATTATCCATAATCGTATACAAAAAAAGTGTAGTATTAACAAATATTCAAACTTTAGATTATGTTATGAACGTGACGTCTATGTTGGGTAGATTGACTTCACTTGTTCAAATAAGGTCAATGAAAGATTGTGTCAATAATATACGGGATAATAATGAGTTTACCTATTGATGACCTGTTTAATATACCAATGTTTATTTCAACTTACTTATTACACCAATTCACATGTTATAGTTAGTTAAACTTATTATCAATAATTTATAATTAATAACGATTTATATTATACGAAGGTTTTCTTCGTATTACTCCATTTCATAATGTATTGAAAAAGTGTTGATTTGGGTATGCCCAGCCTGACCTACTTATTCTCTAAGAAAAATCTGACCTATTGTCTGGCTCATCTTACGCTCTATGGTTCAAGTACGTTTAAAACAATATCGAATTATTGAGAATTAAAAATTTACAAGAAGCTGATAGTATTATTTTTAGTTATCACATCAATAATTTAATTATTATAGTAATATTATTTACAATATGAACTTCACTTTACTAAAAATTCAATAACTTATGCATTTTTAAATGTATCACGCAATTTCAATCTATGTTTATTTTTTTTGAAATTTTACTATTATATTTTTTGTAAATAATTTTTATGAGAAAGAATTTAAGAAAGAGTATTAATTGTTTGCAAAGGATTACAATAGCTATATTACAGTCTCTCCAAATAATGTGAAATAATGAATAATTATTAGTATAAAGAGTGATAAAGTGAAAAAAAAATCATGTATTAGGAGGGATACAACATTCAATAAACAAGTCACAAATTTAAAATTGTTATTTTTATTTTTATTCCCTTGATCCAACAATCATACGAGTTTGGGTCGGATTTAACCCACTAATTTAATGATTTTTCGGGTTCAATTTTTGATAGATTTAGATTGAGAAAATATGTCCGAAACCTAAAATTTTCATATGGGTTCGGATCGGGTCAATTTTTACCGGTTCTAGTTTTACCTAATGATACTCAATGATAGTTTTTTACGTAATTTTTACAACGCCAATTGTTCCAAAGAAGCTGAACTCGCCAAAAATGGTTTTTTTCTTTAAAGGCATTAACCAGCTTTTAATTGGTATATGTATTTAGTGTTTGTGTTACGAAGTTGATTTGATTTCAACTTTTAATACAAAACTACTGTAAATCCCGTATTTCATGCAGATATATGTTTGTTTATTTTTTAAAAATTGTTAACCTGTTTTAAAATTTGTTCAATCAAATTACTAATTAATTGCTAATTATTTATATATTATTTAAATTAATCATACAACATCATAAAATTAATAACATAAATTTTTTTCGCCTCCAACAACTAACTTTTATTTTTAGTTATGATAAATTGTTGTAAATATTGATATGAAAAAATATCACTTTTTCTAAAATATTTTAAAGTAAATTAATATAATACTAAATGATACTCCCTCTTTTTTACAATATGTCTCTTTATGTAACATTTTTCATTTTTAGTAGGATTATTTTACTTTTTTTTGTAAGAATACTTTTATAATAATAATAATAATAATAATAATAATAATAATAATAATAATAATAACTATTACTTCAATAGTTTTCTTTTGATTATTATTTTAATATTACAATTATTACAATTCAAAGATGATTTTATCTCAAGAATTTTAAAGGCATGTTAATAATAATGTAAAAATAAGGTGTTACAAAAGGTTTTGATGATATAAAAATAATAATAAATAAAGTCAACCAATGGTAGTGCATTAAGTATCGATCTTCTAACTCTCAATTTTAAGTATATCTATATGACTATGTCTATACTCCTTGCTTTGCAAGGATTTGAGGTAATAATTTTTTTAATTTTATTAATATTTTTGTACCAAAATTTTAGAAAAATATAATAATATTTTTAAAGTTTATATTATTTTAAAGTCAATTGTTACTATATGAACCTTTTGTTATGAGCAATTATGGTAGAGGTATAACTATAAGTATAATTTTTTTCACATTAAGGAGGATTGTCACCGATAAGTAAAATATCAAAAAAATTCATTATTGCTAAATAACAATATGAATCAAAATAATATCTTAATTTGTTCTCGTTAAAATTTAAATTGTTGATTTTTTAGAAATTTGCATACTTTTCTTTTTAATAATAATTTACTTAATTCCTTTTTTATGACATATAAATAATTATTACAATAGCATTCTAGAGCTTTTGTTAGTTGGATAATCTTTTTTAATATAATTTAATAATTTTTATATTAATATTTTTTCATGACAAACTATATTTATTTTGCTATTTATACAATCATTAATTATCTAATATATGGTAATCCTATGTGTTATTTATACATGAACTCTACCCAACTTTTAGTATATATATATATATGATATGTTTTGAAAATTTATTTTTGTGGGTCTCTTACAATAGATCTTTCTATGTAAAAATAAAAAATTGTTACTATACACCTTGATCTTTCTAGAGCTCGTAGAAGCTAGACTCGTACTTAAAGAAGTAATTGTATATTAATTTTAAAATTCATCTTTAAGACAATATTCTTTTCAGTTTATTTTTGCTAAACTTATTTGAGCTAAAATTAATTTATTGAACTAAATTATGTTTGCTGAAACAAACTCAACTACAGTTATTTAATTTTAAATTGAATTTATTTTTATTGAATTGAACTAAGTTGAACTTATTTATGATGAACTCAAAACTTATTTTTCTTAATTTGAACTTATATGAAATTAACTAGACTTATTTTTTCTAACTAAACTAAACTGAGTTTATTTTGAAAAAAAAAAATTAGTTGAAAAGAACAGAGCTTAACTGTCAAGTAGAAAATTTGGAAACTTTTATATGAAATAACATATGTAATCTAAAAGATTTAAATAATGAAATTGTTTAAGCTTAATTATCTTATTTTAATGTGAGGGGTGAAGAAATATTTGAAGAAGACAAATATTTCGACACAATTATATGTGAAATTTATTATATTTTTTAAATTCTTTTTAGGAAATAAACTTTTCATTAATTTTGTTTTATTTTTTGAAATAATAAATTATTCATTAGTTGACAAAACAGTAATGACAACCTTGAGATTCCTAATACAAAAAAATACAAAATTCATATCTCAACTAAATTAAGGTACAATTTATAGATGTATATTGAGGCTGGGTGAATCTTTGGCATATGTAAATTGGTGTTATCTCTTTTATTCTATTGCTATTCTCGTAGAAGCTTGTATAGGAAAATATAACAGTATTGTGTGTCACTCAATTTTGTACATATATGGTGATTGTATGAATAGAAGGGCAGAGAGTTCTCTCCCAAATTGAATTCTACTCTTGAAATTGTTATGGTATCAAAGCCATGACAGACGATAAATCGAAAACCAAAAATATGAAGAAAACACCATCACCATACGATTTGAACTCGAATGACAATCCCGGCAACATTATCGCTCAAGTTCAATTGAAAGGCGATAATTATGACGAATGGGTGAGGGCCATTAAAACCTCATTGTGAGCCGGACGAAAATGGGTTTTTATCGAAGGGAAAATTACCCAACCCAATGACACTTCTCCCGATTTAGAAGAGTGGTGGATAGTGCAATCCATGCTTGTGTCATGGATTTTGAACACTATTAAAGTAGGCTTGCATTCCACCGTATCATTTACGGAAAATGCAGAAAATTTATGGCAAGATATCAAGGATCAATTTTCAGTTGCAAACGGACCACGGGTTCAAGCAATTGAAAGAAAAATTAGTAGATTGTAAACGAAGGGGCTGACTATTGTTGCTTATTACGGCAAATTGAAACTCTTGTGGGATGAATTGATGAACTACGATCAATATCTACTTTGTAGTTGTAGAAAATGTGAGTGTAAAATTGGACCAAAGGTTGTCAAAATGCAGGAGGAGGAACAAGTTCATCAATTCCTCGTGGGTCTTGACGCAGAGTTGTACGAGACGGTATGGTCGAACTTGCTAGCAACCGAGCCTCTGCCATCATTAAACAGGGTCTATTCGACTCTTGTCCAAGAAGAACGAGTTAAAACCATGACCCGGACTAAGGATGTCCATGGCGAACTAATGGCGCTTGCAGCCCAAGTCAATTTCAAACCAAAGGGACGAGGCGAGACTCGGACAAGGTTTGCACGCACTATAAGTGATCGGGTCACGAGGCATCGGATTGCTTTAAACTTGTGGGTTATCCCGATTGGTGGGGTGATCGAACCTGTGACACAAAGCTAGTTGGGCGAGGCAGAGGCAGCATGGCCGGAGACGAGAAAGAGGTGGAACACACGAAGCGAATGTGGCTATGGTGATGCCAAATGCAAACTCGACATTAGTGCCGAGAAATAAGGGCCGCCGGATCTGAATTCGAACAGTGGGCATCCCTCCTTGAGTTGTTAAATTCGCATAAGGTAAATTCTAGTGAAAAATTGACCGGTAAGGCTGAAAATACTTCCTGGATAATTGATACATGAGCCTTAAACCATATGATCGGAAACTTGGGAAATTTGCATGACTTGAAAGAGATTCTTCCTTATCTAGTAGGCTTGCCAAATAGAAAACACGTCCTTACTACCAATGAGGGATTAATTGATCTTGATGAAAATTTGATCTTATCTAATGTCCTTTATGTGCCTGGTTTAGCTTGCAATTTAATTTTTGTGTCACAAGTTGTCGACTGAAACTGTTTGTATTGCAGCTTTTTCTAAACATACGTGTGCTTTACAAGATCGCACTTCGAAGATGCTGATTAGTGTGGGTGAGCATAAAGATGGACTCTACTACTTTCGGGAAAGTCGCATATATAAGCCCACAAAGTAAATGGGGTGGGTTCGCTGGATTTGTGGCATGCAAGATTGGGTCATCCATCGATCAAGGTCACCAAGTTAGTTCCCACTGTTGACATTAGGAAAGGTAGTAATACTTTGAATAAACATTGTGATATTTTCCATCAAGCAAAATATACTAGAGACAGTTTTCCTCTAAGTAACAATAAAGCCTCTTATTTGTTTGAATTAATTCATTGTGATTTGTGGGGTCCTTATAGAATTGCTTCTTCCTATGGTGCCTATTACTTTTTGACAATTGTGTTGATTTTTCTCGTGCTACTTGGGTTAATTTGTTAGTTGACAAGAAAGAGGTGTCTCAAATTTTGAAGAATTTTTTGCTATGATTGATAGACAATTTCATAAGTACATCAAAATTGTTTGGAGTGATAATGGTACCGAATTCACTTGCATGAAAAATTATTTCTTAGAGCATGGGATAGTGTTTCATACCTCTTGCATTGGAACACCTCAACAAAATGATCGGGTGGAACAGAAACATCAACATATTATGAATGTGGCTCAGGCTTTACGATTTCAAGGTCATCTTCCAATTGAGTTTTGGGGGAAATGTGTTTTAATTGTGGGCTATTTGATAAACCGGACATCTTTCATGGTTTTAGATGGCAAAACTCCCTATGAAGTTCTTTATGGACATTCACCTTCATATGAGTACCTTAAGGTTTTTAGATCATTGTGTTATGCTCATAATCAAAAGACTCATGGTGATAAATTTGCTAGTCGAAGTAAAAAAATTTGGTTTGTTGGTTATCCTTATGGCAAAAAGGGTGGACGTTATATAACTTGGAAACTCAAAATAAATTTTGTTTCGTGAGATATTGATTTCTATGAAAATGAGTTTCCATTTGCCAAGCTTACCACTGAAGATAGTAAAATAAAGGTAGTTCCTCATGATGGAATTGATGCACACTGGTTGGAAGACAATGGGTGTTTATAGGCCTAGGGCAAGAGGGAAGTGTAGATATAATGGACCAAAATAATTCTTGCTTGCCTCTTGTGGAATCGCCTAGCAAAGCCCAGCAGAAACAATTCTAGGGAACCTAGGGATGAAGGGGCCGAACAAAACAGAAAGGAAGGGAGCGGGCCGCATAGAGAAGCAGGAAATGGATCGGGAAGTGGGCCAACTGAAAATATAAGAGATGGACCCGACATGGAGAATACCACAACAAAACAATTTTTGGTTCCTCCAACCACTCCGGATCTACGATCGGTTGAACATATGGGCTAGGATGGTTTATTGGACCGAGGACATCGGAAGAAGGAGACCTCGGTTCTCTTACATGACCGTGTGACGTATACCACCAAAACATTGAGTCCATCTACGCGTTCGACCAAACCACGGTGTCTTCCAGGTATGCCTTATCCTATACAACACTACGTTAGTTGTGATCAATTTTTACACGACACACAAATTTTGTTGCAACTATTACTTCGGACATGAGCACTGCAACATTTTTAGAAGCTATCAAAGATAAATAATGGAGGAATGCTATGCAACAAGAAATTCAAGCACTTGAGAATAATGGGACTTGGGAAATTTCTAACTTACCACCCGATAAAAAGGCACTTGGATGCAAATGGGTCTTCAAAATTAAATATAATGCTGATGGTGTAGTAGAGAGCTACAAAGCACGTTTGGTGATTTTTGGTAATTATCAGGTCGAGGAAATCAATTTTATAGAAACATTTTCACCTGTGGCAAAAATGGTTACCTGTTCGGGTTTTTTAGCAATAGTAGCAGCTAAGCAGTGGGAATTGCACCGGATGGATATTCATAATGCATTTTTGCATGGAGATCTTCAGGAAGAAGTCTACATGAAAATGCCACCAGGTTTTCACGACTCAAGTTTGACAAGAGTTTGTCGCCTCTGCAAATCTTTGTATGGCCCGAAACAAGCACATCGGTGTTGGTTTGCAAAGTTAACAACAGCCTTGAAGGAATATGGATTTCATCAGTCATGCTTAGATTATTCGTTGTTCACTTTACAAAACAATAATGTTCGACTCAATGTTTTGATCTATGTGGATGATTAAATTATTTCAGGAAATGATCATGAGGCTATTGTAAAGTTCAAGTCCTACCTTGGTGAGTGCTTTCACATGAAGGATTTGGGAGTCCTTAAGTAATAATAACATTCTTTTTCTACATTTGCTGAAACATGTACACTTTTGTGCATACAGAAAAAATTACATAATCTTATCAACTTAACAAACTAAACTTTCCACTTTATATACATTCTATTGACTCTTACATATGTCTTATGTATTGCAAAATTAACTATAGCTCCTATGTCTTGTTGCATTTTTATTAAAACTTCTTACAATTAATTATAATTTTTTACGATTTGTTATTTCTCTTTATAATTTTATACATTTAAAGCTTGATCTTACTTGTTAAAACAGAACATACCCACGACCACGAATCATAGCTATTGTAACTTAAAGAACATGCCACTGGAATATTGTTTCATATAATATGAGTACATTCATTTTTGGATTTTAAGTTAGGCCATAGTAATGCAATGTCTTGCCTAGCTACTAGTCATCTCAAGTTGGGGGTCATTGATCCTTAAATAGAGATATCACTGGGTCGGGTATAAACCTAAATTCATATCTGTTTTATGTTTTTTAGATTTGATCTTAATCTATAATCTATAAATTTGTGACCTAGGTTCAGACTCATTGGTTATAGCGAGTCCATACCATTTTTATGTTAATTAAGAGAGTTATCAAACATTCTGTCCTCGATAGTTTTGAATAATATTACATATTTGTGGCAAATTGGTAACAAATATTATCACTAACATGAAGGTACTATTTTATCTTTAAACAGTCGTCAACCATCAAAACTTAAAACATGTTTGAGCGCTATGAGAGAGAGGCAAGAGAGAGTCGAACGAGCGAGGAGTGTAAGGAAGAGCAACCGAGTGAATAATGGAGCAGCTTGATTGGAAAAGAAAAGGCAAACTTTAAGTCACTTGGGTTAGAGTTTAGTCGATTCCCTCCATTTTCGTATTTAAAATTCTTTTCTTAAAAATATCACCGAATTGTAAATGGGTCCTAAATCGGGTTTAAATCTCAATTGTTAAAACTCGGACTCACCTATGGCCACTTGGAGCCATTGATTGGATCCCACTTTATGGACCCAAATTCTCTACATTTCTGGCTGGTTTATGAATTTGAGTCGGGTCTATTGTATTGTAAGTACACCTTATTTTATCCCAAAGTTGCAACCTCAACATCTCATCATTCATACAATAAACAAAACTAGCTGAAAAATTTTGATGTTAGTCATATTAAATAACTCATTCGGTCTAAGGAATCAAAATTTATACCTAATCTCACTAGGCTTCCATGTAGATTTGACAAAACTTGACCCGACCCGGAAATTCGACCCAAACCCGCCTGAAATTTTTGGGTTTTGGATATGATTTTTCTCGACCCGAACAGGAAGATAATTGAACCCGAAAAACTCGCAAATTAGTGGGTCAAACCCAACCCAAACTCGTTCGACTCGTTAGATCAAGATAATAAAAACAATAATTTTAACTTTGTGACTTGTTGATTAAATGTTCTATTGCCAATATATGATTTTTCTTTCACTTAATCATTCTTTTAGTAATGGATATTTATATTATCACATCATTTTGAGAGACGTTTCATATTTGTCGCAATCATTTACAAATAAACACTAATACTATTTCATTTCTCAACTTTTTTTCTCATAAAAAACTTTCTATACAATAATTATCTGTTGTTAATTTCAATAAAGTATATATGGATTAAAATGACGTGATAAATTAAAAATACAAAAAGTGAACTAGTTATATTGGTGTATTTTTGGTAAAGTTTATATACATAGTCACATCTTACATAATATACTTTTGTTTTGTAAAAATGATATTACTATAATGATGTAAAATTTGATGTTATAATTAAAAATAATAATTTTAGTTTATTGTAAATATGTATTCTCATTTATTTGAAACTACTTTAGCTATTCTTGAACCATAGCGCCTAGGATGGTCAATTGGCCGGTTTAAAACATAATCAAATTTTTGCTAGTAAATAAAATGGGTAGGCTAAGCGTACCTAGCCAACCCTTTCTCGATCTGTTTTAAAATACACTAAATATGTATATATACCTCCTTAGTATAATAGAAAATGTAAAATAATATCGGAATCTTAATAACGAATCATTAATAGAACAAGTCATTATTATTCAACCCATTATTAACTCAACCTTTTATTAGCCTTATTTAAACGAGTCAAGCGGTCAAGCCGCTCGACTTAATATGATTTTCAACAAATATCATAATGAAATTTTGAATATAATATTCTTTTTAGAAAATACAAATATTATACTTTTTCGTAAAATTATGTGAAACTTTAAGCAAAAATATATTGAATTTTATAATAAAAAATTAAAAATAACCGATAAAAAGGTGTTCTCAACTCGTTGGATCGACCCGAAACCCATATAATCCGATATACGATTGCCCGTATTTTACCTTAACCTGAAATAGACCCGACCCCTATTTTGTTCGAATCCGAATACACCGGATCCGTATTTAAGCCGCCCATTCGAATTGATAGACCTACTTCCATACTATTGATAATTAGTGTTATTGATATAGGAACCCAAACTAGCGAACATATTGTGGGCATTTAAAATTTATAATATATACCACATCATAAAATAAATATAAAATTGGTTATTTGGATCGACTTATTTAATTAATTTAATTTGTTAAAAATAGTTCTTTCCAAATCGACTACCAAATTACTACCCAATTGACTACCAAGTCAAGTGAAAGGCCCAAGAAGACAAGAAGCCAAAAACCCTAGTAAGAGAAATAGTCATTTCCTTTTTAGACCCCCTCTAAAGGGGACGAAAACTCATTCACTCGAAGAGTATTTTGAAGACTCATTATTCGATGCCAGTCCACATGTTTAAGATTGTTGTCCTCAAAGATAAAAGAAAGTTTTCACTAATTTTGATTGAATTTCATGAGCAAATCAACAAAACAATAAAACATGGATAACTAAGACTAACAATTAAAACTACTCTAATAATAGCCATCATGGCTCACAATAACACAAATTACATCCTCAAAATTGATCACCAATCACAAAAACTATGTAATGTCTCATAACAATCCTAATATTCACCACTAAAGAAAGCAATAAAGAGGAAAGAGATTTAAAGAGAAACTACCTAAATATAGCGATCCGGAAACACCTTATTTTTATATTTCCAAACAAAGACTCCATTGAAATGAACTTCTCTTGTGGGTTTAAACTATTGAAAAATCAAAAGAAAAAGGAATGAGAGAGAAATTTATGACAAATTGCAATCACTGGAGTGTTTGAAATTGCTAAAGGGAAGAAAAACTCTTAACCTTTTTAAAGGGAGTCTTTGCTCTCTTTTGCCATCTCTCACACTTAAACAAGTGGATTTGGGATGAATTTTTAAGGATTTAAAAACATAGCATAAATGAAATTGAGATAAAATAACATCAAAATTCATGAAATTAGCTAAGGAATCAAGATAAAACTAAAAAGATAAAACTTGCATAAACTAAAATTTAAGGGAACAATAAAGTATTGACAGAGAAGTCGTAGATAAAAACTCTAAAAACATTAAAAAATCTCAATCCCCTTGATTTCCAAGTCAAAACAACGTTTTTATACAAGTCGAAATCTAAGTGATATGGTCATGTCACATGGCACGAGTCATGACCGTGCCACGCACCCTGCTGATTTAGTGTTATAGAAAACACGGTTTTGGCGTGAGAGTGTGAAATTGGCATGGGAGTGCCACACACCGGCACTCGTTGTGCCACCTAATGTTAAGCTTCATCCTTATTCTTTGCTCTTTGCGTCATCGACCCAAACTATAAATCTTCTTTTGGCTCCTTTGCTCTTTAATAGCTTTGAGTTTTTGTTTTCTTGACTCATTACCTATTAAAATAGAAAACACACATAAAAATTCTAAATAAGACATTAAGGGGAGCTAAAATTAAGTAATAGGAGTGTCAAAATTGTCTTGGTATAAGCCCATGAACTCATAAATTAAGAGCACTCCAAGCATATGTTGCCTACTATACCAATGAACTCATAAATTAAGAGCACTCCAAGCATATGTTGCCTACTCTCTAAAGACCAAGCATTCTTCTTAATTAAGAATAATAAGCCTCTTAACCCTCTTTAAAGAACAAAATCATTCAAACTCATCCAAGGAGATCAAGTTAATCAAATTGTTTAGTTCAAACCAAAAGAAATCAATGCACCTACCTCTTTGACCCTCTTTCAAGATCAAATGCATTCAAATATGAATAGTAGATTGAATCAAAGAAATTATTTATTTATTTATTTTTGTAACAAATATAGAGATCGTACTTGTAATTATTTAAAAATTAATATTAAATTTGCCCTTTTTTTTTATCTTATTTAATTGTCGACTTGAAAATTTTCTTTTATATATGAGAGCAATTTTGCTGATAAGACACTCTAATTTTAGTTTCTATGAGCAATTATATACATAAGGTGCTCTCTAATTTTACCAATCTTATTTGTAACAATGTAGTATATAACTTCAAATTGCTTAGAGTGTTTATTTAAGACCTCTGCATTCCAATTTGAGATGTGATTCATAGAATAGTTGAGAGCCCTCCAACTACCCGATCGACTATATTAAGTGCCATAATCTTTATTTTAGCAAGCTACTATATAGAATAGCCGAAAATGTGAAGATTTTACCGAAGTTGTCATGAAACCTGAATTTTACCAACTGTTGTGTGGTTCTCGTATCGCCCTATGACATTGTTGAAACCCTCCTTATCGAGTCATTATTAGTATAGGATATCTTTATCCTACTAGTTTAGGAACTATTCTCGGGCACTGGACTCTTTTAGTTTTATTTTTTCTTTCACATTAATCAACCGTATTTCCAAACACATAGCACTAGAAGCAATAAACAAGTTTCCTTTGATAATACACTTTCTGTTTTGTAGGAATACGATTCTCAAAAGATTTGTCCAATTTCATCTCAATAAGTAATCTAGCATTTTCTAAGATGGATTTATTCTTAATTTGCCTATCACTTCTCATGGGAGTTCTACAAATTATTATGTACATCCTTGGCTATCAAAGCTAGGTACACACCACATAAATCATGAGTCGGAAAAATCGTGTTTGCTTATTTTATTTCTAAACCGAAATATATATATATTCGATAGTAGCACGCATAATTGCAATTGGGCCGTGGCATACGCACTTGGCCGATAACAATTAAGTTGGGGGTTTGAATCCCCCTTGTTAAATAATTTGCTTATTTTTTGTTTTGTTTTAGATGTTTCCTCTTACTTTTAATTTTTGGGCGCTGGCATGCGCACTTGGTTGATAACAATTAAGTTGGGGTTTGAATCCCCTTGTTAAATAATTTGCTTATTTTTTTGTTTTGTTTTGGATGTTTCCTCTTATTTTTAATTTTTTGCAATGTTTATTACGATTTTAAAAATATATTATCAACTAAATTAAATTAGTTTGAGCTAAAGTTGAATATGTAATTTTCACTAAATTACATTCAAATGTTTATCAAAAGAGTACAATAACTATATCATGAGATCAATTTTACAAGTATACAATTAGAAACATATGATATTAGTGTTGAGGTTTGTATCAACATTACTATCTTATCAGATTTAAGTTTTTAGTGTACATTAGAACATTATTTACTCGTATTGCAAAATAAAATTTAGTGTTGGTATCAACAGTATTATAGTTTTAATTTTTAATTTTAGTGTATATCGAATATTGTTTAGTGTATGATAAATTAATGTTTAGTGTATGACAGAGCAAAGTTTAGTGTTGAACTTTTGATATGTGATTTTAGCTTTTATTTTTAAGTGTATATTACAATATTATTTAATGTGTGATAGATCAATATTTAGTGTTGAGCATTAGATCAACATTATAATAGTTTCAGCTTTTAAAATGTTATTTTTAGTGTATATTAGAATGTCATTTAGTGTATTATACATCGAGTATTCAGTGTTGAACATTAAATCTAGAACATTGTGCCTTTAGTTTTTAGTTTATTGTAAAATTAGTAAATATTGTAAAAAATTTAAAAATAGACAGATAATTTTTTTTCTGAAAAAATAGAATTGAGGTTTATATCAACATCACAATGATATTTTATATATAATACATTAGTTATTAGTGTATAATAGATCAGTGTTTAGTGTTTAGTATATTTTTATGAATATTAAAATAAATTTAAGTGAATATATTTTTATTGAAAACCAAACTAATTCAATGTTTGGTGTTATTATCCTACTTGTTTCCTAGTTATAATTTCAAGTATTTCATATCTATCAGCTTTAGTATTTCCTAATTATCATGTTAGTGTTTTATAGTTTTACTTTTAGTATTTTATAGAACATTGTTAAGTGTTTTGCTAGTTATTATTTTAGTGTTTGTTAGTTGTCGAGTGTAATGTTTGATAGTTATCGGTTTAGTATTTTCTAGTTTTAGTTTTAGTGATTTATAGAACATTGTTTAATGTTTGCTAGCTATCGGTTTAGTGTTTGTTAGTTATCGGTTTAGTATTTTCTAGTGTTTTACTTTTAGTGATTTATAGAACATTGTTTAGTATTTGCTAACTATTAGTTTAGTATTTGTTAGTTATCCGTTTAGTGTTTTATAGAACATTGTTTAGTGTCTATTTAGACTTATTAAGTATGATTGCAAAAATATTAAATTATTAGTGTTTTATAGGATAACATTTAGTGTTTGTAGTGAAAATTCCTTTTTTTAAAAAGTGAAAACTAAAAAAAATATGCATGTGTTTAGATTTTATTTCCTATACGAGATATGGTATATTATTATTTTGTTACTAAATAAATTAGAAAGTTGTAAATGAGTTGTTGGTAGAGGTGTTGGTTTGTTATTAAAGAGGTCAAGGATTCAAATCTAGGTAGCATGTTTTTTTAGGTGGGTTGCGTCACTTTTTCTTTACATTTGGGGCGGGCCACGCGTTTTTCTTTGTTTTGGGCATGGGATGTGTACAGTACTCCGATACCCTAGATTCCATGATATAAGAATTATAGGAGTTCCGCTTAAGCTTGCTCAAACAAGGAGTGCCCTAATTTTAACTGAAAATGTATTTTACATGAAAATTATTTGTAGAAAAATTATTTGACCTTCAATCAAATACACCCTAACATTAATTATTTTATATTAGGCTTAAAAATATGGTTTGCTTGATTGATCACCTGTCAATGGTCATGTTTTCACTCTAAGCTTCATCAAAAGAGGCTTTCTGAATGGTTTTATAATACTTATCAATATAACACTAGAATCATATACTTAATTATCAAAAATGATATCTTTATTTATTACTATCATTAATAAGATGAAAGTTTTTAGATTTCTAAAGTATTTATTACATTACTACATAAAAAATACAAATAGTCAAACAAATTTAAAACTTTTTAATAAATAAATATTATTTTTTTTATTTTTTTATTTTTCTTATATTTAACTATTTTTTAAAAATGCTGGAAATATTATGGTCCTAAACATAATTAATATCTGAATTAGCTATTAAAAGTTATGTCATGGGTCCCGATATTATTGCCCCAAAACTACCATACAAGTGAGGCGAGTTAAATGGGTTTCTGCGTCTTTCCCCGAATCATATGTACATGTTGGATCCGCATCTTCGTGAGTTCCACAAGCGCCGATCATGAAGAGCTTTCTACCGAAATGGATTGGGCTTAAAGAATAGGCTTCAATTTTTGTTTCCTAGCTAATGGCGGGCTGTAATTGGGCCACTTTCTTCGTCTTTCTTTTCGGAAGTTTTCTCACAAGTTTTCGGGGCCGGTTTATTTCATAAAGGAAAAGCATAATAGGAAATAACGGAACACTAGGTAATTATTATGTTTTTTTAATGGATTCAACAAAAGTACATCTTCCATTCTTACTACGCTACCTTCGCTATAAGAAAGCTCAATCTTTCTTTCGCTACAATTTATTCCTGGACATTCAATTGTTAGTTTAAGTTTTGAACATCTGTATCGTTGTCTTCCCGAGAAAGAGGATAGTTAAAAAATTTGAACCGTAATTGATCTGATTTTTGGGTTAGCTGAAGTTTTAGTGAACCGAATTTTCGAATCGGCCAAAACTTATCGATAATCAAACCAAAAAGTTCGATTAACCGGTTAATTGATTCCTCGGCTTGATTTACGCTTATCCATTACTTGAAACATAACCTATTACACTCACATAGCCAGCCAATCGTCAACACTCACCGGGGAGGTGGGGGAGAGATAGAAAGAGAAGCTGGGAGATAGATAAACAAGGCGAAATGAACTCATACTTGGAAAGATATAGAACTTACACAAAAAAACGAGAGGGGGAACTTGTGCCGATCGCTAAAGGGTGGACAGTAGCCGATGATGTCACCTATGTTGACTGGTAATGCCGTGAGAGAGAGAGAGGGAGCAGGTGAGTAGCAAGAGTATGAGAGGTGAGAGGTGAGAGGTGAGAGATGAGAGGTGAGCAGCGAGAGTGTGAGAGTGTGACAGGTAAGAGGGGAGAGGTGGGCCCGAGAAGGTCAAGTCGGGAAGGAGATAAAGAGAAAGAGAGAGGAGATCGGAGTTTGTTTGACGGGCTGAGACCGAATGTTGAGAATGAGTGGGGAATGGTGGAGCCCGGAGGGAGGGGGATAGTGAGAGAGAGGAGCAAACTACAAATGAGCGAAGTAGTGAGGGTCAAAGGAGAGGAAGGGGAGACAATAAGAGAACCATATTAGGGTTTTTGGCTTTATATAGTTAGGTTTTTTTTTTTTTTTACAAAATCGGTTTGGTTAACCGATTTTATTTTCATTTTTCGAACCGTAACCGATTTATTAACTGGAAAAAATCCAGGTTTGGTTAACCAAACCGATTTTCTCAAAAAGTAATTCGATTAATCGATTTTTTGGATCAGCTTTTCGATTTTCGAATCGGTTATTCGATTCAGCTTTTTCTACACACTCTTATAACAACCATTCTATTCACACACAAATGTCATGTACAAAATGAGACACGGACGCCAATTCATATTTATTCATTTATTTTCTTTTACCTCGAAACACAACCGATTAACATCGGTGATAACATTGCCAATTCGCCGCTTATACCTCCAAGCATAGCCCGCCTAGTATTCTCTCTCTTCCATATCGAATCAAACGCCGTCAAGCTCATGGGTGACCATCAAACCCCAATTGAAGTTTGTCGGTGGCCGTAAAGCTTGGTAAAGACGACTTTTGTCCCAAATTTCATCAAACCTTTCACAATCGATTTTCTTGTCCTTGTAATACACAAAATTCATCCAAGATTTCACGATTGAACAATATTTCGGCAGTTTTCAAACGAAAAACCCCAAAAAAGGGCAAAAAGAAGGGTAATATCAACCCAACCAAGGGATAACATGAATTGAAAGAAGTGAGGTAGGAGGAAGACAACAAGTCTTCCGGTTAGCCAACGAATCTTTTACACCATCCGAGTCAAGCTTGGAAGAGGAGAAGGAGGGGGAGCTGGTAGAGGGTGGAAATCGAGGAAAGAGAGAGGAAGATGAAAGAGAAATGAAGGGTATAGGTATACCGGCAATCGGGTCATTTGGTTCGGGTTCGGTTTGGGTTAGTTCGGTTCGAGTTAACTTCGGGTCAATCTTGTTCGGTCCGGTTCGGTTTCGGGTTCGGTCAACTTCGGTTCGGGTCAACTTCGGGTCGATCTCGTTCGGATCCGGTTCGGTTTCGGTTCGGGTCAACTTCGATTCGGTTCAACTTCGGGTCAATCTTGTTCGGGTTAATTTTGGATCGAGGTCGTAATCGGGTCACTTTTTGGGTCAAAATTGATGAAAAATTGCGCCACTATAGGCACAAAAGTCCATCCTTAAAAAAATGTGGGTTGGGTCACTTTTAGTTGGGTTAAATCGATTCGGGTCCGATTCGGTTCGGGTCATTTTCGGTTCGGTTCGGTTTCGGTTCGGGTCATTTTGGTTCGGGTCGGAATCGGGTTCATTAGATTTCGAGTCGGTTTGGTTCGGGTCGGTTCATTTCGGTTTTGGGTCAAAATCGGTTCAACTGTTTCGGATGTCGGTTCGGTTTGGGTTTCGGTCGTTCGGATTGACCCATTCGATTCGGGAAGTTTTGCCGAGTCTAGGTATAGGTTTCGTCCGCAATTGAAAGAGACAGGAGGAAGGAAAGAGAAAATATGGGGGTGGAGAAGAGAGAGAAGGATAGAGAAATTTATTAAAAAAATAAAAAATTTTTAGTGTACAATTTGTGCACATTCCGTGGTTGAAAAGTCCGTACAACTAGAATTTTTCCTTTCCTATAAGGAGAAACCTTTGTCAAGCGAGCTAGTGGCGTGATGGCCACTAGCTCTATCCTCCACCCATCCCACCCGGGTTCGAATTTGGGTGGGAGCAATATTCCTCATTTGTGAGGATATTGTGTGGTGGAGGTTAATGGGCTTGACACTCCCTATCCCCCGCACTGTTAAGCTCGTTGGGCTTTCCCCGAGATAGGGGCCTAACAGTGGCCCGCTTACCCAAAAAAAAAAAGGAGAAACCTTTACTACTTCCATGCTTCAAACTTATAGGGTATTCACATGAGGGATTTGTTAAAGTATAAATCTGTTCTTGTGCCTTCAACTAAACATTTCGAAATTATAATTGATGAAAAATATATTATAACTGAATAATCAAATCTAATCATGAAAACCATCATAATAACAACTCATCTATGTTTTTGTCATATGGAATGAAACCTAATATTTAAATACAATCAAAACTCGGACACAACGAAGAACATTCAATGCATAAGAAATATAAGAACATTCAATGCATAAGAAATATAATAAAATATATACAGTAAAAAATTCTCTAGATTTAGTAGATTAATTGATGGATAAGTGTAAATTTTACAGCATCCTAGTCCAATATGTTAGATAGTTCTATGAATTCAATAACTTACATTTAGATTATTTATTCATTTCAGCTCTTTGAATAGGGTTTTTTTAGAAAAAACGTTATCATCTAACCTACATGTTGTGTATTATATCTCACTACTTGTACTTCATAATTTATTGATTATTTCCTTCTGATTATAGACGTAGTTAAGGATTATACAAATGTGATAAATTTGTGAAGTAGCAAACTTCACCGGGTCGAGTAAAAGAAAGAGAAGTTGAAACTCATGGATTGAGAAATTAAAGAGAAACATGGTAGGGCCATGTTGCCATTGGCCCTCATGTGGGTCTTGATTTAGAACGAAATAACGCAGCAATATTGAACAAATTAATGAGAGTGCACGCCCATGTCGCTTATAGCTTATTTCTCTTTAAAATAGGAAACAACAAGCATCAGGTAGCAGAAACGGGTGAGCCATTTTTAATAGCTGTGCTTGTCTTAGAGCACCTGCATTCATAATTTAAAATTTTGAATTATACGTAAAGGTCTACGCTATTAATGTTATCTCACAATTTATTATTTTGAAACTCAATCTATTACCTCTACACACATGTATCATCAACTTGGATTTTCAAATAAAATACTACTCATAAAGTCTACAAATATATATATTTAATTTATTTTTCTTTTTAAATATGGAAACACTTGGTAAAAACAAAACAAAAAAAGGAAAAATGATGCAAAATGGAATTGCGGGCGTATTGAGTATACGAGCGACCATGCGGGCGGATCGACCTTGAGTTGAATGGAATATGCGTTACAGCAAAATAGATTCGATCACATGGACAAAATTAGATCACAAGATCTTGCATTGCAATTACTCTTAGTATGAGGTGCCTAAAAGGTCAGCAAGGAACACAGTTGGGCTGTGTTATTAATAGGGCTCGAGTTCTTGATGGGCTGCCTGTGACACTAAATCACTTCTCATGGAGGTTATTTGATCTGATGAATATATTTAAAGGTTATAACTAAAACCTAATTCCTCTTATCCACTAATTATTTGGGATAGGTATCTTGTATAAGGTTAACTAGTTTTAATTATTTGAATTAATCACTTTTGTATTAATTAATATTAGTGAGATAAAATCTTGTTTTAATTTTTTTAAGAAGTTAAACTTCATTACTAAACTAACCACATTTACACACTATAAGCATCTAGGGATAAGGCAGTTTCTAGGACAGGTTGGTAATAACCTACACCTTTTACACAACTATACGAAATAGTTGCCATTCTAATATTCTCTTATTGTTTGAATACAAAAATATCATCCTTTGCTTCACATTTTCTTGCCTGCACAATTCTGCTAGAACTCATAACATTGGGTTTCTTCTCTTGGAAGATTTTTCCATTCCTATCTCGCCATACCAGGTAATGTATAATAGCAGATAGGCAAACCATTATTTGTTGGAGTGCTTTAGGCCATTTGTTATTCATGAGCTTTCTGTGCCATTGCAGCATTCCTCTAGGCTTCCATGTAATAGTTAGCTAGCACCATAGTTGAGTTCTCACATTCGTAGCACGATTACAAGAGGAAAAACTATGCTCTATGGTATCCTCTTCCTCCTCACATAAACAATATTAAGTTGTAATATAACTTGAGAGTATAACCCTGCTCGCCTGGAGAGCTAACCTCTCTGTGATAGCAATAGCAAAAAGGTCGCCCACGTAAACATGGCTCTTCTCAACCAAAGAACGTCCCGCCAAACAATTCGCATGTAACTGGCGCTCCGATAATTCTCCAATCGGCTCCCGATACACCAAGTAGCCCAAAGGGTCTAAAGACTTCTCCATCTCAATCACTGGTTAAACCCCAAGACACAACAAATCCGGATGCAGAGCTAAATCAGGTGAATTTGTGTGTTTCTAACCCCTCAGCAACACAGAATTGATGAATGAATTGATTCAGGGCATTGATTCTGCACTGGGTAAGGACAGGACTACTGTTCCATTAGCTGTAACAACACACTTATGCTGCTATGGTAGATACCAACGAAGGTATGGCATTAGATTATATCCCATGTGCTGAATTCCACGTTGTTATGTGCTGTAATTGATATCTGATATTGTCGATGAAATAAAATATTGGTCTACATCGATTGTTTACTGTGTTGCTGGAGCAAATCCTCCTTATAAGGTTTTTCTGCATCGTATTTGGGCTGCATATAGGATCCATAAGGTTGTAGCTATGCGAAATGGCTTGTTTTTGGTTCGTTTCCATAATATGGAAGATAGGGAGGGATAACATACTAAAGAAGGGGCTATACTTCTTTGATAAGAAGCCAATCCTAATGAAACCATGGAGTGAGGACCTAGAATTCAAGTTAGAGCACATTGAAAAACTGCCAATATGGGTACAGTTCCCTAATTTGGATGCTAAATACTGGGTTCCCCTTAGTCTCAGCAAATTGGGAAGCATGATAGGCGAGCCCATTAAAATAGAAACACCAACAATAGAAAAGTCTGCTTCGAATTATGCTCTTTTACTAATTGAGGTGAAAATAGGGGACAATCTCCCAGACACTATTGAATTTGCAACTAAAAAGGAGTATTGATATTGATCACAAGCAGTAAAGTATGATTGGAAACCAACAAAATGCACTTTTTGTAAGATGTTTGGTCACTTGGAGGTAGACTGCAAGAGGAAAGTGACTAAAAAGTATAAAAGCCAGTCCAAAAGGAGACTATAGGCCCTGCCCTTGCCCAGCTCTTTTACCAATTACACCTACGACAAAAATTGAATCTGCTGCAGGAATACAGATGCATACGGATGAACAAGAAATCCCAGCAACATCTCAATTTATGCCTGTCCCAAGAAGGTCTATAGCTAGAAATCTGGATCAAACAGTGGAGACTGTTAGTAAGAAGCTTTTCCCTAGTTGGCAATTTTTCATTACAAATAAACGTCACCCTAATGGAAGAATTCTAGTATTTTGGGATCCAAGTGAATTCCAAGTAAATATAGCCCAGAGTTCAGCACAAATGGTGCATTATAAAGCCCAATACAAAGATGGTAAACAACTTGCTGTGACATTTGTGTATGGGTTCAAGAAAGGGCATTTGAGAACACCCCCTTGGGCATAGATTAAGGCTATAAGTGCTACTGCTTGTCTCCCTTGATGTGTGCTAGGGGATTTTAACAGTGTTTTGAACCCAAGTGAAAAACTAGGTGGGAATGACACAGTTGTGTAGGAAATGGAGGAATTTTCTCAATGTATTCAGCTTTGTGAATTGAATGAGATGGTAACAACTGGAGTAAACTATTCATGGTCCAATAGACATAAAGATGACACAAGGATTTTCTACAAGATTGATAGATGTTTCACAAGTTTGTCACAGACTTTGCAATTTGATACAATGGTTGAATATTTACCAGAAAGGACTTCAGATCACACTCCTCTTTTAGTCAGAACACAGGATACACACCCTACACCAGGCACTTTCAGATTTTACAACATGCGGCTTAAGCACCCTGACTTCTTTACCATTTTACACGATGCAATGTCAACTGAAATCCACGGGTGTGCAATGTATAAACTACTGCAGAAGTTAAAGCTCATGAAACAACCACTACAGCAACTCAACATATTGGCTTTTCATAACATTCATCAACATAGGGATATTTTATCAGTGCAGTTGACTGAAATCCAATCCCTTCTGCTGCAAGACTTTACTAATAAGGCTTTGTAAGAAACTAAGGCTCAAGTTAGAGAAAATATATTAAGGCTTTGCATGCTTCATATGAGCTAATGAGATAGCAAAGCAAAACTAAATGGACGAATTGGGGGGACATATGCTCCAAATTATTTTTCCCTGTAATCAAACGAAGAAGACAGATGAATTTTGTCAAATCACTTCAAAGTGAGGGGAGAAGAATTGAGGGTAGAGATGCAATTAATGATCATATGGTGGAATTTTCCCAGAATATGCTGGGTACTACTATGATAAAACATACACTTTGTAGTAAGGAGGCATTTTAGTTTCAGGCAACATCGAGTATAGAGCAACATATTTCATTGTGTTTGCCTTTCACAGGGAAAGAGATCCAACAAGCTATGTTCAGCATCCAAGATAACAAATCTCCAGGGCCTGATGACTTTAATGGTGGTTTCTTTAAGAACTATTGGGCTGATGTGGGGCTTCTGGTAACTGAAGCAGTGCATTAGTTCTTTAAGGCAGGTAAGGTACTTAAGCAAATTTGCCATACAAATCTAGTACTTCTACCTAAAGTTGCATGCCCTCAAGATGCTAGTGATTTTAGGCCTATTGCATGTTGTTCAGTTATATACCAATGCATATCAAAGCTTCTGTGCATAAGATTGAAAACTGTACTCAACCATCTTGTAGACCAAAATCAATGTGCATTTATCCCTGGTAGGGAATTGGTTCATAATGTCATGTTATGCCAGGAGATTACTACAAGGGGATATAATAGGAAAGGAGGGCCTACAAGATGCATTATGTAGATAGAACTTAAAGAGGCTTATGACTCTGTGCAGCATGATTTTGTGGAAGATACTCTGAAAGGCCTAAAGTTCCCTTATAAATTTATCAATTGGGTTATGGTCTGCCTTGGAACAACCTATTTTTTGTTGTTATTAATGGAGACAGTCATGGATATTTTAAAGGTACTAGAGGACTTAGGCAAGGTGATCCAATTCCACCTTTGCCTTTTGTTTTGGTCATGGAGGTATTTAACAGATACACAAAAAGAATGCTCACTTCAACTACCATACAAGGTGTAGAGAGTTGAAATTATTTCAACTTTCATTTGCTGATGACCTTATATTATTCTCCAAAGCTAATAAGCCGTCAATTAAATGCTTAGTCTAAGATTTTGAGAGTTTTTTAGCAAATTTGGAAATGAAAAAAACCAACAGAAATCGCAAATGGTTATAGCAAGTGTGATTGAAATAGAGAAGACTGAGCTATTAAATATGATTGAATTCTCAGCTGGTTCAATCCCCTTCAAATATCTTGGAGTTCCAATCATAGCCGGCAGGTTATCAAGCACAGATTGTCAAATTTTGGTGGACAAAATAGTTGCAAAAATAAGATATTGGCAGAGTAAACATTTTTAATATGCAGGGAGGATCACTATTATCAATGGTGCCCTAATGGGAGTGTATGGTTCTTGGGCTACCAATTTTGTGATCCCTCAAGCAGTGGTAAAGAAGGTTACAACAATATGCAGAAACTTCCTTTAGATTGGTAATGACTCGTATACTAGAAGACCCCTTGTAGCATCGCACCAAACTTGTTTGCCTAAAAACAAGGTGGGCTAGGATCGAAAAATCTGGAAGCATGGAACAAACCATCAATTGTAAAATATGCTTGGGCAATTGTTGAGAAAATAGATGTACTATGGGTGAGATGGATTCATGCTCATTATTTAAAGAAGGTGTCATGGTGGAACTTCTCACTAGAGTCAGATTGCTGCTGGTATTTCAAAAAGCTGATCAAAATCAAAGATCAACTTTCAAGTATTCTTAGATCAAGAGGGTAAATAAAGGGAAAAATTGGGTTATAAATGGTTGTTGCAGCAAATAGGAAAGGCTCCATGTACAAAGCTTGTATGGAACTCCAGCAACAACCTAAGACATTCTTACATTCTATGGCTCATCATACAGGACAGATTATAGGTCTTGCAAAAAATTGGAATGTACTTGGAAAATGTAGATGTAAAATGCCCAATTTGGTCAGCCCAAGTTGAAACTCTGGAACACATACTGTTCGAATATGACCTTGAAACAGACGTGAAAAACATGTCATGTAGTGGCTGCAGATAAAACATCCAACATAACCATACATCCAACTATTTAGATGGCTCCTACAGTTACACAAACCAATGTAGATTGCAAGCTTTATAAGGACTACAATGATTTCCATGTTTTATAAGATATGGAGAAGTAGAAATGACAAAGTGTTCAATCACAAGAACCCAGATACTACTCAGACTGCGACATAAATCCAAGACTACTTGAAGATGCGTTTCCAGTTCCTTAGCAAAGGGGGCAAAGTACCAATTATATATTCCATGGCCAACCTGAATTGCATATAGATGACTATGCACATATATTTGTAACTATCCCTGCAGTTTTCTCGGGGCTACAAGGTTTTGGTAATGAAAATTCTTAATTTTCTACCAAAAAATTATTCAGTTGTAATGTTTGACGTTAATTTTGCAAGTCTGCTTCTCATTAGAACTCTATCCATAAGCATGAACCTGATGATAAAGTTATGTTTGGGTATTATACTTCTACACCAAACCAATTTTGTCCATGGTCTTTTCTTTGTATCCTTACATAGCCGTAAGTAACCTTTTATTGCAGTGTATTCATTGTAAGACAGAATATCAGGAGCTTTGTTCTTGAACTTATCTTCAAAAATATGTTTGAGCTTGTAGATTTTATTCTAATACTAGCATGCATCCTTGCCAAAACATACACATACCAATTTGTATTTGTTAAATAATAAGAGTGGACCCATTTCACCTAAATATTATCCTTTTTACTACTTACAACCCGTATCTGTTTAGCCATTAAAGATTTGTTCCACAGTTTCAAGTTTTTAAGCTCTAGGCCACCAGCCTGCTTCTTTTTACACATATCAGCCCAGGCTACAGGTGGAACTCTTCTAGTAGCACTATTTTAGCCCCATAGAAAGTTTCTATAGACAAGCTCCACGTTCTCCATCACCATTTGCGGGATAACAAAAATATTAGCCAAAAAGAAATAATCCCCTGGAGGAACCACAATCCATCGCGTGGTTCACGTGGTTCATGGGAGATTTTTAGAAATCATTTTTATTTTCAAAATTAGTACTAGAATTTTCGGGATGCATTTCTAAACAGAAAAACAAATAAAAAACAGATTGTCACAAAGCTCACTCGGTCAGGCAACAGCTGCCTGGGCCAGGAGCTAGGCCCAACCAAATTGACTGGCCAACCAGACTGGCTGGCCGACACTAGCCATCTGGACTGCCGAGGAGCCTTATTCAGATTACTTGGACAGTTAGTCAATTTCAAAAATTTACCTCATTTTCTGAAAAAAAAATTGAGATGCAGTTTAAGAATTAAAACATATTAAAAGGAGTCGACAGTTAGTTTTGAAATAAAAACTAACAAAATAAATTACTTTCCTATTATTTTGAGTTTATCGAATATACAACCGAAAGTGACAAAAACTAAAAAGATTAGAAAAGATTTTAGAAAGGGATTCCATTGGTCAAAACTAATGTTTCGGTGTTTGAGGGCTAATGTGCGAAATTAAGACGGACGCTCCTAATTCTGTCTATCATAAAGACGACTTCTACTAATTAGATAAGTGAGTAAAAACATGTTAAAGAAAACAAACAATCAACATGATAATATGGAAATTAAAAGCATTCAAGACATGATATAAAGTAGCAAATGAAATTAATAACGAAAGCAAATAAAAAAACGATAAATCTATTTATTACATCAGGTGGAGAGGAAATTTAATGAAATTACATCTCTAACAACTACAATAGAAAAGTAATAAAAATTAAATTTAAACAAAATATAACAACAAACTCCGAATCGGTGGAAATTCACGTTTAGATTTGCCTACCTTTTATGCTCGGATCTAGACTGAATTTTACAAAGTAGAAATAGGTTGGAGTGAGTGAAAGTGGCAAAATGAAGGCTTTTTTGTGAAAGTTTAGAAAGGAAAGTTTGTAGTGTAAGTGAGGGAGAGTAAAGAGAAGAGTGTGGGAAAGTATTTCAGTAGAGTAGAGGCTATTTAGCTGCTGAAAATGGTGTGTTAAATGAAGGGGGAACCGATCTATTTATAGAAAAGAATTAGGTTTAGGAAAACCTAAGTCTAGCCCCCAGCCGCCGACTGAACATATAAATTGGGTTAAAATTTCTAAAAATGGATAAAGAAAAATTCCGGATGCTAAACTAGTCAAAATGACACCATTCAAGGAGCCCTATGGGCTTGGGCCAGATCAAAACGACTACGCTATGTGGATTAGGGAAGCATGCCAGGCTTAAATGCTAAAAAAAAAAAACCAAAACTTTGCGTTTTTGCATGCTAGGAGGCTGGTGCTAGTTTGGAGCTAGGCTTAGTAGCCTAAACGTGGTTTGGACTGATCGAGAAGTTGGATTATGGGCTACTCTAGTCCAAGGAGACGAACTTTGAGTTGTTTTTGACGTTAGTTAGCTTTTTAAAATGGTTTTATCACTCTACTTTAGTCCGATCTGGACCCGAGAAGGCAAATGAGTTTAGGTTTTCATCATAGGGCCAAAAAATAAATAAAATACATAAAACAAATAAGGGCAACATATTTTAGGTGTCTACAGTTAGCCCCGCTCCGACCGAGTCTAAAAACAAAAGGTCAAAGTAAACACTAAAGGTACTTATCTCGTTAGCGATGTTGGTTAAAATGTTGATTGAATTTGTGTAATTTGAGGCTTCGGAATTGGCTATCTCATGACCTGAACTTCGACAATGGTCCCGGACTTGACTTGCGACACATAGTCTAAAATCCGACGATAAGGTTCCTAAGGTTTGCTTGATCAAAGTCATAAAGCTCGATTGTATGTATAAGCTTGATCGTTTCTTGATTTGAGGCTTTGCTAAATAATTTTCTTCACTGACATTTTTCAGTCGATAATCAAATGTACGAAAGTTCAATTTTACTTGAATAGTTTAGTCAAAAAACTGGAAAGAAGACTGAGTTGAGCATGCAGTCTGCCACGGTTGTTGAGGCTGGCTCCAGACCTTGTGCTACGCACCTGTTGGGGCGCAGTAATGGCAGTGATCAAGGGGTTACACCACTTTGGTGTATATCAAGGCTCACCAAATAGTGTATGTAAGCTTTGATACCACTCAGATGCGAGGTACTGAGAAAATGTTTGATTTGGCTGAGTTTGGTGGCTAGTGAGGAGATAGTGGACAACCAAGAGTGTGTGTTAGAAGTGGGTAGCAACAAAAATATGCTATCAAGACAAGCTATTGAAGAAGGATATCGCTAGCGAGTGGTGAGCGAGCAAGCGAGTAGTGGATAAACAATGTTAGTGGACAGTGAGTAACGGGCAACGTTAGTAAGCAAATGACAAGTGCTAGCGAGACAAAGAAAGAAAACGCTGGTGGGTAGTGATGCTAGTAAGCGAGCGGTTAATGAACAGTGATCAAGGGACAACGTTAAGCTAGCAAGCGACAAACATTAGGCGTCAAGCTAGCCTACGTTAAGTGACAAACAGATAAAGGTAATTGGATACGAATGAGATAAAGGTAAGCCACCACTCAAACTATGATTGAGATAAAGGCTTAAGCCACCATTCAACCAAAGGAACACCTTCTAGTGTTTAAAGGGTATGCCACCTTTACTAAATTAAAGTTCCTACTCTAAAATAATCCCACACTAGGAATTTACTTTAAGAGATTTTAAGGGAAAATCCAAACCGGCTTCAACATTTTTTTTCATTTATCAACATCTGAATACAAGTGAGTTGGAGGAGGCCATTTATAGCCAAGCTCCTAATACATTCCTAAACAAGCTTAAGCGAAGTACAACATTAAGCTAGCGTAAATTACAAGCTAAGCAAAGTAAAATACACAATAGATTTAATACAGCAAAATAAACTAAACTAGCAACTAGGAAAGTAGCAAGATGGAAATTGCAATAATAAGGCTTCACTTTTTGGCTAACCAATGGGATGCAAATAGTCGCCCCTCCTATGTCAATTATGGGTCCTCACAAGGAGGAAACCTTTTGCTGAGGTAATATTATTTCTAGGTAGGTAGAATGGGCACTGTCCAAGTGTTACAACAGCTAGAAGGCAAGGTAAGCTGGCTAGCAATTGAAAGCTGAAACATCCAATAATTCGCTTGATATTGAGAAGCTCTTTCTCTCAAGATGGAGGCTTCCAATGAACTATACAGGATGTTAAGATTTATCCTCAGGAAGTTAACTAACTTTCTCAAGAAAGAAATTCAATAAAAGAATGATTTTAGAAGCTTAGTCAACCTATTTAAATGAATTAGACATGTTAGAGCCAAATCTGCGATAGCCCTGCTTTATGCGTGATCAGTCAAAATCCAAATCTCATTTGCAAAAACAAAATTATCGGGCATGAAAGTAGGCTCATTAAGGAGTCTAAAAAGCATGATCATCCGAGAAATTTTTGGGGAACATCAAATTGATTGTCCAAAATTGTGAAAATTTTGAACTTATAATGCGAAAATGAGGCTCGGTTGAGGTAGTTCCTATGTCCCTTGACATTAAACACTTCCTTGGACATTAAGGGCGCCTTTCTACGTATCAAATTCCCCTTCTTGATGAGGATTTTCCCTCAAATCCTGAGGGACACCCTCACTTGAATCACTCCTTTAGTTTCTCGCTAAAATGAACTGCGAAGAATGACATTGAAACAACCATAACTTTTAACTTACATCTCCGAGTTGCAATGAAATAGGTATGCTTGGAAGTCCAGATGAAAGAGCTTTCATCACATATGTAGACTGTTAAAAAATTCCATGTGTATCAAAAGTTATGAAACATACACTCTGCAGAGGTCAAAACTGGCTGAAAAACTGCTAACTTTGTTAGAGTGTTGCATAACTTATTTTCTCCGAAAAAATAAAAATCCCCATAATCCCCTAAGTTAGAGAACACCTTGAGGCACTTGCAATATTTTGTGGCCACATTCTTCTCCATGTGAGATTGATCACTTAAGAAATCGAGGCCCTTGTACGGCCATGGAGGGATTGGTCTGGTTGGCGATTGCATTTGTTACCAAAATGCTTGGAGCCCAACTCAGTCGTGTTTTGGATGGTTGTTTCTAGCCAATATGTCATAAATGAGGTCTCCACCTTGACCTCCCACCTGTTCAAATTTCTTCCAAAAACAAAAACTTTATCAAAGTAATCAAAATCAGATTGGTTACTCGAACGGTTGTACGAACAGTTGGGTTAGGCTTAGGGGTATCTTTACCTCTCCTTTTCCAATGTTAGCAACGTAAGGAATGAATCACCTTCACTAACAGAGCTTTTACCTTGTGTTTGACTTAAGAATAAGGGCTTTTCACCTATGTTTCCTACCCCATGTTGAAAATTAAATTTTTGGATGGAGTTAGGACTCAAAGGAGTCAAGGTATAATTTTTTCCATTGAGCTTAAGGGAGTATGTGTCTTTTCTCTTGTGATAAATTACCCCTCTGTCAAACTACCACAGCCTACCCAATAACAAGTGACAAGCGTTGATACGCGAAGATGTCACACATAACTTCATCCATCAAACTACCAATAGAAAATGATATACGAACTTGCCTAGTAACATGTACCACATTCCCTTTGTAAGGTTTAGAAGGGGAATTATGGGAAGGTCAAGCTTGTCAACTATGTACCTAGAAGCCACATTAGCACTATCAATAATTAAATTCCATACCTTTCTTTTGATAGTACAATGTGAATGAAAAATCGCTTCTCTTTGTTTATCCAACCTAGCAACTTCGACGACATGAAGGACTCTTTGTAAGACTCGGGAGATCACAATGGTCCAGCTTTAGGAAAGTGGTATTCTTCTCCTCTGCTGTGTATTCATCTTCACTTGATTCAAGAGGGATTTGATCAATCTCCTCTATCTCCTTGACGGTTAAGGCCTTCTTGTTTGGACATTTAGCTTGGTAATGGCCATCGTCTTAGCATTGGAAACACCTTTTACCCTCTAATCTTTTAGGGGTTCACGGAAAACACCCTTGCCCTTGTTTTAGCCCTTGTTTTCCATTGGAGTTGTCTCAACCTTAGGGGCAAAAAATGTATTTGGTGGAAGGCTTGGTTTGGCGTAAGAACTAGAGTAAGATTAGCCTTGGCATGCTTCTCATTCTTTATGGCCAACTTGGAAACATCCTCGTATATCCAATAAGGTTACACCTCAACCTTCTCGGCAATGTTGGGATCCAACCCCTTCAAGTATCTCAAAATGGTATGTGCTGGCTCTTCTTCAATATTGTTGTGGACTAGGAGTTACTCAAACTCCCGTGTATACTCTTTAACACTCATTTTACCTTAACTAAGGGATGCAACTCTTAGGTAAAGGTTTTACTTAGAGGAATCCAGAAGGAACCTCTTGTCCATGTACTTCTTAAGGTTAGACCAAGTTTTGATCTTAAGCTTACTTTCTTTGGCTTATTGCTTCTTGAGGTTTTCATACCACAAGAAGGCATACTTATTGAACTTAATCACAACCACCTTAAATGATTTTTCTTATGCATATGCCTTAATCCGAAAGAATCTATCCATTGCTTGAACCTACTCCATGTAAATATGGAGATTTAAGTTTCTGTCAAATTCCGGAGGACTAATTTTCATGTCCTTAATGTTATCCTTGGGTTGCCTTGGATGCCTTCTCATTCTCCTTGGTCATTCTTTCGAATTAGAAGAAGAATAAACAAAATTTGAGTGACTTCTGGACTCCTTCTTCCGGGCTCATCTTGGAGTCTTACTAGGACTTGTCTTAGTTGAACCGTGATGTCTCCACACCTTATTGGATAGGCACGAACGTCTCTTTGGTGGTTGTGAATCACTTTACCTCTCCCAAGCTCAATAGCTTGTTCAAGGGATAGTCCACTAGGTACACTAGGACTAGAATCAATTTCATGGTGAATGACGTTTATATTTGGGCCTTTGTGGTGCTTCATGGGTTCTTTTGTAACTATTTGTGTGTTTGGGGCTTTGGGTTCTTTCTATCTTAACAAAATAAAAAACCTTTTAAAATATCAAACTCACTAGGTTGTGCTTTAATACCAACTTGAAGCGTGGTGATCTAGGGTTGACACCACTTTGGTGTATATCAAGTCTCACCAAAGAGTAGGTAAGGAAAACGCATAAAATAAACTTAATACAACAAAAAAAAAAAAAACTTAACTAGCAACTAGGCAAGCAACAAGATGGAAACTATAAAAACAAGGCTTTACCTTTTCGGCTAACCAATGGTATGCAAGTAGTTATTTTGCCTACAATCAATTATGGGTATTTCATAAGGAGGAAACCCTTTGGTTGAGGAAATCTTCTTTCTTGGTACCTACAAAGGCCATTGTCCCTAGCATTGTAGCAGTTGGAAGGTAGGAAAATCTTGCTAGCAATTGAGAGTCGAAACATCTAATAATTCACCTGGTTTTGAGAAGCTTTTTCTCCCAAGATGGAAGCTTCCAATGAACTATGCAACATTATGATTCATCCTCGGGAATTTAAATAACTTTCTCGAGAAACAAATTCACCAAAAGAATGAGCTTAGAAGTTTAATCAATCTAATTAATAAAACTGGACAGATGAGAGCCAAATCTGCGATAGGTGTGCTTTAGGCATGATTAGTCAAAATCTAAGGTGGATTTTCCAAAAACAATTATGGGGAAAAAACTAGACACATTAACGAGTCTAAAAAGCCAAGACTCATCCAAGAATCCTTTGGGAACATCCTTAAATTGATTGTCCGAATTGGTGAAAATTCTAAACTTATGATGAGAAAATAAGGCTCGGTTGAGGTAATTCCCGCCTCCCTTGACATTGAACACTTCCTTAGACATTAACGGAGCGTTGCTACGTATCAAGCGAGCAAATAGCCTACCTGATTTTTCTTGATTATTTTCCTTTATTTTTTTGAAGCTGGTTTGGTTTGTCTATATAAAGAGGAGCTTGGATGCTTCTTGTTGCATATCTTCAATTCTTCTCTTCCTCTTACTTGTTCTTAACTTCTTATTGCTCTTGGATTCTTCTTCTATTTATTTAAAAAAACTAGTGTGATTCTCTTTTTTTTTTTTTTTTGGGAGAAATTTAAGTAATGCCTTGAAGACGCTTACAAATATAGAGGAGGACAAGGGACAAGGAATGACCTAAGATTCATTCGTTGAGTGAAGAACGGTTTCCTTATCATGAATGGGACCCTAGAAACCTCTTAGAAGAGGCCGACAACCATGTCTCCTTTTCGGCTATTTCCCGCAACAGTAATTATCTCCGTTCGATCTTCTTTTATTTTAAATGCTAGTGTGGCATCTTAGTAAGACACTTTTCCATTTTTTATCTTGTAGGGAGACACCATAACGAGATAGTGACCTATCGGAAAATTCTTCTACAGACTTTAAGAATCTGGATTATCTACTTGAGCAGCACCATGACCTTCGCGGGGTTTGGGCCTTTTTAATTCTTTATGTAGCTTATATGACATCATTGACCAGGGTATCGCTCGAAAAATCAGGGAATGATTTTGGGACAACATTACCAACACTTTTCTTGCACAAAATTTGTACAAAATTTGTGAATTCTTACACCACCTCTTTAGGACAATTGATCTTCAATTTCCTTGGCCCAATGACCTTAAATATTTAATTCTTCTCTCTACTATTGAGGATCGCGAGTTGTGGGCTTGACATGATCTATGACAACAAACTATAATTATACTAACCCTTATTTTGTATGTTTATCTTTTCTAATCAAGGCATCAAGGTCCACATACACTACTTGGTTAACTTAAGGATTTAGATAAACTAAAAGACTTGAATTCCTACATACAATTATTTGATAAGAGGTTTGCGTTTTGGTGCCCATTGCACCACTTTGGAAATTGGCCACGTCAATTACAAGCCCTTATTCAACTTGTAGAGGATTATCGAGGTTTTCTTTCTTTACCTTTAATATTTGTATTTATATTGTATGGATAAATTTTCTTACTTGTGTGATTACTTGCCTCGTGGATGTATGAATATTTCCTCAATTTTCACCTAGCTTAAAGAATCATCCTACATTTCCCGTTGTGGTTGCATGGGCAAAAGCCTATCAATCTCAACAAAAGGTGGTCAGGCTCTCTTTCTTAAGGTAAGGCCTTAATGAAGTGGCGACAAGTAACCCTTTCAAATTTTTAATTTTTTGACTCGTTATGGCCGAAGAAATTACCGAAATTTGGACTCATTTTCTGCTAGGGCCTATGATCATACATGGACTGTGGTCCAGTGCCGTGGCTGGATCGACGCCGGCCTCCAGGTTGGGAACATGCCTTTTGGCTTGGCTAGATAGTGGTTCCTTATACATATTTTCAGCTTCATTTTCCTTGGGTAGAATAATTTCCATCCTTAGCAACCCGACCACATCCCTTCGTGATTTTAGGTGGCTAGGGAGTTGAGTGAGAGACATTTCCTTTTAGAGGGTCCATTTGGCCTTTGCTGGTACTTGGGCGAGTGAGTTTGTTTGTAAATTCAGTATAACGTGTAGCCGCCCTACGTGCCTAAAGATCCTCCACATACTATGTTCTCGCTTTCATTTGGTTATCCCGGAGGAGCATTCAGAGATGACTATAAGATATCCTTTCACACACTTCTTAGATCTGAATCGGAGCTATCCTTAACATTTGGAAATGATCATGACCTGCATGGTAACACCATGACTATCCTCGTTTTGGTTTTGTTTCTTTAATGGAAACTAACCTTGTGTTGATATTGGCCCTCCTGGTGACATTTATTCACATTCGCTTGAGGTAGACATTTCCTTGCCTAGAGAGCCCCCAAATATGGTTCCGATTCCTAAGATTTCGGAGTTAGAATGTGTCGATCATCCGTTTCCATAAACTGGAAAGGGTTCAAAGTGTTGTGGTCTTTATCTAGTTGTGTGCAAGAATAATCTTTCACTTATTTTTGGTAATGTTTAGTGTGATCGCACGCAATCTCTTACGATGTCCATAAGGCTCAAATCCGTGTTGCGTGCTTTTTGAAAATCTTCTCATGGGCCTTTCCTTTCGATCATCCAAGGTATGACTAGCTAGTTGGTGTGCTAAATTAAAGCTTTTAGTTTGGGAGCTAATTGCTCTTTTGTTGTTTTCAAGATCGTTGTTCTAGATCTCCTCCTTCAGGAGGCAACATTGGAGGTTCCGGGGTTACGGGGAGATGCCTGGACAACCTCAATCTCATCAAGCATTTTGTAGCGATGCTACTTGGACAAATTCTTCTAGGTGTTCACGTAGGAGGAATACTTCTAAAGCTGGGCCTAGGATTGTCGGAGTTTTTACCTATGTTGTACTCGCTCGTGGACGTACGATCCCTTCCTTTAGTAGACCTTATTACGAGGCCTCACATTTTTCCCGAGCGGTTAGGTCTACCTCCTCTCAAATGCCGAAAAATATATGAGCTTCAATTTCCCTTGAGGATGACATGGGTAACTATCACTTTGAAAATGTCGATGCTGACTTCATGGATGATAAGAAGCGAACAATTCTTGTATGGTGCTTTGTATGTCAACTGTGTATTTTTAGAAATTTGTACTTATGTAAGGAAATGAATGGAAGAATCGTTCTAAACAAATGTAACATTTATTTATATGATAAAAAAAAATAAAGAAAAAAAATTGCACTTTTAGCCTCCATTCTCCCAAAAGAAAATAATAAAAAGAGAAAACAAAATTCATAAATGGAGCGATTGGTCCTAAGTAACGGGTTTGAAATACTCGAATAAAAATGGGCTTGTAAACAAAATTGGGCCAAGAGGTAAAATTGGGCCGGGCCTCACGCTTTCCTAAGGTATCGGCTATCGAGCATAGGCTTCCCCGTACGTAATGCACTATAAATACAGCTTGTAGGTGGCCTTTGTAGAAGTCGGCGGGAGAAACCCGCTTCTAGAAGGAAAGTCCCCGAAGTCTCTATATCTGGTCTCCGAAATAACTAATCATGAACTCGTTAGGGAACTTGCTCTATGGAGTAAGAATTGTGGGTAGGAATGTTCAAATATGTCGGGGTATTAATTGAATAACATGTTAAACATTCGATAAGTGAGAATCCATTAGAAACTCGTTAGGGTTACAATTTAAAGTAATTTAACACGATTCTCAAATGTGCCCTCCGAAATGATCCTATCTTGTCAACATCTTCCGGAATATGGTGGATGCTTACAAATAATTGTTGTGCCGAAAGAGAAGGATATGAAGTAGATCCTTCCTTGTAGGGAAGATGTGGACTTGGCGGAATTGATGTCGTATTTCCATCCCGTGTATCGGTTAACACTGCTAGGGATCCGGAAGCATAGCGCTGTTGACCTTTGGATGATCAACAGTTTCTTGCTGGTTGGAGGGCACAAGAATTGGGCTCTTGCATCCTCACCGATCATAGTGGAATAACTCGGGGCTAGCCGATCCATGATCCCGATGATTTTTGCACATATGATCTTACTTAGATCGTATCCATGCAAACCCATTGGAGAATTTCTTGAGTAGTCCCCTGTTGTTGTAGGTAGGTGATATCTCTTCTCGAAATTACTAGTCGCCGATTGTCATGATGGATAGGCTCGGCCGGCGACAGCTGCCGTAGCTCCATCATTGTGTTACTTTACGTTGATTTTAAACTCTGTTGAGCCACCGACCAGATTCAGTTGGGCCTTGTAGGTTACTTTACTTGATTTATTTTGCTTGTTTATTGCATGAAGATCTGGATGGTGGATCACCTGAAGCTGGTGCATGCTCCTGCAAAAGAGGATGCATACCTTCCCATTCACTTCGTTAACGGGCTCGCTATAAGGACCTAACTAACCGGACTCCCGTGGGGTGGATTACATGGTTGGATACTATTCCTCCCATCCAGTGGAGTATTAAGTGGTGGTATTTGTCTCAATTTAAGAAGCATTCCTAATGCCACCCATATGTGTGTCTCGTTAGGTCTCCACTTGAGTACGTCCTACTTTCCAAACTGCGTGATGAGATAAATAGGATGGATGTAAGACATCTTTTATATGGATTGCATTCCCTCTACAACATTTCATACCAACATTATGAGTACAGATCCAGTCTTGGAGTGAGTACTGGATAAATCTGCCTGGCCTTGAGAAACCGAGGGATGGGTTTTCTATAGATGTCTAAATTCAACCAAATGTGGATGATCGAGCCTTATGTCATGACTTGCAAAGCATTGAGAGCAAGAGAACATGAACATCGAAGGGATGCTTCTGCTGCTCCGCCCTTGCAAATTTGATAAGTTGATTCCCAAAAGAAGGAAAAAGTCCGTAGAAGGGAAGTCGAGCCAAAGGAAAAGGAGAAGAGATGGGTCTCGTTGCTTGGAAGAAGTGAAGAAACGGACTCGGGAGGAACTCGAGGACCCTAATGACCCAAAAGACAAAGGAAAGAAAATAAAAATGGACTAGGGACTTAGTTTTATTTCTACGTTTTGGATTATTTTTGGATTTTGAATTTTTAGAATTTTGTTTGCCTCGTATTTTACTTTAAATATGCTTGGTTTTATGTCCCTTAGCTGTGTATCATGGTAAGTTATTGTTTTATCCCTATTATATATTAATAAAGTAAAAGTAAATTTTATAGTTAATTTCATGCTTTATTAATAATTAAAATTTTAGACCGCTCATTAATAATATGAATGCTTGGAAAATATTGGACCACCTCTAAATGAAACAATTTGAGAGGATATTGGATTGCCTCTGAACAAACAATGAAAAAAAGATCCGTGGGTGGTACTTGATGGGCTGGCGCCGCTCTATGGGCGCGCTTGGTGTAGGGTTGGCAGTTCGAGTTAGTTATCATGCTGGCCTACTAAGTAATGTGCTAAGCATAACATTTTTTAGTTGGTCTAAGTTTGTGAACTGAAAATATTGTTCGCCATTTAAATCCTTTAATTTAACAGCCCCTCCTGGCGTAATCTGACCGATAATAGAGGATCCTTGCTACTTGGGTCTAAATTTATCCCTTTGGTCTTGGATTAGAGCATGAATTTCTTTAAGGACCATGTCGCCTTCTATTAGGTCTTGTGGTCTAACCTTTTTGTTGAACACCATTGATATCAGCGCTTTGTACATTTGTATGTTATGTAAGGTCGGTGGACGCCGTTCATCCAATAGAATAAGCTTTTGTTCTTATCTTTGGTCTAATCTATCTCTCGGGATTTGTCTTTCGACCACTATCCTCAACGAAGGGATGATTATCTCAATTGGAAGTACTACTTCCATTCCATAAACCAAAGATAAGGAGTTGCTATTGTGGAGGCCCCGATTGAAGTCTTATACCCCTCTAAAGCAAAGGGTAATTTACCAGGACAATCTATATAATTTATAGTCATCTTTTCTATAATCTTGTGAATGTTTTTATTAGTTGTGTCAGCTACTCCATTAGTTTGAGGTCGGTATGGAAAAGACTCATGATGCTTGGATTTTGTGCTTATTAAGTAAATTTGCTACTTCTTTCTTAAAGTGACTCGCTGTGGTCACTTATAAACTCATGTGGTGCCCATAACGATAAATGATGTTATGGGTCAAAAACTTAGTCACATGTTTAGATGTGATGGTGATATAGGATGCAACCTCCACCAGTTCCGTAAAGTAGTCAATTGCCATTAACACAAACTCATGAGCTCCTATTCATTTAGGAGTTACTTTGCCGATGATATCTACTCCCCCTACCGACCGGGGTTACGGTGATGCAAGAGTAGTTAAGAAAGATAATGGTTGATGCTGTAGGTTCATGTAGACTTGACACTTATGACATGTACTAACAAAGTAATGGAAATCCGCCGCCATGGTTGACTAGTAATACCTTAGTCTTTGGACCTTTTGAACCAACATTTTTCCATTCATGTGAGGTCCATACTCTCTCCATCGTAGACTTGGACTATTATGTGATTTGCTTTGCTCCGATTAACACAAAGTAGGCTAAAGACCTTATTGGTTTTCTCACACAATTTTTCCTTATTTATAAAGTACTCGGGCTGCTAACATGCAAATTTCTCATTGGGCTATAGGAGTATAACCTTGTGGGTATTCCTATTAAGCTAGCATGGCTCTTGGGTTGAGGTGGAAGGACTGGTGGATTTACCAAGTACACTTTCACTTTCTCAAATATTTCTTAGCATTCTTTATCCTAAATTAGCTTTGCCCCCTTTTTAAGCTTCTTGAATATCGGCTCATAATCCATAGTTTTGATATAAACTAACTAATATACTCGAAGACGTCCCAGAAACCTCTTAGACATTTCTCGGTCTTCTGGTGTAGCATCTGTTGAATAACTTTGATCTTGGGTGAATTAACTTTAGCTCCTCTTAGATTGACCACATGACCCAAGTATCTTATCTAGCATTACCTTGAAGACACATTTCTAAGGGTTAGGTACATGTCGTATTTCGACTTTCTCGAAGAATTTACTTAGGCTAGATAAGTTCCCAACTCTACCTTTAGACTTGATGATCATTTCATCCACGTAAATCTCGACTTCCTTATGAATCATGTCTTGTAGTAGGGCCATAACTGTCTTTTGATATGTGGCCCCGACATTCTTCAATCTAAATGGCATCACCACGTAGAAGTAAGTCCCTTAGTAAGTGATGAAGGTAGTCTTCTACATGTTTTACTTTGCCATTTTGACTTGGTTATAGGCAACATAGCCATCCATAAAGGAGAGTAAGGCATGACCTGTTGTATTATTGACCAAGACGTCTATGTGAGGTAAAGGGAAATCTTCCTTTAGGCTAGCCTTGTTCGGTTCCCTAAAGTCAACGGACATCCCGACATTTCCATCCTTCTTAGGAATTGGTACCTTGTTTTCTACCCATTGAGGCTAGTGCACTACTCTAATAAACCCGACGTCCAACTGTTTTTAAACTTCCTCTTGTATCTTCAAATCCCACTCGGGTTTCATCCTATGAAGCTTCTATTTGACTGGCTTAGCATCATTATAAAGTTGAATTTTTGTTTCGCTTTGCTAAGATCTATCTCGGGCATATCTCTGTTAGACTAGGCGAAGACATCGATGAATTCTTTCAAGAATGAAGTGAAATTCTTCTTCTTTTCGAGAGTTAGGGAACTTCCATTCTTGACCTCTTGAAGTTGCTCAAAGGTCCCTAGATTAACGGTAATAGTATCCTCAATGAGAGGGTGCAATTTTCATAATCTTCCACATATTTTATTTGTTCTTTAGGGATTTCTTGTTCATTATTAAAGGCAAAACAATTAAGAATAGAAGAAGGCAAAGAGTAAGCTGAAAGGTTCATTTTATTGATTAAGGAAATAAGTTTAGAATTAAAAGGAGACAAACTAGTTGAATTGAAAAGAGATAAACTAGCCTAGTGCTAGGCCCTAGATCAAACTTCTCGAGCTTCTTTCCTAGAGCTACGGTGAATTCTTCGCCTCCTTCGAGCATCAATATAAGTAATGTTCTTGGAGTCTTCTCAATCTTTATCAGTAATGAACTTGGTAGGATCAAACTTTGGCTGCGACATAGTCACGGATAATACCAGGATGGTGCTCTACTTTTTGCAATTATCTTATCCGAACAAGTATACCAAAAATATTGTTGTCCGCCAAAGTGGTCCAATCTAGGGTGGACTATTCCGCTGAGAAGGTAGGCTGTCTCATTTTCTAACATTTGGCAGTCATTGAAGATTTCTAGCCCAGGAACCATAATGCCCTATTCTTTTAGATAGTAGGGCTTAGGAAAGCTTAGTAGGGGACATCACCACCTTCCCACAAAAATTATCCGTTAAGAGTGTGGGGATAAGGTTTGATGAACTCGAACTATGAAACGTGTGACTCTTTTCACTTGAATCTCCCATTTGGGTTTGGTTATTTCCTTAATAGTTGGATTGTAGCCTAAGCCAAACTAGTAATTGTTTTAGAGAGTCAAAGGTGGATAAATTGGATTTTGTGCCCTCCAACCTATTGCTAATCCAAGAAAGTATCCCTTCTTTTTAAGCATCATGTGGACGTTAGATTCGGAGTAAGGATCAAAGTCAAAAGGTGCTTTGTCCTTTTCTAGGGCGGACAATTTTGAAAGTGTACAGCTTACTCATCATTAGCGTCCCGCTTAATCTCAATGACTAACGCCTTGTTGGTTATCGTGGCGTAAAGGTCATCTCTATCTATAGTGACCACTTGTCCCTTGAAAAACATTTTGACTTTCTTATGTAGTATAGAAGGCATTGGCTGATGATCATGGAGCTATGGACGTCCCAAAAGAAGGTTAAAAGTAACAGGGATATCCAAGACTTAAAAGTCCGCATTCTTGGCTACCATTCCTACATTTATTAGAAGAGATACTATGCTTGGAACTGTTCTATTAGAGTTGTCATATGATATAAGATGCACTCGGTTATTTAGAGAGTTGATGCTCTTTTATCCCTAACTCTTAGAAGTCCTCTAGGTGAATACATTGACCCATTGTCCACTGGAGTCGAAAGTACGAACTTGTTAGTGCAAGTAATCATTAAATACAAAGCATTGTTATATGCAATGCCTTCTTAGGGTAGATCCTTATTACCAAAGGTGATGGTTCCTTCCCGGTGTTGACCATGCTTACTACTTATTTTGGTGGGGTCTTAGGTGATACCTCAATTTTGCTAAGTGCATTAATTAAGGCTTATATGTGCTTATGAGATGCAGCTATTAGTTGCAAAATTGATACATCGCTTTTGACCTTTTGGATCTATTTGCGGGCGGGATCCTCCACTCTTGAAACTTCTCTTTCTTTAGTATCTATTGGGTCCGTAGTGGACCCATCGGAGCGTTGTGACATCCATACCTTGTTAAGAACACCACATATGACGATTTTAAGTCTTCCCAAAAATCACTATCTTTTGTGGATCTTGTGCCCCAAATGTCACCATCACCTGTCGGCCTCGGTGTAGTGACCTATAGCTGTTACCTTATAGACATCTTCTTCATCAATAGACTATAACTCGTACACTTCGGGTTAATAGGAGGAAGGCTGGCTCGTAATTTAGGAGGGTCCCACTAGCCTAGGATGGGCTTAGAAAAACTAGCTAGAGCTCCACTGAATGGGTTCTTGTTGTTATTCGGTTTTAGGCAGCTTTAGGGAAAGGCAACTCGTCCATTTTGGAACATGCTTTCTAGCTTATTCTTGAAAGTCCAACACTATTTAGTGTTGTGTCCTCTTAGTACGATGGTATTTGTAGAATTTCCCAAAGCATCCCAGCTTTTGGATTATTTTGTAGCTTCGATTCTACTCGATAGATGGGAATTTAATCTTGCCTTTGGAGAGAAGGCGACCTAGTGCTTAGGAATAAGACGTGTCCACTGAAGTGTAGTCGGTATACTTATTCAAGGCGTTGACATCTCGTACTCCCTACTAGTAATACCAAGTATTAGAGTTTTTTTTATCTTTGTTTTGGTAGCTACTTTTATAACTTGCCACAACTCTTGTGGTCGTGGTGGACAACTCTTCTTCAATTAGCATACCGGTGTCTCTAAGGGCAGCGAAGCTCATGCAAGGCAAAAATTTCAGATGTTGATTGTAGGCGAGTGTAAACACCTAAAAAGTGTCGTCCCTTATCTCATTTAATTCTATATTTTATTCCGTCGGTCCGATGATGAAATCTCGAGTCCTATTTGAGGATTTGGATCTCAAACCGTGCTCGACTCGGTGCAACGAAGCCATTAAACAACAAAGAAACCCCAAGCACCGGATAAATAGCCTTTTGCGTTGGATCAATCCAAAATCCTCTTTTCTTTCGGACGGTCCAAGCCTTCGGAGATAACGGAGTCTAGCGATGCGTATCGGGAACTTCCAGTGCTCGGAGTTATGCATTTCACGTTTTGTCCAATCAGATATGGACTCGAAGACCTCAAGACAGGCGTTAGATGTTGCATTTCATGATCACGAACATTAAAGTGCCGTGTTTAAGGTCCAAAACAGTCCACACGAGACTAGGAGCTGCCCTCAAAACAACATTGTGTCCAATGCCCTACCCCAGATTTCTTGAGTGAAGCGCAGCGTTTTGTCCTGGAGACTCCTTTTGTGGCACGCTAGGGCACGAAACCCTAGGCATGTCGGGGTGGCCGGCGCCCTCGACTAGATTTCTATCCGGTTTTATCCTTTTTATGTGGTTTAATCTCCCGATTTATTGGCCCCGACTTTCGTTCTCTACTGTTTTGGACGACAGAGTCGAGAGCAACCCTTGGTCATTTGTGACCTAGGTCTCTCCCTATAAATAGAGAGCCTTGGCTCTCATCTCAGCATGACTTATTTCCTTCGTGCTACGTCTGTTGAATTGAGCTAAGATTACCCTTTCCTAAACGTTACTCGTTGAATAGCACCCTCAAATACTCCTCTTTTCTACACATCGCCGCTGAATCGTTGCAAAGAGCTAAAGAGTATTTAATTATTTTGATCTCTGGGCATTCATTCAGTTGATCTTTCCTATTCCTTATAAACTCACCTTTTTAAAACTCATAAAAGAGCCTTCTTTTCTTTGATTCACTCGTCATCGCATCAAGAGATCCAACGCGAAGATCTAGATCGGCAGGTGGGACAACATGAGGGTAAGGATTCGACCTTCGAACGATTTATTTATTTATTTTATGTTTCATTTATCGCTTTCCGTATTGTGGATCAAAGTTGTATCACATTTTAATTCCTCCCCGCCCGATGTAATCCTTTTACTTTTTGCTTTTCTTTTCTTTTCGCTTTTGCTTTGTTTACCACTTTCTTTATCACTTTCCTTTACTATGTTTAGTTGTCTTAATTTCGCTTAACATGTTGTTGCTTGCTTGTGTTTTTCACATTATTTAAATATACTACACGAACTAGTCAAGGTCGTCTTCGGACGGGCGGAACGGAAGGGTTTATCCCTACGTTTTGTACCCTCGCCCCGAATCCGATTCTCGGTTCTCGGACCGATGGAGTTATTTTAGCCTTTTTGGGACTTAATTTTTCCATACTAAGATCGGAAGAGCAATTTTATTTTACCTTTTGTTTTTGTTAGTTTTTCTCACTTAAAAACTCACTATTGTACACACAAAAAAATGTCGTCTTTTTCTCTGTTTTTTATTTGTTGGCCCGATGATGAAATCCCGACTCTTGTTTGAGGATTGGATCACGAAGTGTGTTTGATTGGTGTGACGGAAGCCGATGAAACCACAAAGAGCCCCCAACACCACATAAACAGCCTTCTCGCCTTGGGTCAATCCAAAAGTCCTCTTTTCTTTCTGGACGATCCAAAACCGGGCCATGCCTCAAGAGATGACGGAATCCAGTGTCACGTATCGGGAAATTCCATGCTAAGATTATTGTGTTTCACTTCATTCCAACAAGACAAGGAGTCGAAGACTTCAAGACAACGTTAGACGCTGTATTTCATGATCACAAGCATTAAAGTGCGGTGTTTTGGCTCCAAGAAAGTTCACTTGAGACTAGGAGCACTCATCCCGCACCAAAAATAAAACCTACCAAAAATGAAAATCTGCCAAAATGAAAACTTTCCATTTTTGGAAAGGTACTATGGCCGATGCTCGCCACCCCAAAATGTTAAGTGGAACACTGCGTTTTGCCCGGAGACTCCTTTGGAAGCACGCTAGGGCACGAAGCCCTAGGCATCCTTTGATGGCCGGCGGCGGCCATCCAGGGTTCTATCCGATCTTATTTCTTCTATCCGGTTCAATCTTCACAATATCCTGCTGGATTTTTGCTGCCGCTTTTGGATGGCTGGCCGAGAGCTAACCCTAGATCATTCCTTAACCTCCTCTCCCTATAAATAGAGAGCCTTGGCTCTCATTTCCACACTGGCTTCCTACCTTAGTAGCATGCTCGTTGAAATTTTCCTAAGAGCTACCGAATACTCTATTTGGTATTCGATCTCTTGGTCTCTTTTCAGCCTATTCCCATTCTACACTCCAATCTCACCACATCCGAACCCACAAACTCCATCAGTCACACATCTCTACAAATTACTCACAAAAGCCCCTTCAATTCGCTATCTGTCGCATCAAGAGATCCGGATCGGCAGGTGGGATAACCTAAGGGGACAAATTCGATCTTCAACAGTTTATTTTATTTATATGCTTTCTTTATCGCTTTCCGTATTGTGGCCAAACGATGTATCGCTTTTAATTCTTCCTAGCCCGATGTAATCTTTTAGTTTTCCGCTTTCTTTTCTTTTTGCTTTGCCTTTTCTTTTCGTTTTCATTTTGCTTTTCTTTTCGCTTTCCGCTTTATTTATTTGTGCTTTTATCGCTTTGCTTAATTATGTTTTGGTTGCTTTAATTCTTTATCCCATGTTGTTGCTTGCTTGCTGGTTTTACATTATTCTTATTCACTACTCAAACTAGTAATGGCCGTCTTCGGATAGGTGGAATGCAAGGGTTTTCCCTACGTTTCGTACCCTCGCCCCCAAATCCGATTCTTAGTTCAAAGACCGATGGAGTCATGTTTAGCCTCTTTTAGTCTTAGTTTTCCCATAATAAGATTGGAAGAGAAAATTTTTTATTTTGTTTTGCTAGTTTTTCTTTCCTAAAACCGATCGGCGACTCCCTTTTTCGATTTACTTCTATTAATCTGCTTCCCGCCTATTTCGATTGAACGAGTAAGAAAACGAAGTTCCGGATCCGCAGCCAAGGCAGAGGCTAAGGCTGATCTCTTGAGCCCTGGCCTCTAGTCGGCGCCGGCCGGTGGTTAGTAGGCGGGGCTTCGATCCGGATTGGTGTTTTCGGACTAATCCGGCCCTAAAGCTTCACTGCAGATTTAAAACCCTAATTTTATTTATCTTTAAATTAGCAAATAACATCCTGGGACTTCTTAAAATAATTTTCTAAATAAAATAATTAATAAAACCGCCAATTAATCTAATTCAATTCATTTTAACTCAATTTAATAAAATTTAGAAATCTTAATAAAAGATTTATCCCCACATTCCAAAATTGACTTTCTAAAACCATCATCAAAATCAATCTTTAAAATAGAGACCCGACACAAATGGAGAAAATTGGTGGGCCTCGGTTGGCCGTGGTTCCTATAGTAGCCACTCTACTCGGGGATAAATTTTTTATTAAGAGGGCAAAAATTGAAAATTTGAGTAGTGAGTTTTAATGATATGCTTGCATTAGACATCCTGCATTTAGCAACCTTTGAACTAGTTTAAATACTTTTTTTGGACCACTAGGAAAACTTTATTGTACCCCCGGTTACCCTTTCCGGAGAGAGGCTCCCGAGTGGTTTCTTTAGGCGGGCCCAACTAGCCTCATTGCCCGAGGAAACAGTACCTCCTCCCTTATAGCACGCACTCTTAGGCTAAACCTTTTGGTTCACCGAGACGCACCGAGAATTCTGGTAGGTATCCTTATCCGTGCACCCCATGGGGGACCAAATTCTTGGACTAGGTGTCACCATGTGTCCAACCTTTTGAACTCTTTGACCATAGAACTTTGGACTTTTAGGTGGACCCTTGACTTCATTTGCTTGCTTGAATGAGCGTATCTGTTTTAGATTTAATTTATGCTTGTGAGCCTTTAGGAACAGGTGAGGAGCGTTCAATAATCCTTTCATGAGTGTTAAAATAAAAAATCAAAATAAAATTGAGACAGTCCAATTATGTGCATTTTAGCCAAAAAGTCTAAAATTACATTCCCTTTTAGGTTGGTCCATTCATTCCATATTTGCATTAGCCAAATAAAAATCATCTCTCTTAAGATTGGTCCACTCATTTCATTTTTGCATTAGCCAAAATAAATTTCATCTCAATTAAGTTCAGTCCATATTTTATTTTTGCATTAGCCCAAATAAACTTCATCTCAATTAAGGTGAGTCCATATTTGCATTTCGTTTTTACATGTACCCAAAATAAATTTCATCTCAATTAAGGTGAGTCCGGATTTCATTTTTGCATTAGCCAAAATAAATTTCATCTCAATTAAAGTGAGTCCGCATTTCATTTTTGTATTAGCCCAAGTAAACTTTATCTTAATTAAGGTGACTCCATATTTGCATTTCCTTTTTGCATTTAGCCGAAGTCAAAATCATCTCAAAGTAGGTGAGTTCAATCTTCCATTTCATTTGCATTAGCCTAAATAAACTTCATTTCAATTAAGGTGAGTCCATATTTTCATTTCTTTTTGCATTTAGCGAAAGTCAAAATCATCTCAAAGTAGGTGAGTCCAATCTTGCATTTCATTTGCATTAGCCCAAATTAAATTTCATCTGAATTAAGGTGAGTCCATAGTTGCATTTCATTTTTGCATTTATCCAAAGCAAGATCATCTCAATTAAGGTGAGTCCATCCATTTTATTTTTTGCATTAGCCAAATTAAACTCCATCTCAAAGTAGGTGAATCCGTTCATTTCATTTTCGTATTAGCCAAAATTAAATTCATCTCTAATTAGGAGAGTCTTTCATTTGCATTAGCCAAACAAAAATTCATCTCAGATTAGGTGAGTCTCGCTTTGCATTTTCATATTTCATTTAGTTACACCAAATTCATCTTCCATTAGGAATAATCGTCTATGCATTTCAGTTATGCACTAGCCAAATCATAGAATCATCCCAGATTAAGTCATGAGCATCATTACATACATTCCATTCTATTTGTTTTGCATTCCCTTATGTGCATCCAAATAAAAGAGCATATAATTTTCTTTTATCCTAGGATCGGTTTTCCTCGGGTCAAGCACTTAAACCCCATATCCCCTAGAAGTTTCTTCAACGAGCCAATCTTGAGCATACTCTTTTGGGTTACAGGATAGGAAATCCTATGCAAGTCGGGAATCCTGGCAGGAAGCATCTAGGAAGTAAGAAATCTACATCAACACCGACACGGTCGACACCCATTTGTCCCACATTAGCACGTACCACACCAGTACGTACCACATCTTTACTTGTCACATCGATGCACCGCCCAAGGTCAAAATAAAACCCTCCTCCAAAAATGGCCAACTAGCCAGAGCAAACTCCCATCATGAACCTATTCAAAGAGTCTATTACTAAAATAGAAGCTAGGATTGAGGCTTAGGATAAGAGGATTGAGTAGATATCGAAACCCTTAGTCTCATACGCAAAGAACTGGAGAAGAAATCAAAGTCCAAAGAGAAATCAAAAGCGAAGGATCCCACCCGGAACCTCAACTCCAACCTTAGTTTGATCCACAGGTAGATCGAATAGAGAAGTTGCTGCGGGAGTCATCAATGTTCAACCACCACTATTTGGCCCAGGGATTCACTTTAATCCCTAAAGGCAAGCTACCCCTTAAGTTTACTATGCCTAACATCAAGTTTCATGGAACCGAGAACCCTCACCATCACGTGAGAAACTTTGTGTGGGCAATGACCTTGAAGAATGTACCGGAGGATACTTACCACATCATCTTCCTGTGGACTTTCGATATCGATGTAAGGAAGTGGTACAATGTCTGTCGACCCACACAAGTCACCAATTGGAAGGATCTTTGTCGGGAGTTCCTACATCAATACTCCTACAATACTCGATCTACCAGTCACGCCTCGGGATCTAGAATTGATTAAGTAAGGAGATGACGAGAGCTTCACCGACTTCCTTACTCGCTGGAGGGCAACAACCGCCTACATGACTGATCGACCGTCCGAGAAAGATCGAGTCGAATCATCATCAAGAACCTACAGCACTGTCTACCATCAGCACTCGAAGTTCTTACCTATCATAGACTTCAAAACACTTTGAGATACTGGCATGGTAATAGAAGAAGAGCAAGCTTCATCCAACTAGAGGTCATCCAATGAGCCCACTACTCATCAAGGATACCAATAAAGAGCGCATTTCCTTTTCATATTTGTTCTTTGTCCATTCCCTTTTCTATATCCATTGTATGTTTATTTCCCTTTCCTATTTTCCAATAAAAAAACCAAACCCAAATTACTTTCCTTTTGAACTATGAAGGTTTGATTTCCGTTATTGCGGATACGTAGGAAGCCAATGAGGTCCGGCCCCATACCTAAGCTTATTTTCGATTCCTATTTCCAATTCTCAAAATCAAAGCCATTTTACCTATCCATAAGAGCATAAACTAATAAGAAAAAAGCACCGAATCATCAAGAAGCATGCCAGTCCGATTTAACACTAAGGTTCAAGGTCCATTCAGCAGCAGTACATCACGGTTCGAGCGACTTACCCTTCTTTAGGCTTTACTCTAGGGAGTGGGGGCTAAACCGCAATTTTATCTTTATATTTTTGAACCTTTTGTATCATGTTAATAAAAGAATGCATTTGTTTTTAGAATTGAGTCTTGCATACATCTCTTTTGCATGAGTTAGACTCTTAAAAACACAAAACTTAATAACATAGCACCTTACAAGGAACTGTTCAGTTGAGCGAGCATCAAGCGAGCATTAAGCATCAAGTCCGCATCAAGCATCGAAAGGTCACCAGCACCGTCACCTTCAAAGAGGATCTTCCATGCCATCAATTAATTAAAGCTAGTCTCTAACATTCAAGAAGAGCTAGACACAAGCACCCAAGAAGAATGTGGGGGCTCAAGTTTGAAAGGGTCATACAACCACAACAACTCGAAGAATACTCGGGAAAGACACAAATCATTTACCTTACAACGGAGCTATTAGCACATAAACTAAAAGCTCAAATTTTGAATGAGGCATATCACCTCATGGAACATCATATTTTCAAGCAAGCGGACTTTAGGTCATCTAACGACCAAGTCTAGGTAAGAATTTCTACATAAAGATAAGCGATCGTCCCTATTCCGACGAAAGTGGACAAAAGCCGAGCTTCGGACCCTACAGGTGGTCAAGGTTCGGACAAGTTAGTCGAGCTTTAGGCCCGGAAATGGTCAAGGTTCGGACACAACTTGGTCAAGCTTCGGGCCCAACAACGGTTAAGATTCGGACACACCCTAGTCGAAGCTTCGAGCCGACCGATGGTCAAGGTTCGGACGTTATCTCCGTCGAGTCTCGAGCCCGAGCAATGGTCAAGGTTCGGACACACCTCGGTCGAGCTTCGGGCCCAGCAATGGTCAAGGTTCAAAAACACCTCGGTTGTGCTTCGGGCCCGATAGCGGTCAAGGTTCACATACCACGCCAAGACTTCGGGACCTCCCTATGGTCGAGTCAAGGAAACGTGATCTCGGTTAGAAATCATCTTTAGATGACACTTACAACTATTTACATTCGATTATTAGCTAACAAAATTGTTAATACGAGAAAATCTCAGCCAAGCTTTAGATCAAGAAAGGTCAAGTTTAGGCACACCCAGTCGAACTTTAGATCTAAGTAGCGGTCAAGTTCGAGCACCCTAACTGGACTTCGATTTTAATACCCGAGTGAAGTTCAAGCTCCTCGCCATGTTTCGGATTAACAAGATGTTCAAGTTTAGGCACACTAATCTGAGCTTCAGGCCTTCAAGTAGCCAAGTTTAGGAACAAACAGCCCGGACTTTAGACTCTACTAGTCAAGTCCGGGTCCCTCCTTATCGAGTTCAAGTCAAAAGATACCAAATTTTAGATGCATAAAAGCAACACCAATACCAGGTAAGTACCCTTTAGTGTCTACTTTGACCATCGTCTTTCGGACTCGGTTAAAGTGGGGGCTAACTGTAGACACCGGAAGAGTGAAGTCCTTTTCTCTCGTTTTTTATTTGTTGGCCCGATGATGAAATCCCGAGTCTTGTTTAAGGATTTGGATCACGAAGTGTGTTTGATTGTTGCGACGGAAGCCGTAAAGCACAAAGAACCCCCAACACGACACAAATAGCCTTTTGCCTTTGGTCGATCTAAAAATTCTCTTTTCTTTTGGACGATCCAAAACCGGGCCATGCCTTAAGAGACAACAGAGTCTAGTGTCACGTACCGGGAAATTTCATGCTCGGAATCATCGTGTTTCACTTCAGCCTAACCAAACAAGGAGCTGAAGACTTCAAGACGACGTTAGACGTTGTATTTCATGATAGTCCACTTGAGACTAGAAACACGCATCCTGCACCAAAAATGAAACCCGCTAAAAATGGAAACTTTCCATTTTTGGAAAGGTACTATGATTGGCGCCTGCCACCCCCAAAATGTTAAGTGGAACGTTGCATTTTGCCCTAAAGACTCCCTTGAAAGCGCGCTAGGGTACGAAACCCTAGGCATCCCTTGATGACCGGCGCCGGTTATCTCGGTTCTATCGGGTCTTATCTCTTTTATCCGGTTCAATCTTCACAATATCCTCGCCCGGTTTTTGTTGCTGCTTTTGGACGGCTGGTCGAGATTTAATCCTAAGTTATTCCTTGGCCTAACCTCTTCTTACAAATAGAGAGCCTTGGCTCTCATTCCACACGACTTCCTGCCTTAGTACCACATTGCTCGAACATTTGCTAAGAGCTACTAAATACTCTCTTTGGTGTTCCGATCTCTTGGTCTCTTTTCAGCCTATTCCCATTCTACTCTCCAATCTCACCACATCTAAACCCATAAACTTCATCGAGTCACACGTCCGCCTACCCATCCGAAGACTCGGGTCTTGACTCTAAGTCATTATGAGTGTTACATGAAGACTCGGTATAAATCCTCTCTCTTAAGTTTTAATTCCAAGTCATTATGAGCACCATAGAAACTTTTATCTATATTTTCATTCTGTTCTCACTAAATTAGAAAGTGCCTTATTGCATATCTCATACACTCGGTGTTTTTGACTCACTCGGACATAACTCAAAACTATCACATGCTCAAATAATTTCTCTAACACTCTTATTTTGAGCATTGATCGTATTTCAATGCAAAGAGAATTACAACGTTAATTATTTATTCTAAGTCGGTTTATTTCCTTGAGAAATATTTGACCGGATCAAGTTGTTATACTCTTATGTTTAACTATTTGAACTTGATCATCCTTAGGATTGACTCAAGATGGAATTTGAGTATATTGAATATTAGTCTTAGAAAATTCCATTCCTTTAGGCCAAAGATAATTAAGCATTTAATTACTCGGATTTAATTATTATCTATGCCTAATCTTGGACCAAAGTATTGTTATACTTTGAGAACCAATGTGGTTTGCTTTTGTAGGTTATTCAAATGAGGCTAACTTATTTTTGAAATACAAAAAGAAACCGGCTTCTAGCCGTTAAACACCGACAGCACAAGTTTTAGCTACTTCGGACATGGCTCGCACACCGTGTCAAGGTTGTTTGTTTCTAAAGCTGGAAAACTCCAACTCTGGGTCTAACGGTTGTTTCCACCTTAGTTTTTAGTCACCACCAGTTGATTGGAACATCTTTTTGAGCTAAGAGTCGTTACACAACGATCACATCCTAACGAATCTTTTTCGAGTGACCGAGAAGAGCCGTTACAACGGCTAGTGAAGACTTCTGTCCAAAACCAAGACTTAATAATCACTCTGCCTGCTTGGCTATAAATAGAAGCCACCTCACAAGACTAGGAGATTGCTGAACAGATTGCTGGAACCGAATTTATTGTTGAACTAATTGTTGTTCTCATTCTTACTCAATCTTTTATTTACACCTCCAAGTCTATATTTAATATTTTTGAGTTGTAAAGAAAGTCTTGTAATCAGTTACATTCTTTTCTTACTTTCTAAGTAAGGTCCCTTGACTCGAGCTATAAGGGTTAACTCAGCTTAGTTGTCTCTAAATGTAAAGGTTACCTCATTCAGGAAGTATTAGATTAGATAAGGGAACTTCGAGTATAGGAAAACATTATAAAGAAAGTCTTGTAATCTGTTACATTCTTTTCTTACTTTCTAAGTAAAGTCCTTTGACTGAGCTGTTTAACTCAGCTCAGCTTGTCCCTAATTGTAAAGGTTACCTCATTCGGAAAGTACTAGATCACGTAAGGGAACTTCTAAGTCTAGGAAAACATTGTAAGGAATTGTTTAAGGGAGCAATTCTTGTTGATTCAGTCTTCTGTATTTTGTGGATTCAAAATAGAGGATTTGACTTAATGCTTGGATTAGGACTTTCCGTGGTTTTCTCGCCCAGGAGGGTTTCCACGTATATCCGTGTTATTGCCTTTCCGAGTCCATTCTAGACTCGGAATCTACTTTTAGTTTGTATTGGTGTAAAAATTGTTTAATTTTCTTCATCACCCTATTCACCCCCAACTAGGGTGACTTAGACTCTCCAAGAGCAAACCTTCAATCGGTATCGAGCCTAGCCTTTCAAGAGGATCTCACCATCCAAAGGTTTAAAGATCAGATGGCTTAGAATAATGGAGCGTTCGATGAAGGAAGATCATCCACGAGACCACCGAAGTTCTAAGGGTCAAACTTTGCCCATTGGAAAAAGATGATGGAATGTTTCTTGATGGACAGCGATAAAGATGTTTGGAACATCATCCAAGCCGGAAACTACATTCCAATGAAGACGGAGAATGCAACTCTTGTACCTAAAGCCAAATCCGAGTTCACCGCTGAGGAGACCGAGAAATTTAGAAAGAATTTCAAAGTTATGAACACATTGATGTATGCCATTAGCACATAAGAATACAACAGGATCTTAGCTCGTGACACAGCTAAAGAGGTGTGGGACACTCTTGTCAACACCTCTGAAGGAACAAGCCAAGTGAAGTAGGTGAAGATAAGTCAATATCTTCATAAGTATGAGCTGTTCAAGATGGAGCTAGAAGAAAACATCACTCGGATGTATGTTCGGTTCACAAAGACTACTAATAATCTCAAATCTTTGGGTAGAAAGATCTCTTATAAAAAAATGTCCAGAAAGATTTTGAGAAGTCTACCAAAGAAAAGATGGGGTCCTAAGGTGACAACTATTGAAGAAGCTCATAACCTCTCTCAACTAAGGCCGGACGAGCTTATTGGCAAGTTACTCATAAGACTCATCCGGAGGAAGAGGATGCCAAGGTCAGCACCAAAAAGAATATTGCACTCGAAGGCCTCGAAACTAGACTTGAAGGTTTGAGCTCCTCGGAATCGAAGAGGATCCTGTGGCACTCATAACCCGCGGCTTCAAGAAAATGATGAAATATAAGAAGTGGGAAAAGAGGCCAAAGGATGAGTTCTATAAGAAAGATAAGAAGGACAGAAAAGGTAAATATTCATCCCTTTCAAAGTTATCTTTATCTAAGAACTCTGGTTGCTTTGAATGTGGTAGCAAGGAGCACATATTCAAAGATTGTCCCAAGAGAAAGAAGGACAGAAAAAGAAGGCTATGATGGCTACCTGGAGTGATGACGACTTATCCGAAGAAGATGATTCCGATGACTCAAAGTGTCTTATGGCACTTACGGACTTAAAAGCTGAATCTTAGTTAGACAACGAGGGCTCATATATTGATGATGTAGTTGAATACTTTCTCAAATTTTCAAAAATTGATTTAGCACGATATATTTTCAGTTTGGAAGAAAAGTTCAATTCGACTCGTTCCAGTTCAAAGAACAACTTGAGTCTTTTATTGATGAGAACAATGCTTTGAAAAATGAATTATAAAAACTGAGACAAAATGTGAAAGAACTTAAGACCAAGTACTCAAGCAAATGAGACCGTGTCTCGAGTTACTTAGAACAGAGAATGAGCAATTGAAAAGAAAGCTCAATGAGTCTTAAGAGCTTCTTTTGAAATTCACTCAAGGTCGATAAAACCTTCATATGCTATTCGACTCTCAGTATGTCTCCTTCAAGAAAGAATGACTTGGCTTTAATGAAGAAGAGGAACCAAAATCCTATTCTAATCTTTTCAAAACCGATTCTAAAACTCGTAAAGTTCAGGAAGGCTGAGTATGGTCCCATTCATAAAAATGAACAGAGGACTAAGCCTGCACCAGCTTACAGGGAAAAGCCTTCTCCTCCCCATTTACAAAAGAAAAGATTTTCAAAAGAAAGAGACATAGACTCGGTTTTCGGAAGCGGACTCGAGATTAGACCGGACCCAAAATTATTCAAATATGGGTTCCCAAAAGTGCTCTTCCTCGAAGAGGACCACAAGAATGGGGGTTACTGGGTTCATAAAAGGAAGTGAGAAGGGTTTATTTGTTTCTATCTCGCAAATAACTCAAAAGAAGAAGAAAGGTCATTGGTACTTAGACAAGTGGTTGCTCATGCCACATGTCGGGAGATTCGAGACTCTTCTCTCGAGCTAGAAGATCCGAAAGGATGAAAAGTCACATTTGGAGATAACAAGCAAAGGTAAGATAGTAGTGATTAGAAAAATTGGTGAAGGAAACAACTCGATCGACCAAGTCTACCTTGTCAAAGGACTCAAGTACAATCTCCTTAGCATTTCTCAGCTGTGTGAGAAAGGTCAAGAGGTAATGTTCACCTAGAAGAACCGCTATATTTCGATGCAGTCTCCAAAGAGATTAAGCTCTCGGGTCTAATGTCGGTAACACCTACACTATTCTTCTCTCAAATTCAAGCCGAATTTATCTTGTTTGAAAGCATCTCGTGAATAATGATTCATGGACTTAGCATCGTAGACTAAGTCATATTAGCATGTATACTATCAAGAAACTTACATCTCGTGGATTGGTTGTGCAGCTTAAGAAAGATAAAATTTATGAAGCAAGGACAAAAGGTAAGCAGTGTTAGATCATCTTTCAAACCACTCAAGACCGTATCCACATCCAAAGTGCTTGAATTGCTTCATATGGATTTGTGTGGTGAAATTCCAATGAAATGTCTTGGAGGTAAATCGTATGTACTAGTTGTTGTTGATGATTTCTCATGATTTACTTGGGCATGTTTTCTCAAGAACAAGAATGAAGCCTTCAAAGAGTTCACTAAGATCTGCAGGAAAATTCAAGTAGAGTCTCGGACTCGGATTAGGAGGATTCGAACCGACCATGGAAGGGAGTTTGACTACTCGGAATTTATAGACTTCTTTGACAAGAATGACATCTCTCATAACTTCTCTGCACGAAGAACTCCTCAACAGTAATGGAATAGTAGAGAGAAAGAACAAAACTCTTGAAGAAATAGGAAGGACTATGATAATTGAAAATGACCTACCTTATTATTTCTAGGTTGAGGTAGTCAACACAACAAATTACAAAGGAAAGAAACCCAACATCTCCTACTTCAATCCATTCGGTGTAAGTGCTTTGTCCACAATAATGGTAAGGAGCATCCGACTAAGTTTGATGCTAGGTCGATGAAGGTAGATTTCGGGTTACTCATCTCATAGCAAAGCTTATCGTGTTTTTAACAATAGAACTAACAAAGTAGGAGAAAGTATCCTTGTTGTCTTTGATGAAATTGATCTTGGCAGGATAAGTGAGTTCACATACTCGAATCTTAGACTTAATAGAGATGAAGACGACCTTGATGAACCTGAGCTCGAAAGAGTCAAAACAGAATTACTCAACGACTCACAATGGAGCAACTCGGAATGTTATGACTCGGATCGAACAAACTCAAGAGCTAGCTCGGAATCGTCGAAGAACAAGTGAATGAGACTCAACAAGATCAACCAACTGAACATTACCCTATTCAATCAACAAACTTGGTAAACCAAAGGACAGGTAAAACTTTCAAATATGCATCCAGCCACCCACCGAAAACATATTATCCGATATCAACAAGTGGGGTAAGGACTCGATCTTCTTTGCATAACCTATGTGCGCTTCGCATTCATATCATTAACAGTAACCCAAAAATGCACTAGAAGCCCTAAATGAGCTTTAATGGGTAAAGACCATGCAAGAAGAGCTCAATCAATTCGAAAGAAATGAAGTCCGGACTCGACCAAACGACCATCTAACCACCCAGTCATAGGAGCCAAATGAGTTTTCAAGAACAAACTGGATGAGGAAGGGTTGGCAATCGTAAATAATGCTAGACATGTTGCCCAGGGTTACAATCAAGAAGAAGGAATTGATTATGGGGAAGGATTGAGGCAATCAGAATCTTGTTGGCATTTGCATCTAGCACAAATATCAAGCTTTATCAAATGGATGTCAAATGTGCTTTTCGAATGGTTTCATTCAAGAAGAAGTCTATGTTGAGCAACCCTTGGATTTGAAAAACTCAGAATTTCCAAATCACGTTTTCAAATTACTAAAGGCTTTATATGGTCTTAAACAAGCTCCTAAAAGCTTGGTATGAAAGACTAAGCAATTTCTTGGTTGAAAATGATTTCAAAAGAGGTCAGATTGACAAAACTCTTTTCATAAAAACTAAGGGGAAAGATTTCCTTATTGCTCGGATTTATGTTGATGATATCATTTTTGGAGCTACTAATGAAACTCTATGTCAAGAGTTTTCCGAGTTGATAAGACAAGAGTTCCAAATGTGTATGATGGGAGAACACAAATTCTTTCTTGGTCTACAAATCAAACAAGACAAGGATGACATTTATGTCCATCAATCCAAGTATACCAAGGAACTTTTGAAGAAGTACAAACTACAAGATGTGAAGCACGCAGCAACACCTATAAGTAGCAGTTTGAAATTGGACTCGGACTGAAAAAGGTAAAGATGTAGATCGAAACTCTACAGAGGTATGATTGTATCTCTACTTTATCTCACAACTAGTATGCCAGATATCATGTTTAGTGTCCGCCTTTGTGCAAGATTTCAAGCTAATCCAAAAGAATCACATCTCACTATGGTGAAGAGAATTTTCGGATATCTTATAGGGACTTAGAATCTTGGTCTATGTTTTTCAAAAGACTCGAACCGACTCTCACTGGATACTCGGATGCTAATTATATTGGATACAAAGTTGATAGAAAGAGCACATCAGGAGCATGCCAATTTCTGGGTCAATCCCTCATCTCCTGGCACTCAAAGAAACAAAATTTTGTTGCTCTATCAACTGCCGAGCCTCGAGTACGTTACATACTGGAGCTTGCTATGCTCGGATTAAATGGATCAAGGAGCACTTGAAGGATCTTTGCTCGGTTTGAATTTTGCTATGCTCGGATTAAATTTTGTTGCTATGCTCGGTTTGAACTTCAGTGTCGGACCGAAGGCTGAAGGTCATTTCTTCTCGCTATAAATAGCACCCGTTTGCCTTCTTTTTGTTATTTTGCTCTTTGCTCTCTTCTCTCGAAATTTCTATTCTCTCATATTCACTTTCCGAATTCAAAGCTCTCTCTCTCTCTCTCTCGCTCTCTCATTTCCTCTCTATTTCTCACCTCACATGATGCCTAAGCAAGGTTCGGGACCAGAGCTCTTGGGGTCTGCAACCAAAAAGCCTCGCACCAAGAATACTCAAGAGGGTACCTCCAACCCCTCGAAAATATTCGTCGCCCAACACTTTACGTTGGATGACAAGTTCTTCCAAACTACATCCTTTTTGTGGTTAAAGCACATCCAAGACACTCGGAGTTTACAACTACTTGTGCTTCAATGATTTCATCTATCCGGAACTCGTCGCCAAGTTCTACGTTAACATGTTCCATTCTGAAGGTGTCATCACCTCAAAAGTCCAAGGGAAGGTTGTTCGCATTAACCTCCATCTTCTACGGAAACTTTTCAAAGTTTCTTCTCTCTTTCTCAACTCCAACCCTATACCTTTCATGGAAATCACAAATGACTTCTTTGAAAAGTATGCCAAAGAAGTACCTGAGTCACGAAAGAACTTCTCCATGGCTTAGATGAAATCCGAGGCAAGGTTGCTCTGTTTCATTCCGATGAGAACCTTCTTCTCTCATCATTCTAGCTAGGAGAAACCTAACTCCAAGATTCTCAAATCCTTATTTGACATTCCGGAGGGCTACGAAGTAGACCTCTTCCCTTTCATTATTGAGCAGATGGCCTTCGTGCTAGCTGAGTCCAAAAGTCTGCTCCTTTTCTCTTTGGAGCTCTCTTGACGTTTGTCTTCAAACAGTTCAAGATTACTCTTCCCTCGGATCCTAAAGCTATTTCTAAGGCTGCCATTGTTGTTGGCAAAAAGAACTTCGGGGTACGAGATATACCTTGGGATTGACTTTGAGAAATTTAGTGATCCATCCACATACTACAAAATTCAAAAGATGGGTTTTGTTGGTTTCTTCTTCGAGTAGAATGTCAAAACAATATGTGAATGTTTAGAAATACGTACTCGGAAGATATTTTACTTACACATCTCCTCAACACAATAATCCCTCCTAATTAACCAAGTACTATATCAATTCATGAGGAAACTTTATCCTCGTGTTGTTGTTTGTTTGTCCATGTATAGTAGGATCCGAACTCTTCATTTCATATAAGCTACAATCCTCCGGACATTATATGGAATATGTAATGTCGATGATAAGGCGTCTCTTAATTTTGTCTTCTAAATGAACTAAGGAGTTAAAGCCACCTAGAACTATCCAAGGAGGTTCCACATTCTATTGTATTTCTCTCAATTTATCTCATAATTTTACTCTTAGTAAAATGACATTCATGTCTGTACACAAATGTAGCACAAACCCGAGTGTTTGTAGCAAGTTGACACACCTCTAAATAGATGAGTTGATTAATACAATCTTGGATTTGAGCCTAACACTCGGATAGTCTCCATAAAATCTACATCTTCCTCTTGGATGCTTGTGATTATTTAGATAGGGGCCCTAACTAGTAAAATACTGGTCATAAACTTACATGTAAGAAGCATCTCTAATTTTAGTCTCCACCGATCCTACAAAATCAATTCCATCATTCTACAAAAACTGTTGTGTTTCATACTATTTAGAGGGTCTATTTAACCTTCTAACATTCCAACCCAATTCCATTCATTGCTGTGTTGGGAGCTCCTCCACAGCTTGTCCTTCCCCATTATTTACTATGTTGTGTTCTTCAAGTACATTATCTTCTACAAGCACATGAAAAGATGATAGCACAACCATTGATCCATCTTCCATTGTTGGTTGGATGTTCCTCCTAAACCCTTTTGCAAGTTGAAATTCATCCTTGTCTATTCGAGTTTCGTTGATCACCACCTCCTCAACATTTGTAGTCTGTTTAAGAATCCATATCTATTTAATCCTATGTTTCTTTCTACATGTATCTACAGAGTATCAAAAAACAATGGGAGCATTTAATGGCCTTCCACTTCCTTTTATTTTTGGAGGTTACCCTTCTCAGCATTTTAAGCAAACTCGTGACAAAATTTAGTTTTTCTCTCTAAAATATTTATGACATAAATTTATCAATACTTTCTCCTTTAACTTCGCTTTGTTCATTTCTAATCAAACACAAGGGAATTCTCTAAGATTGCGCATCAAAATCATAGAAGATTTATTGTATCCTTGTGGAATTATTGTTATGCAATGAGCAACTATGTCCGTGAGTGAATAATTCCTCAAAGAGACTGCTTTCTCATGCTTTGAGCATTAAATCAAGCCCCTAATTTGTGTTCTTTGTTCTTTAAATTCTCCAATAGAGATATGCTTAATATTGTCTTTAACATCATTCTCTATACAACTTTGAAATATGGTTTTAATATAAGATGAGGTATAATGTAAAACTCTAGACATATGAAAATCTAAGTTACGTCTATCATGCTATTGTTACACTTACTCCTGACTGATCACCAGCTCTAGCTGCGTGTTTAGGTACCATTCATCCTCTCTCCCATTATATTTCCTATGACGAATTTTCTCGCTCCTCACATAACATACCTAGAAGCTATTACTCTAGGGACCGGCCTTGATAGTTTTCATATGTAGTATTTTACCCTCATTAGTGGGATTCCATGAGTAAAGAAATTCTACTCTTAAGAATCAAAAACGTGGGAACTTTGACCTTTTCCACAAGGGGAAGGAGGCTCTTAGGTGCAAATGGGACTACAAAATCAAGCTTCATGCGGATGGCTTCATTGAACAATACAAAGCCCCGTCTCGTAATCCTAAGCAATCATCGGGTAGAAAGGGAGGATTTTTATGAAATCTTCACATTGGTTGCCAAGATGGTTACAATTTGCACTTTACTTACTCCTGCTCCTACAAAGGGCTAGACTTTTCATCAAATGGACGTTCACAATGTGTTTCTTCATGGTGATCTCAACGAGGAAATTTATATGAAACCCCCACTTGGGTTTCACCCTCCTTAACTCAACCTTGTTTGTAAACTCTAGGAGTCCTTGCATGGACTTCACTAGGAAACCTAATAGTTGTTTTCATACTTGCTTTCACTCTTTATGACATGGTTTTGAGCAATGTCCTATCATTCCTTATTCCGTAATCGAGATAATAAATTCTTGGGTCTTTTAATATAAGTTGATGATTTAGTACTTATAGGTAATGACCCTACTTATTGTGCCAATTTCAAACCCTATCTTCACAAGTGTTTCAAGTTGAAAGACTTAGGGTGGTTGCAATACTTTCTCTAGATAGAGGTTGCTCATGCTCTTAATGGAGTCTTCATGTGTCAACAAAAATATGTCCGATATATCCTCACTATGACCAGCACGCTCGGGTCCAAACCTAGTTTATTGCCTATGGAGCAACAACACAAGCTATCCTTGGATTCAGGTGACCCTGTGATGAACCGGCCGCAATACCGCATACTTATTGGACATCTTATCTATCTTACAATCATTCAACCCGATATCACCTTTACCGTCTATATTTTGAGTCAATTCATGCAAGACCCATGACAAGCTCATTGGGTTGCTCCTCATCATCTTCAATGGTACTTCAAATCTTTAACAGGACAAGGACTTCTCTTCTCTTCTCCGATCATCTCAGCCTTCCTGTTTATCATGACTCTAACTAGGCTAGTTATCCAATGACTCGCAGTCGATTACTGAGATACTTTGTGACTCTTGGCCAAGCTTTTATCCCCTAGAGCACTAAGAAGAAACCTATCATGTCTCATTCTTCTGTTGAAGTCGAATATTTCGCTATGGCTAATGTGACAAGTGAAGTTATATGGCTAAGCAATTTTCTTTCATACCTTTGAATTCTTGTCCATACACCTCGGTTATACTGTGACAAATAAGTTGCAAACCTCCTGTTCCACGATCGTACCAAACACATTGAACTTGATTGTCACCTTGTTCATAAATGAGTTGTTTCTAGGGAAGTTCTTACTCATTATGTTTGTACCAAACACCAACTAGCTAACATTTTTCCCAAGGCATTAGGACAATGATAGTTCGAGTCATTTACTAGGAAAGTTGGGTGTTTTCAATTTCCAAGCTCCAACTTGACGAGGAGTAATAGGGTATATTTTCCTACTATGTACATGATATGTTTTATCCTATTTCATATTTAGCTATGATCTTATCTTATGGTTTCCAAGTTCCTCCGAGCTTAGGAGATAGAGTAGTAGTTGGATTCCAATTCACGAGTCCGAGTGACCTTGGTGCTTTATACCTCTAATTCCTTTGCATACAAATATAAATGCCAACGGCCCAGGGAGTAGCTAAGACAAAAGTTCCTCCCAATCTCCTAACTTTCCATGGCATCGAGACTATACAAACATGCATTCTTATTTGACGTTTTTTAGTTCATTATAGGAGACAATAAAACCCCTTCATACAATGATCCTTAATCCCCTATTATTTTAATAGCTCTGGCTATGTGATTAGTCAGGTGGCTTTAATAGGAATAAGTATAGAAATTGGTCCCGTCTTGTCATCAATGCTCTCAAATCCAAGAATAAACTTAGGTTTGTGAATGGAACTATTTCTAAACCGAGCAAAGACCTCCAGGACATTCATACCGGGAAAAGTGTGATTTGATGCTTATGACCTGGCTCTATGATAACCTAGAGAAAAACTTTCATGCATCTATGGCATATGCGGGCACAACAAGAGAAGTCCGGGTTGACCTTGAAGGGAAATACTCAAAAGGAAACTCCATTCAAATACACCAATTAAAGCAAGAAATGATGCTAGGTGATTAAGGTCGGTTTATGGTAGCTGAATATTTCACAAAGCTTAAATATTTGTGGGATGAATTAGGTACATACTAGAATTTTCCTAATTTTACTTGCAAGTACAAGTGTCGTAAAGTGGTGGCAGCCATGATTGAACAAGAATGGGTCCATTAGTTCTTGATGAGCTCGATGATAAAAAATTTAACATTGTTCAATGTTAGATCCTGTCGATGGAGCCACTTCCCGACTTAACAAAATTTATGTTGTCACATTCCAAGAAAAATGACAACAAGTCACTCAAATGGTTAATGCTTGTCGGGTTGTCGAAGGAGCCACATTGAAAGCATGACAAGAACCACTTTCATATATTATTCACAGTTAGCCTACATGCCTAATCCCAAAACATATGTGATAAGATCAATGGAGGTGGTCAATCCATTAGGTGATGAATTATGATCGTCAAAAGTGACATTCAAAACTCTAGACATATGAGATTGTAAAGAATATTTTTACATTATGTTTATTTTTATCCCAATCAAGTACTAATGGACTAATATCCCCAAAATAATTATTAAATTTCAATCATGTGGATAGAGATATGAATTTAGTTCCATAAGTAGAAGAGATTAGTCGAATTTTGAGCCCATTCTATGTTAGGATCCGAGATTTTACTCTCACAAAAAATAAACAAAAACAAGAAGGAAAAGAAACGAAGACACAAGAATTTTATGTGGGAAACCCGAAGCCGGAAAAACCACGAATATTGCACTAAATTTTGGTAGTTTATTAGGGATTTCATTCACTAGCTGTACTTACTTGCTACACCTTGCTACGCACAACAATGGAGGTATCTCAGCCATTATATAGCCGTAAAATCGAGATTAAAAGCAAATAATGCACAAAAATGGAAGAAGAGAAATCGTCGCAGCCAAAAAGGAACATGGCACGGACGTGCCATCACCTTGGCATAGTCGTGCTAGATGACACAACCAAAAGCGTGCCAAGGTTCTGTCCCTTTTTCCTTTGCGTCTTCAACTTACTTCTTGCTCTACGTTGGTCGTGCCTCTAATGGACGGTCGTACCACCTTGTAGCTTGTGAGTCCTGAGCACAAACAACCCATTAGACTCCACAAAACCCCAAAAATCTCTCACTTAGAGACTAATAACTCACAATCCTTGTCACTATGCAGCCATCTAGTATATCAACCCGGTCGGCCTCATCATCGAGAGAGACTAACGAGAGGTTTTTCACAACCTTATCATCCCAACATCATGTTCTTAAGCTAGCATGTTTGTAGGATTTCCGCCACTCAAAATGTTCTCAAGCCCACCATCATCCGAAGTAAGCTTCGACTCGGATCGATGAATTTCATGCATAAAATCACCATGTAATACTCGGCTCATCGACATCATTCAAAAAACATAATGGAGAGAAAGTGTATACCTTTGGGCTTTAACTTTTGTTGACATTGTCGTCTTTCTCATCATACCCGATTTTTGCGGCTTAACATGCGAAGCAAGGAGTGACCTATTTGTAAACCCAACAAATTTCTCGTTACCCTTACCAACTCCCATATTAGCGGAACCTTTACCAACACCATGTCTATCATGCTATAGACTCCCACTGGAACAATTGGCCCCAACGTTTTCAACTAAATTATTGCACCCTTTAGAAGAGTAAAACGAGCCGAGACTTCACACCCTTAGCTACAACCAATGGCCCTTTCACAATTTTCCAGGCCCCATTGCAAAACTCGGTTTGGTAACTTGTCTCATCTAATTGACTCACTGAAATAAGATTTTTCGCCGGTCCTAGAGTAAACCTAACACCTTGTAATTTCTAAAACCCCCCACTAGAGGTGTTTAATTCTCATATCCCCTTTCCCTAGTATATCCAAACTTTTCCCATTAACAATATACACCTTGCTGAATTTACCACTAACAAAGTTGTGAAATAAGATACTACCGGACGAAGAATAAAATGATTCTCTCGAATCCACAATCCAAGACTACATAGAACTTTCCACACTCAAAACAGGAGCATCACCTACATCAACAACAAAATTCATTGAATCACGATCATGATTTCTTTCAGGAAAATTTTTCGTGAAATGTCCCTTATCACCACAGCCCCAACACACAACCTCCTTCGGGTTTTGGGATCTACCGGTTGCTTTGAACTTTGATTGGCGTTTAAAAATCTCATGTTTCCCCTACCTCTAACATTGAACTTTGACCGGCGTATGATGAAATTCGGGATGTAACCTTGAGTGAAAGCATTCATCTTTCTCATGAATGCTTTCACTCAAGGTTACACCCAAATTTCATCATACTTAAGTGCATTGGACCCTCTAACACTACTAATAGCAAAAACTATAGTGTCCCATGACTCGGGTAAGGAAGACAACAAAATCAAGGACTTAATTTCATCATCAAATTTAATTTTCATGAAAGTAAGTTTTGAAATTATCATATTAAAATCATTAATATGATCCGTTAAACTAGTGTTATTATTCGATCCAAGCAATACATTATTTATATGCTTATTTACTTAGTTTTTCACTTGTAAAAAATATATTTTGAGTATTTTTACTTGTTTTACTTACTTTTGTAGGTAATAAATCAAATCAAGCCAATGGAAAAAGTTTGAGCCAAAAAAGAAGCAGAACGCGGATGACAATGGTGTGCACAGAAGCTCGTGCAAAGGCACACAACCGTGCGGAGATTCGAACAAAAGTAGAAATCAAGAAAAAGTTTCACGAGTCACCAATGCAAGGCCGTAGGACCATGCTAAAAGTCGTGCAAATCAGGCAGAAACTGGTAAAAATGATAGCAAAGGTGCACGACAATGCAGTTTGATTGCACGACCGTGTAAGGTGGTGCATGGCCGTGCAGGAAAGCCATATGGTCGTGCGATATTTTTGCACGACCGTGCGCCTAGGCAACGTGTTTCTGCCAATTTTTGTGGTTATAAATAGCAATTTTAGCTATGATACCAAGAAGCTCAAATTTGAGGGATTTTAGAGGACCTTCTAAGGTTTTTAGTTAGCCAAAATGAAACCTCATTGGGTGGAGGGGGCGATTAGTGTAGAGTTTGTACTAGATTTTGGGTTCAAACCTACAATTTCAATTCAAGTATAAGTGTTCTCCTTTTCTTTTCCTTTTTACTTCAAGTTTATTATTTTGATTGTTCAATTTAGTTTAAAGATTTTATTTTTGTTAGTTAGATGTTAATTAAAATTAGATTGATTGCTTGTTTTGTGTTTGAGTTTAATTAATTAGTTTATGCTCTTGTTCAAGTCGGATTGTGTTAGTTTGTTAGTGTAGTTTTTATATTTATTTCATAATTTTATGTTAATTAGTTGTTGAAGTTGGTTGCTTTGGATGTGATTAGCCTCTCTAATAGCTAATTGATCTTATTTAGGCCTTAATCCACCTAGTTTATACTTGTTATTTAGGATTGTTTCTCGTGCCTATTACATGTTCGATAAAATGCCCGAAAGGGATTTTCATTTTATTTTTAGGTGATTGAGCTACCACAAAAAGTAGAGACAATTTTCTAGATTGGGTGTAGAGAATAGTCGAGATTTTGGTATGAAAATAGCCTAAATCCTAGATAGGTCCATAGGTTGCTATTCTTGTAGTCTAATTGGACTAACCCCATGAAATTAGGTGGTTAGAACAACTAGATTTTCTCATGACCCTCGAAAGTGTGACTTGAGTGGCCTTTGATGATGCAACCGACCACTCCTAAGTACTTGCATAGGCTTGGTTAGGTTTAAGCTTGGTTAGGTTTTGGTTTGTCTTGATTATCTAGTTTATTAAATTGTAAAATCACAACTCTAGCGTTCTTTTATTGCTTTCTAGGATTATATTAGTTATCATATCTCTCATCTCTGCAGATTTTCCTAGATAGAAAGTTTAAGATACTTTTGATATTTAAAACACAACTCTCTATTCAAATGATTCATGCTTGTCGGCTAGCTACAACTATGTTGTGCACTTACAATTACAAATTTAAGACTTAATTTTTCTGAACAAGTTTTTGGCACCATTGCCGGAGAGTTGTTTTGTTTCAATATCGACGCTTACTTGAGCATTCAAGACTACGCATTTAATTGAAAAATCCAAAAAACTTTGAAAATTAAAAAACTCAAAAAATTTAAAACATGGTTACTTACCATTATCCGTAGTGTGAGCATGAATTGTTTTATTTATCCCTTGATCGACTTAGCGCTCTTCTTGCTCTTTTTGATAATTGTTTGGACAAACAGGAAGTATTAAATGTTGTTTATGAGGGTGTGAATTGTTAAACTCGTGCTCTTTTAGAGCATTGGGATTTTTGTGTGAAAAGTGTTGATGAAGCTTAGGATTGCTTGGGATACTTGTGAATTTAAAAAGGCTTGAAGTGATTCTGGATTTTCATTCCCGACCCTTATGCTTATCATTCTATATCTTACATCCAATCCCCTTGCATTGTCGACCCTACCCCTTTTTGGTATGAAAAATGTAACTCTTTTGATCATGATACTTGTTTCTTGTCCTTATTATGATGTTTCATTTCCTGAACGCTGTGTTGATGTTTATAAATTGATAAGGAATATGGATGAACAACATGAGCAACTTGCTTGTCTTACTAAGATGAGTGAGTCTGACCTATCGCATGAAACCGACCTTAGTCTTAGTTCTGTTAAAATGGAGGCTATTTTTTATGATGATGATGATGATGATGATGAAGATAATGAGTCTTCCTTTCCTTTAGAAACTGGATAAAGGAAGAGATTGACCCTCCTTTAACTATATTACACATTGTTGCTCTATCCTTACCTAGCACACATAAAGACGACTCTAAGTTTGCCTTTGATGTTGATATGAGTTTAGTTCATGAGGATGGTTTATATCGTAAGTCATAAGAAGTTTTAGTTGAGGTGTTTGATCGGGAGACTCCTTTAGGGGAGTCATGTGAGGTGGTCGTGGTCGGGGCATCACCTATTGGTCTTAATGTTGATGATCATGTGTTCCTTGACCCACTTACTTTAATCCCTACTTCCCTAGTTATTCACCACCCTCCCCTTCCACTAACTATCATTTTTCTACGCCCACTACCTGTTTGTTTTTTCATTTTGATTTGGATATGGACCATATTGGTCACTCATTTGACATGTTTGAGGGGGTGTGAATGAAAAATATTGTGTCCCTAGATACCTTTGGAGGTTACATTCCCTCATTTGACCATTTTCATGCTTACCTAAAGGACATACTTACAAAGTTTATTTGGACCATTTTTTTTATTACTCTTTTAATTTTTCTAAGGCATCCGATAAATTTAAGAGGGCATTGAATATCACCGATATAATTTTTCTTATGTTCTCTTATTTTCACTTGTTTGAGTTGTATAGTCAAGTATATGATAAACTCCTTAGAACTCGACGGCGTCCGAGTTGGAGCTTAATCTTGAGATGAGGAAGAGCGGCTGATAGTCTTCAAGCCTTCTTAGTACTATTTTAGAAGGCATTAGTTTAGGTGCACGCAACACCTAACCCGATATACTCATTCCCTCTTTTTTTCTACTTTTTCCCTTCTTTCATTGCATTTTTTTTTAGTTGTGGATATTTCGGGTTGTGTTCTTATTTTTTATTTTAGTTATGGATATTTAGGATTGTGCTTTTGTGGGGTGATCATTTTGAGGATAAATTTTGGATGTTGCTAAGCCATGATGGTCATGATCACCCACATGTATATATTCTTGTTTTATTTTTGCTTTTGTTTTTGGTGGTAGTGTTTTTGTATATAATTGAGTCTTGTTTAATATTGCAATTGCTCCTTGGCTCCTAATGAGGACATTGTGAGGTTTAGGTGTGGGGGAGGCGAAGTCATGCTTCAAGATTTTGAAAAAAAGGAAAAATTTCGAAAAATAACCAAAATGATTTTTTATTTTTCATAGTTTTGGGGAGTTCGGACATTATTATTCACTTTGATCCCTTTTTATTTGGTTATTAGTTTGTATATATATATGTGTGATGTACATAATAGATCGTGATCTAAAATGGGTCATTGTATGTCCCGTTTGAATCCCAACATTTAATTATTGAGCTAGTTGTTTGACTTTGGTAGTGGAACCTATGAGATTTTGAACCTTATAGACTAATTCTTAAATTTTAGTCTCAGTTCATTTCATGTGTGACTCTTCCTTGGTGCATGTCTTCTAGTATTAGTTTTATCTCTCTTTGAGACCACATTTGGCATATGTATTATGTAATATGATAGAGGCATTCATTTATTTTTAAACTATATGAGCCAAAAAGCCACCCTACTATACATACCCTTGAGCTTTAACATGATCTTTGTTACATTTGCATCCACTTAACCATTGACCAATATACATTTCTTATACCTAAGCAAGGTTTAGTGGAGCAATGATTCTTGAGTTAGGCAGTTTTGGGTTTAATGATGAAGGTGTTCTATTTGGTTTGTAATTTGAAAGTAGGATATATGTTGGAAAAAAAAAAAAACTTGATGAGTCCCTTGTTAGACCCTTTGGAATTGAGTTGTATTCATGATTCCCATGCTAATAGTATTTGTCCCAAAAAAATGAAAAAAATAAAAGAGAGAAAAAGTGAAACAAAAAGTGGAAAAAAAGAATAAGTGATTGGCATGAGAAAAATTCAAAAAAATTATGCTTATACCTTGGTTCTCTTGGGTTTGTTTGTGCTTAAAAAGGTGAATTGGGCGAGAAGTTTTTAGTCATATTTGGAAATGTTTTTTGCTCCTTAGTCATTATGCCTAGGCTATTTAGCTTCACATTTTCTAAACTTATTCCATTTTCTTACCCATAGACCTTAGCCTCATTGCAATCTTTGAAAGTCCTCTTAATTGCATTTTGCATGTTTGCCTATATGGTGGAGAATTGAGAGTATGACCAAATCTCTGGTAGGGTGCATCATTGGAATGAGTTTTGAATGAACCCTTATTATATTCTCTAAACACACGAGTGAGAACGATCCACTTTACCCTAAAGTGACGTTCTACCGATCTAACTTGCTCATTATTTACTGTTTGGGGTAAAAACAAATTGGTATGTGGATGTCATCAATGGAGGATCAAGTGTCTTGATCTGTATATTGTCTTTATATGCATATTAATATCCAAAATACGAGGATGATATGGTTGATTAGAATGTGTATAATCCCTTCCCACTTTGAATATATGTTTGTGAAAATTTTTAAAAATCAAAAAGATTTTCTATTTCCTTTTTCTCTTTTGTTTTTATTTTTCAAGATTTTGTGGGTACATCTTTTACAAAGCCTCATGAGACCTCACTCACCACTTGGGTCACCAAGGCGTTTAAAGGGCTTGATACGTGCTAAGTGCAACTGCGATTCCGACGAAAGTGAGTTAGGTTTTATTTATTTTTATTTTGCTCGAGGACAAGAAAAAGCTCGGTGTGGGGGTATTTGTTTGGTCCAATCAATATGTTATTTTATACCCTTATTTACTTAGCTTTTTATTTGTAAAATAATATATTTCGAGAGTTTTTACTTGTTTTACTTTCTTTGTAGGTAATAAATTAAATCAATCCAAAAGCAAAAGGTTTAAGCCAAAAAGGAACAAAAACGAGGATGATAATGGTGTAGAGTTTGTACAAGATTTTGGATTCAAACCTTTAATTTTAATTCAAGCATAAATTTGCTCCTTTTCTTTTCCTCCTTACTTCAAGTTTATTATTTTGATTGTTCAATTTAGTTTAAAGATTTGATTTTTGTTATTTTAGATATTAATTAAAATTAGATTGATTGTTTGTTTTCATGTTTGAGTTTAATTAACTAGTTTATGTTTTTGTTCAAGTCGGTTTGTGTTAATTTGTTCTTTAGTGAAGTTTTTACATTTATTTCATGCTTTTATGTTAATTAGTTGTTAAAGTTGATTGCTTTGGTTGTGATTAGCCTCTCTAATGGCTAATTGATCTCGCTTAAGCCTTAACCCACCTACTTTATACTTGTTATTTGGGATTGTTTCTAGTGCCCACCATGTGTTCGATAAAATGCGTGAAAGGGATTTTCATCTTGAGTTTTTGGGTGATTGGTCTATCACTGAAAGGTGGAGCCAATTTTCTACCCGTGGGTGTAGAGAATAGTAGGGGTATTGGCATGATAATAGCCCAAATCCTAGCTAGGTCCATAGGTTGCTATTCTTATAGTCTAATTGCGCTAACCCCATGAAAGTATGTGATTAGAACAACTAGATTAGCTTATGACCCTTGAAAGTGTGGATTGAGCGACCTTTGATGATGCAACGGATCACTCCCAAATACTTGCATAGGCTTGGTTAGGTTCAGGCTTGTCTCGCATTAGTTAGTTTATTAAATGCTAAAATCACAACCCGAACATTCTTTTATTGGTTTCTAGGATAATATTAGTTATTATCTCTCATGTCTCCATATTCTCCTAGATAGAAAGTTTAAGATAGATTTGATATTTAAAACACAACTCTCTGTGGATACGACTCGTGCTTGCCGGCTAGCTACAATTACCTCGTGCACTTGCCTTTACAAATTAAGACTTAATTCTTTTCAACAGCTATCGAACATCTTAAGATCAAACAAGTGACACATCAAATATACCTTATTCTTATTGGAATGCTTCTCATACATATTCGATAGAGCTTCAAGCAACCTCTTCGTTGTCCTTTGATCCATCACGTTGAAGGCAATGTTTTTAGCCAACGTCAATCTCACCAATCCCAACACTTGCTGAACAAGACGATCCCACTCCTTTCGATCCATGGTTGACTATTTATCTCCCAAGGGTTGACACAACTCTTTCTAGGACAACAGATCATCTATCCGCATCTTCTAAAATGCACAATCCTAGCGATCGAACCAATTAATCTTCTCCTTTTCTCACTCCATTGTTTGATATGAACTCCTCACCAAAACACTCCCACTCGAATACCACTTGTTAGGATCAGGGAGTTCACTCTTACAAACAATAAACAAGAACAAGAAGAAAAACAAACAAAGACACAAAAATTTTACGTAGAAAACCCAAAATCGAAAAAACCACAAACAATACACTAGATTTTGTAGCTTTACAGGGATTTCTTTTACTACCTATACTTGTTTCTACACCTAGCTACACTCAGCAATGAAGGTCTCTCAACCATGAAACCGAGACTTAAAATGCAAATAATGCACAAAAATAGACGAAAAACAATTGTTGAGACCAAAAGGGCACATGGCACGAACGTGCCATTGTCACTGGTTGTGCCAATTGGCATAGTCGGAACCATGACAAGGTTCTGCCCCTTTTTCTTTGTCTTTTGCTTACTTCTTACTTTGGCTGGACGTGCCTATGTTGCACGGTTATGTCACCCCGTAGCTTGTAATTCCTTACCCCAAACAACCCATTAGAATTCACAAACCTCAACTTCTTGTGACTTTATGAGGAGTTTTCTTTTTTTTGGGGGGTAAGCAAAAGAATCAACCTGTTTTGAAGAAAATTATTTATGTGCTCACAAAAATAAATTAGGGTTGGTAAATAGGTCTGATATGGCCATATTTATATATGTGTCGAACTTAAATTCCAAATGATAATTATGGAGCTTAATCTTAATTTAATTTGAGAAGAGAATAGAGCAAACAATTACACAAAGGTACCCTAACATATGGTGTAACTATTTACACTCTTAGGTACCCTCCCATTAGTGTAGTGTTTTCCGTAGCTCATTTACGACGTTGACATTATATATCCGATAAGTTAAGCAAGAAATTCAATTTTCTTTTGAGTACCTGCTGTACCTCCCGCTTTTAAAGGCTAAAACTTGCAACATCTATTTTTTTTAGCTTCTTCCCATCCAGAAAATTTTGATGTTAAGAAATTTAGAATTTTTTTATGTTGTTGTTTTTATAATTAATTTTTAATTATAATTGTAAATCTGAAACGAGTTATATCCCCACCAAAACCCCAATAAACACACATGAAATCATCAATTTTTCTGTTTGTCATGGTCGAATTTAAGGTTTAATTTGGGAGTTTGAATTGCCAATGAAATGCAAGAATGCATTGGGTTTGATTTTAGAGTTTAATTTGGCTTTAATTTATCTAATCTTTATAACTTTGTTGATCTATGAATTTGAAATTTTAATTGATTGATATTTTTAAGTTATGTTTTAATTTGGGATTCGAATAATAGATACTCTTTTAATAAATAATGTGATGATGTTTTAGATATTTGTTTACTAACTATAATTGTCAGTCATTTCTTTCCTTTGTTGATATCATTCTCAGCCCCTTTTTTTGTTGGGTCCGAGATTCGTTTTCATTGATTGTTATTGTTTTTGTTGCAAACTTGCAGAACTTGGCATAGCCCGTACCATCCAAAATTGGTCATGAGACCCAATTACATTTGAGTTTATAATACTTTCTGTAAGTAAGAAGTCAAAAGTTGATTGGCTTTGATTTCATTTTTGGGATGTTAAATAACAAGAATTCAAAATTGCTCATGAGACCCAATTACATTTGGTATAAAATAATTATAAAAATCATAACTTAAAGAATTATAAATTTTCTAAGTTGAAAATTTTCTAGATGGAAAGACGGTAAAAAATATTGATGTTGAAATTTTAGTCATTGAAGGTAAGAGGCAAAATTGAAATTTAAAAAATTATGATTTTCTACTCAACTTATCGGATGTATGACGTCAACGTTGGAAATGGATCATATAAAATATTACAATAAAGGAAAGGGTATTTAGAAGTGATTTTCGAAACCGGAGGGATTCAGTAAATAGTTACATCATACCTTAAGGTACTATTGTGTAATGTCTTGCACAAAAATACACAAGAGTAAATTTTCATAAGTAAAAGACATTTAAATAATTATAGTATATCTTAAGGTATCCGTGTGTAATTTTTTAGAGAAAAGAGTCAGATTTTAATTCACATCAAGTCTGTTTATTTTTTATTTTTTATGGGGGAGGTCAAATCTCCAGTTGAACAAGAATAACAATCTAGAATGAACAAGCCCCACCGACTCTATCAACTCCTCTTCCGCTCTATGAATCGGAAAACATAAGGTAGTGCAAAATATGTAAAGTGCACAAGTCAAAATAAAATAAAACTGAATTCCAGCGAATGATGCCACACATGTCAAGTTGCTAGCAGAGTACCACCATTGATGTATGACAGAAGGTGAGGAAGAGATCGAGAAGAAGGTGTGTAGTATGAGAGAGAAACATTATGTTTTGTTATTAATGTGAAGAGAGAGATTATACTAATATATTCAGTCATTACAAATATAAAGGAAATAAAGGATTTCTATTTATACTTGTCTAACCGACTAATCTTACTTAAAAGAAAAGACAATAGTGTCCTTGTTTATTGGTAACTTATTCTTATCAGCATACATTAGCTTCTCCACTTGTTGCACACAACAACATCAATACCAACTGTTGGAAGAAGTCTCTCTTACCTGTCACCTTGTCTGTAGCCATAGAGACATTGTCCTCTCTCCAAGCAAGCAACCTATTACGGGTCGTTCTTTTGGTGTTTAAAATGAGTGTTAGTTTGGGTTGAACGTGAGTGAGTGCGGTTGAGTATGATGGATAATAGTTGACTGTTATTTTTTTTAGAAAGAGTGGTTGAATGTAGTTAAAAGTTATTTAGTGTGGATTTTATATAATTTTAAATTCTGTTGAGAGTCGATGAACACGATTGAATGTGGGTAAGTGCAATTAAGAGTAATTAAGTGCTAATTTTTTTTCATTAATCATGTAAAAAATAGACCTTATGTGGAGAAATGATAGTTAAGAAAAGCAAATTAAATTTGGTACTAATACAAGTCTTAATGAAAGATAATAGGAAATGTTGAATTTGGTTCGAAAATTAAAGGCAGAGTTGCTATAGTTTTTGTAAGTCGAAGTCGAATGAGATTACGATTGACCCAAATTCAACTTTCAAATCCAATGCGACCCCACATATAGTAATTAGGTGGAAGAGACACCGAAATACTGGAGGATTGATGAGGGTGCTCACAGGCGCGGATTTTGTAGGTTATTTATTAGGTGAATGAGTGTGTACGTACCTGGCTTTGGATGTTTTCCGATTATTACATGAGCACGAGATAGCATTCAATACAAGGGACGAATTTTTCTCTCACGGCAATGTGGTCCAATTATTAGTGGGGTCAATAGTCGCTTTATAACCTCTTTGTTACAGTCTATTTAAATTTGGATAATTATTTAACCAATCTGGTAATTTAAGGTAAATATTTCTAAATTCATTAACGTTTGGGTCAAATATTTTTGAAATCAATTCGATAACAAATTTATAATTTTGGGTCAAACAGTGATGTGACACCAAAGAAGGAAGCAATTGTCCTTGAGTGGTTGGAACACCTCATTCATCAATCTCATGAAAGTACTTGGGGCATTGGTTAAGCCAAAGGCATCACAAGCCACTCCTACAGGCTAGCCTTAGTCTTAAAGCTTGTTTTCCATTCATCCCCTTCGTTGATTCGGATCTGGTAATAGCCGCTTCGCGGTCCACTTTAGAGAAAACTGAGGACTCATGCAACTCATCAAGTAAGTCTTCCAATCTAGGAGTAGGGAACCTATACTTAATGGTGATTTATTAATGGCTCGTACTGTCAACACACATTTTCCGAGTTCCATCCTTCTTAGGCACAAGAAGGGCAGTGTACTGCATAGAGACTATGGCTTTCTCTTATCATTCCCTTGGCCAATAACTCATCAATTTGTCTTTGAATTTCTGCAGATATCTGTGGGGTTCATCCTATAGGCTAGTTTATTTGGGAGGGGGCATCTAGGTAAAGATCAATTCTTTGTTGGATGGTTCTTTTTGGGGGTAGGCCTGGGGAATTTCTGGGGAAAAACTTGGGAAAATTCTTGTAATAATGGGGTCGAGAAAAGGTGGGGGTCAACAAATACTGAGGTATCCTCTTGTCCCAACATGAGCCGGAACCCGAGTGGTTTAAACTTATGTTGGTCCGACTTCATGAAGTCAGCGAGCAAGATAGAAGTTTGGGGTGGTGGTTCTTGAAGTTCTAGGATTTGAGGAGGCTTAAGAGGGGTGAGGGTGATCTTCTTTCTATCCTTGACAAAGGTGTAAGTATTCAACCTACCATCATGCATCACACGCCTATCATACAACCAAGGTCTCCCTAAGATTACATGACAAACATCCATAGGTACCACATCACACCAAATTTCATCTCTACATGATCTGCCAATGGACAAAGAAATGAGGCATGTAGAAGTGATTGGAATACCTTCTTCTTGAGTAAGCCACTTGGATGTTGTAAGGATCCGGATGAGGATCCGGATGAGGATCCGTAGGCAACCCCAACTTATCTACCATAGATTAAGAGACCACGTTGGTGCAGCTTCTTCCATCAATGATCATTTTGCATACCTTGCCTTTCACTGTGCATGTGGATTGAATGATGTTTTCCCTTTGCTCCATACCTCTTGACTCCGTAAACTCGGTAGGGGATCTCCTAAGGATCGGAAGATCCTTTTCCCTAATGTTCCAGGCTCTCCCCGGGACGTCTCTTCTTCAGCACTTTTTCCGAGTTGCTCGGACTCTCGAGATCTCCCTTCGGTTGAACTCCTAAATGTCGACTTAGGCACTCAACCTGTGCTTGTAAGATTTGTTTTGCTTTCATCGCTTGCGCAAGCCTCCGGTCAAGGCTAAGATTGGGGTTCATTGGGGCTATTTTTTGTGTTTTGTGTTTTGGGTGGAATGGTACAGAGATCACGGGAGGGGCTCCAAGAGCTCCGATACCACTTGATGGCACCAAACCAGGGCTGAGAATCCGGACGAGGGCTCTTAGTTAGGCTTTAGTGGCGTATGGGGCGGAAGCTTGGAATGTGGTGGGAAAGTGGGAAGAAAAATGAAGTTGGAATGGATAAATACAAGGGCATGTCAAGGATATGTTGGTAGTGGATTTGGAAGGAAGGATTTTACTCTCTCCTTTGTAAGTAATCCAGCTATCATCTGCAACTAACCGGATAGAACCAAACCGACCAAGACAACCGATTCACTCTGCGTTCTCTAAGGTAGTATGGGGTAGCTTGGACAGTATGGGGTAGCTTGAAAAACCCATTCACTCTGTGTTATCTAAGACCAAGCGAGATCACCACTTGGTTGCCAACCAAGATACAACAACCGAGGATTTGGTTAGAAAGCCGATTCACTATGCGGTTTCTAAGTTTGGAACACACACACTGTGTATCACAAAGGGGTTTGTTTAATTCGTCAAAAAGTTATGGAAGTACATGAATGGGAAGACCTTTTATAACGAGCCTTTCCTGCCAAAAGTAGCTTTCCTAGTCAATAAGAAAATGGTTAAGACTAATGATAATTAATTAACACTAATTATACGGATTATTGTTAACTAAGACAGAAAAGCTAAAACCGTAAGTTGCTCGCTACTCGATTCCGATCGAGCGAGTCTTCGAACCAATGATGATTTTACTCTCTATTTTGGCAAGTTACAATAGGTTAAAAAGATTGGAAAAGACTTGATACTCCTCTTGAAGAAATCTTATTGGAACGTCCAAAAGAGTAGGTCCGTAGCTTAAGAGCTAGCCTTGCAAGTGGCCGGTTTCGAGACTCAAAAATATTGTAATTCTTCGAACTTAGGGATGAGGGAGGGTGGCAACAGACCTTTCTAATCGGGTCATAACTCGCTCTTATCATGTAGGTACAAGGAGTAGTACCCTACTAGCAATTGATAAATAACATACAAATTGTCCATCAAACTAGAGTATTACAAACAAAAAATGTTCGGATAAATGAATGAAAATAGGGCAACTCGAAAACCGAATGACGGTAAGTCCGAGTGCATATCCCGGTGTTGAAGGCTGGGGTAAGGGATCTCCGTCGGGTATTGTTCCAGGCCCAATAGAACCGTGCCAAGACTCTTCTACATGTCTTGGGTTTGCGAGTATGAGTTTGGGGTTGGCTCTCATGCGGACTCGGATTTGTTACTCGCGAGGATTCTCGTGTTGCTCGACTCGGATGATGGAAATAGGCTAGGTTGTAAAGGCTACCACCAATTGGATTTCTCGGCACCTCATGGCCGGTGCTGATAAGCCTTTGGTAGGTGTGGCTCCCAGCGTGTCCGGCTGGATTCCCTTGGTTCCCCACTAATTTCCGACTCTTGTCTTATATGCTTGGATGCCTTAATAGAATTTGTCTACAAAAAGAGGTGCATGGTGTGTTTCATTGTGCACATCAACTCTTCTTCCTACTCTTGTTATTCTCTTTTGTTTCCTCACTTTGCTCCTTCTTGAAAACTAGTTGGTTCTCAAGAATTCCTAAAATGCCTAGAAGAAAAGCTCATCCTACAGGAAGAACTCAAGTAGAGAGTCTTATTTAAGACTCTAATAAATTAAGTGTACGTGCAACTCGTAGTATATGTTAACTTGTGCACTTCGCCCATTAAAACTCTGCATTTGATGGCATATGCTAGCTATTTCACTAAGAAATATTATCATTTGTAAATCGCATCATAAAAATTTCATGTATGTAAGAGAATCCAATAGGATCAAAGGGCATTCTATATATTTTTACAGTTTAAGGATATTTTTTACCCTTGAGCGAAAACTAAGAGGGAAGTTTTTAAATGGAAGTTTTTAAATAATGACATGCCCTAATGTGACATTACTAGGTATTGTATTTTTTCTAGGGGGGAATGTCGACAAAATTAACGGAGCTTAAGGGACCTCATTTTTATTTTAGGTACTATCAACACAATTATCTACAATTACCTAATTCACAAATCGCCCTTGTGGAATAACGAATCGATTTGTTCCTCTCTAAACGAGGATAAATGATGACCTATAGCGATGTGGATTGCATCCCAATTGGGTTTTGTAGATGACCTACAAGCTATAAGAGAAGGGTGAGTTTTCCCCGCGATACTAAAACAATTGCTAAGAAATTCAACAACTTGCCATTGTATCATGTTGAAGATCGTAATAACTATGGAGTTTTTGATAGGAGAAAAAATTTTTGGAGATGTTTCAAAGAGAGATAGAGAAAACCCCTTGTCCTTCTTTTTTTCCCCACATAGAAAGATTGCAAAGGTTCTCTTGGGTTTTTATACCTCTCTCTAACTTGGATGTCTAGAAGACTTGGTAAAGGTAGAATCTCTACACAATACACACACGCTTCTTGCTCACTTATCATACCAGAGTTACAAGCATGGGTTTTGTTTGACCCAATTTTTAGCCAAATTTAGTATTAAATCTTTTTATTTCGAGTCAACGTTTATTCTAGGCAAGTGTTCGTTAGTCTTATTCTCTACCATAATAATTGATTCAATCAACTTATTCTTAGGTAAGCATGATTTTCTCCCAAATATCAGCCTCTTTTTATTCCTGCATTGTTTACAATTTCGGGCATCTATTTATTAGGAATTTCTTCTCCGTTTTTAAATGCATTGAAAACAACTTCATCTCTAAAAATTATTCGGGTAATTGTTCGAAGTTCCTCACTGTTGTTCGTTCATGTACGCCATTTTTAAACAGTTTCTTGTGTATCCTCGGATATCGATTGCTAATGAGTTCATGGTGTACCGAGTAAGGGACAAATTCAGTTTTAGGGCAGTGGATTACCACACCACGACTACTTCCCTTTAGTTAGCTAAGTTCGTTAGTTTAGTTATCAATTGCATCTTGTTTAATTTTGCAACACTCTAAAATCGAACATTTTTTACTTAGTTGTTGTGGCTAATGGCCGATTAACAAACATGTTTGCTGCTATATGCTTGCACTGATATGCCTAAATTGGATAGACAAAATTTTCACAGTGTGGTCTAATAAGTTAGAATTTTTCTTGCACAATTTGGCATTAATTATTCTCTGAAAGCAACTGAACCTCCCGAGGCTAGTATTAGAAATGTTGAAACAATAAGAATTATCATGGGTTGCTTCGCATTATATGTATGATTCTATGTATTGGATTTATTGTAAGAAAAATAATTCTAAGGATATTTGGGAGGCTCTTAAATCTAAGTGTGAAACCGATGATGCGGGTATTAAGAAATATGCTTGTAGTAGGTGGTTGTTCTTTAAGATCTTTGATGATAAATAATAAGTTCATGAGTATGCAATTTTATATGCTACAAATTTTGATCGAAGGAATGAATATCCGTGATATTTTTTATGCCAACTTTTTACTTGATAAACTTGTCCCTTTCGTGTACAAATTATGTAAGCTCAATGAAACATAAAAAGAAGGATTTTTCCCTTAAGGAACTTGTTGCTCATATTAAAATTGAGAAACAAAACCTAATTCAATCCAACGAAAAGAATTTGGTTAATTCTTCCTCTGCTGCTAATGTGATGAAATAAAAAATGGTTCAAAGTTTGAGAGGACTAAGGGACCAAGGGAAAGGGACTAAACTAGTTTTATGGAAAGAGGCATAACTACAACAGGTTCAAAGGGCAAGGACCAAACCGGAAGAAATTTAAGGGGAAGTGCTTCGCTTGCAGAAGTATGGCCATGCAGCAAAGTCTGTATATAGAGGATTTGGACCTACCGAGTAATAAATCCAAACAAAACAAACCCCAAGCTAACCTCGCAGAAGATGTCATCGTTAAGTTTTCGAGCCAAATATGGTAACAACATTATTGAATAAGTTGTCAATTCTAGAGCAACTCGACCTATCTGCACCAACAGAGACTCGTACGAAAATTATGAAAAGGCTCTTAAAGGTGAATATGTTTTAATGGGTAATACTACTTTCTGTTCCTGTACTTGGTAAGGTAAAATTTCTTTGAAACTAACTTCTCGAAAAACTCTTTCGCTATAAAATGTATTTCATGTTCTAAAGGTTAGAAAAAGCCTTTTATGTGTTGATCTTTTAACCAAGGCTAGAACTAAAGTAGTATTTTGGAAACATTTTTCTCACTAGGAATGGTGAATTTGTAGAAAATAGTTTCGAGTAATAGGGGGTAGTTTGTTCTTGACATAATTGCTGAAAATACCATGAATGCTTCTATAGTTTACATTGATGAGTCTATTTACGTATAGCATGCTAGATTAGGCCATGTGAACGTAGCACTGGATGAAGAGGCTAAAACAATTTAGTTTAATTCTTGCGTTCAATAATTGTGATTTTAACAAATGTGAAATTTGTGTAGAAGCTAAACACCCTAATAAACCTTCTAATAAAGTTGTGACTCGCACCTGTACTTTATTAGAATTGACCCATAGTGATTTAGGTGACTTCAAAACACCATGAGTAGGGGTGAGAAGAAGTGTTATATCACATTGTTGATGACTACTTCAGGTTCACCAAGGTGTATCTTTCGAGTAGTAAAGATGAGACAAAAGATAAATTCATACTCTATAAAGCGAAGTAGAAATCAATTATGCAAAAAATTATAAGGTTAGGTCCAACAGAGGAGAGGAATATGAACCACTTCCCTTAAATCTTATTATGGAGAACAAAATATTATTCATGAACTTACTTGTCCTTATACACCTCAACAAAATAGTATAGTTGAAAGGAAAAATAGAACTCTCTAATAAATGATGAATGTTATGCTTATCGGTTCAAGGATGCCTTCTAATTATGGTGGGAAGATATTCTTTATGCTTGTTATGTTCTTAATAGAGTACCCCATAAGAAAATTGACAAGACTCCTTTTGAATTATGGAGGGGCTTTGCTCCTAACTTGAGCTGCATAAGAGTGTAGGGCGTGTTTAGCTAAAATTGGTCTTCCTGATTTTTAGAGAAATACAATTGGGCCTAAAACTTTTGATGTTATTTTTATTGGTCATGCTCATAATAGTGCTACTTACATTTTTATTTTGAAAAATGGACCTAATTTTGGTTTTATTAAAGAGTCTATAGACGTAGATTTATTTCATCATATATTTTCTATAAAAGTTGTGGATAAATGCTTACCTTTTGTTCCTATTTCTAATTATGATATATCTTCTTCTAGTAATTTGGACCTAGAACCTTGGAGGAGTAAAACATGTAGAACCGAGACTAGCTTTAGACCTTATTTTGTGACTTCTTTCTTGGTTGAGACTAACATATTAGGAAAACACATTGTGTACGTATATCTCATATAAGAGGATCCTAAGACATATAAGGAAGATATAGAGTCCATAAACTAATTTTTTGAAAGAGACCATTAACAGTGAACTAGAGTCTCTTATGAGTAATGGGACTTGGATCCTAACATACCTTCCTAGAGGATGTGAGGCACTTAAGAGCAAATGGGTACTTAAAACAAAAATAAGAGCTGGTGGAACCATAGATAAGTTTCAAGCTAGACTTGTGACTCAAGGTTTTAACTGAAATAAGGGTTTATACTCCTTCGATAACTAATCTCCTGTGACTAAGGTGGCCACTCTTCAGACTTTAATAGCTACTTCTTTTATACATAATCCTATTGTTCATCAAACGGATGTCAAAATAACATTCTTAAATGGTGACCTCGTGGAAGAAATATACATGAAGTAACCAGAAGGATTTGTGATTCTTGGTCAAGAACATAAGGTATGCAAGCTTGTAAAATCCCTTTATGGATTAAACAGGCACCAAAGAAATGGTATGAAAAATTTTAACCTACTTTTACATCTAGTGGTTTTCATGTCAATGATTCTGATGCATATGTGTGTATTGTAAAAACTATGAGCATGGTTGTGTAATTATTTACCTTTTCGTTGATGACATGCTTATTTTTGGAACAAACTTAAATGTTGTCGTATCTACAAAATCATTTTTGGGTACATGCATTGAGATGAAAGATCTAGGAGAGGCAAATGTTATTTTTAGTATGAAGCTAACTAGGTAAAAAGAGGATATAAGCCTTAATCGATCTCAATATGTTGAGAAAATACACAAAAAGTTCGGACACTTTAACTATGCCCTGTGAGAACCCCTTATGATTCTGGTATTCATTTGGAAAATAATATAGACGACGTCGTGTCACAAAATGAGTCTGCTAAAATTATTGGTAGTTTGATGTTTCTAAAGAACTACACTTGTCTAGATATAGCCTATGCAATGAGTAGATTAAGTCATTATACTCATAATCTCGATAATGACAACTAGAATTTTCTAATTAGATTATTATGATATCTAAAAGGGACTATTAACTAGGGGTTGCATTTTACATCATTCCCTATTGTGTTAGAAGGTTATTATGATGCCAATTGGGTTTCGATAATGATGAGATTAATTCAACTAGTGGTTATGTGCTTACATTAGCGGGTAGTGTTATATCTTAGAAATCATCTAAGAAAACTTATATTGCTAAATCAACAATGGAATCTCTATTTATTGCTTCAGAATTGGCAGGTCAAGAAGTAGAATGGTAAAGAGGCCTCATAGTAGATATTCTGTTATAGAGGAAGTCCACTTTGTCGGCTTCCATGCATTGTGACTCACGAGCAGCCATAGGAGTAGCTAACAACCACACCTATAATGGGAAGATGGGACACATTCGTCTTAGGCACAAGATTGTGAGGAATCGATTAGAGATAATATGATATCACTTGAATATGTAAAATCTAATAGGAATCTTACATATCCTTTCACTAAAGGCCTTTGTAGAAATGTAATCTTGGCATCGGCAAGAAACAAGACTTAAGCCCAATCGGTGAGTGAATCATGATGGACACCCATCTTAGATAAAAGACTCCAAGTTTAATAGGTTAAACTAAATCACAAAATAAGTCAAAACATATGTACCACAACCTATTCCTAGAAATAAAATTAGTAGTACTAGTATTTCATTTACTTGTGATATTTGTTAAGGATGAATCATTTAGTTCTTAATGAGTCCATAGCCCTTTGTGGTGGTGCATGAAAGTATGTACTTGATGGAACTCACCGGTGTGAATGTGAGGGTTGTCGCCCGCCCCTTGTGAAAATTTTTAGGCTAAATAATTTCTATAGTGTTCACAAGAATTGAAACATGACGCAGGGGCTTTAAGGCTTCTATATTTTGCGAGGAACTTAGATTTTAAAGAAAATGAATGTGTGTAGACACCTAAAAAGTGTCATCATTATCTCTTTTATTTATGTTGGCTCGGTGATAAAATCCTTGTCTCGTTTGTTAATTTGGATCATGATCGAATTGAAATCAGCGTGACGAAGCTACCAAACCACAAAAAGCCTGTTAGCACTACAAAATCAATCTTTTTCTCCTTAGGTTGGTCCACAAACCATTTTCTTCTCTTGAACCAAGCTAAGTTCAAACTCCCAACCAGGATCCAAACTAGTGCTTGCTTGAAAGCACTTGCACTAAACATTGCATTTCATCACTCACCAGCAGCCAAATGTGATACACATCCCGAACGTGCGTACAATGTCGTATAGGCTGGTGTCGATTTTATGAACTCTGCAAACGGTGTCGTTTGGGCCGGGCGAATATGGAGTTTTACGTATTATCTATTTACGGTATTCTCAAGCCCGGTTTAAGCTAAACCTAATAGCTCATTATCTTTTAGGGTTTCATTTTTTCCTATTAATAGAATGCTTGCCCTCTTGTTTACGGCACCATTTTTAGCAGGAAAAACTCCCCTAAGCTAAAAATATCTCCTCTCATTTTCTCCCGCACTCTGTATTCTCCATCTCTCATTAACATTACTCATTTCTCCATTTTTAAACCAAACAAAAAGTCCTTCTTTGCACTTTATTTGAGCTCGTTGCCCTATCATTACACTCTGTAAAAATTTGTTCGTGATTCAAGATCGGTAGGTGGGACAACCTAAGGCCACCAGGTTCATGTTTTAAGCTTGCTTTAAAGATTCTTTTAATTTTAGTCATTTAATTCCTCCTCGCCCGATGAAACCTTTTATTTTTATTTCGTGTTCTTTTCGCTTTCTTTATCGTTTTGTTTACTTGCTTTATTATTTGCTTGTTTATTGTTTTCTAAGCATGTTTGGGCGTTTTAATTTTGTGTATCACATGTTGGTTGTCCGATTGATTAAACACAATTTTTAACTCACAATTTGGATTAGTAAAGGTCGTCTGTTGAGGGGCGAAATGAAGAGTATCCCTCTACGTTTTGTACTTTTGCCCCCTAATATCACATTCTCGGTTTGTAACGCCCCAATCACCATTACTTAATAATCCCCTCATTAGGGACTATTACGTAAGGTCACAGCGGAAGGTAACGATCGAAGGCGTTACCGCCGTCCTAAAAATAGGACAAGGCTAAATAATTGAAATAAAATGAAATACGGTTTGGGCATCCACGGTTATATTTCAAAAATGCTTGTTAGGAGTAACTACTTATTACCCAAGTAGCTAGGTCATCCCAAAACACAAGTTATTGGTTTAGCAACGTAATATTTATACAATCTAGACTTTTGTTTAATCCACAAAGTAATATGCAACGTACGGTAATTCCCAAGGTCATACCTAGACCCTGGTTGAGGGTAAAATCACTGTGAGCGTCTATGTACCTTCAGATTTGCGAGTGCCACGTGGCTGGCTAGGGTTTGCCTTCGTCGGACTTAGTAAATGGTTGATTGTTCACCAATGCTTTTTCCTAAAACAAAAAACAGTAAAATATTTGGAAGAATGAGTCAAAACTCGATACGAACATTCCTGCATCTGTAAAATAACTTTGAAGAATATATTGATTGAGCACGCGCATTTCAATTCATTTTAGTTTGAAACCAGGGGAGAGAATATAAGTAAAATTGCTTGCCGGTTATTATCCGGAAGTGGAACCCCTTGATAATTGATACGATCTTAGTAAGGTGCACACCTCCCGGGCCGACCGAGAACCCGAGTTGAAGCCGAGCGGGTTGGGCATAAGCCACGATGATTGATAATTGATGGGCATAAGCCACGATAATTGATGATTGGGCGGGGACCACTTGATTAGGTGGCAAAACTTGATTTGCAAATGATTCATCATTAATTATATATATGAGAAATATTGAGATTTGATTAAACATGTGAGTTTTCGAAAGGTACGAGCAATGAACGTACCTGAATTGAGAATATTTGTTTCTCCCCTTTTGCAGAAATTTGAGTCACCAGCTATTCGGCAACGAAGTGGCCTCGGTTACGTTTAAAATAGATTTCTAGGGTTAATGATGTTTTCTTGAGTTTTAATGCTTGAGTTTGTATAAGCTTTAACAATTTATTTCATTTCCTATATTCGTATGAAGATCGATTAGTGTTTGTATTACTTAGCTTTACTGCGTTTATTAAATACAATTTATATCAATTAAAGAAGTTGATTAGGCTAACTAAATACCCAATGATGTTGGTGTTATTCCATTTGCTAGTTGACTAGGATTGAAAATGGTGTACCTATATATATATATATACCCAAACACTTATTTTTAATTCATCCCTCACTCCTTCCTTCTCTCGCACTCAAATCCCATAGTTACGTAATTAATTAATCCGGTAAATGCCCTTCCATCGGGAGGTTTCACAATTTTGCCGATTCGTCCAAAATTCACATATACACCATTTTAAGGGCTTAAGCATTATTTCCTCTACAGAATTCACATTCACAACCACCATTAGGTATACTTAATGCTCAAATCTCCCTCACATGTCTATACTTACACATTGCTTAATTTCACTCTCTACATACACATTCTCATTCATTTGTTCAATATAACCATTTCCAACATATATTAAATCCATCAATTTACCCAATTCTATAATAAACATCTCCCAAACTCATTCACTAATTCATAATCTCCCCACGAGAATCACATTCGTTCTCATTCATACAATACACAACCAATCCATTGAGATGTCACAACTCGATTATTCACACCAATTCGAATTTTCCCAAATTAATCTTTGAATTCACTCCACAAATATATTTCTAATCATACTTCAATTTACAGTTACAATTGCTCAAATAGACGATGAAATTGATAATTTAGGGTTTAGAGTTTTACCTTCAAGTACACATTGAGGAAGCCGAGGAGGACAGCAGATGGTGGTGACAACAGAGCCCGGCGGCTCTCGGGAAGCACCGGTGTCTACTCCTGGCGGCCGAACTGCGGCTGGAGGCTGGCCGGAGAGTGGGCCACGGCAAGGGACGAACAGCGCCTCGCGGTAGAGAGAGGAGAGCCGGAGCGCGAGTGAGGGACGAGAGGCGAGAGGTGGACGAGAGGCGCGGGCTTCTTCCGGACGACGCCGGCGCCGGCGCGGCCGCTGGCTCTGGCGTTGGTGGCGCTTGATGGCCGGGAGCAGGCCGCAGGTGGAGGCGGAAAAAGGAAAACAGAGCACGCGAGGAGAGTGAGAGCGATAGCGTAAGGGAGAGTGAGAGGGCGCCTGCTGGGCGGCACCTAGCGCTGGCTTACGGCCGGCGTGGGTGGCGTCCGGTGGCCGGAGTGGAAGGCAGCAGCAGAGAGAGAGATGGTGAGGCAGGGGAGGACGAGGGGAGGAAGCGGGGAGCGAGAGTGAGCCTGAGTGAATTTTTAAGCTACCTACATATTCCGGAGAATTCTTTCTCTGGATTTTTCCTTAGAAAAATCTAATTTGATTATTTTGATTTATTGCTTTATTTACTTATTTTGTTTTCTTTTATTGTTACTTTTAATTTTGTTTTTAATAACGATGTTCACAAATTAAAATCTTATTATGAGATTTTTATTAGGGCCACTTCGTCGCCTTAGCTGCATAACATACGAGATAAAAATAGTTTAAATATAAGATACCGAATTGAAGTGCACGCGCTCGATCATATAAATCTTGTAATTAATAAAATAAATAATGTGATTTAAAATAAATAATTGTGATTTAGGATCGGGTTGTTACACGGTTTAAAAGTGACGGAGTCTCTTTTAGATCTTCTAAATTTGGTCTTGTATTTTTTTAGTTTTTACTTCCTAAAAGCGCCTCGCGACTCCTTGTTTTGTTACCTTTTATTTCTTCATACTGCTTCTCGACATTTCGGGTTAAAAAACAGAAAAATTTAGATTATTTTTTACAGTCGAGCTATATGACCAAGATTGATTTCCTAGTCTTGGCCCTATAGCCGGCGCTCGTTACTAGTCGGCACGGCATTAGGCGGCGCCAGCTAGTAGTCGTGCTTAGCTTCCGGCCTAAGTGGTTTTCCACCATTTGGCCCGAACGCTTTGCACCAAAGGTTTACCTTTTATTTTTCTGTTTCTTTACCCTTCAAAATAACATCCCCATACTTCCTTAAAATTAATTTTGAAAATAAAGATGATTAATAAAAATCTCCAATCACATTTTCACCTAAAACTATTGCAAAATCTAATTCTAAAAATGTTATCTTAATAAGAGATGCACCCTACTTTCCAGATAAAAATAAATCTTCAAAAATCAAAACTAATCTTAAGAAATAAGAGAGTCGATGTTTCGTGCGGAAACTCGATCTCGTTGCCCCTACGGGGGATGGGGTCGTTGGTTCCTATAGTGGCGATTCCACTTGAGAAAATCACTTATTAAGAAGGTGAGACTTGAAAATCAAAATTTTGAGTTTTTTTATTGTCTTTTGCATTAGACATATTACATTTAGGTGACCTTGGTCAATAGTTGTTCTTTATGTCGACCTTTAGGCTTTACCCTTAAGAACCTTCTTGGAGAGATCGAATCATTATTTTGGTGGGTCCACTTGACTTAACAATGAGGCTTGATTACTCTCCACTTATAGCATGTTCTCTTAATCTTTTAGTTGAGAGGCACTGATAATTCAAGTCCTGCTATCCATCTCATACGGGATGAACGCTACACATTATAAGCCACCATGTTTCGACCTAGAATTACCCTTTTGAACCAAAAAAACCTTAGCGAGTCTAGGTTGTACCTATTTTTATTTGCATGCATGAACGAATGTGGATGTGTTTAGTATTTAACCTTTCTTTGGTGAGCCCTTTAGGTTAGTTAGATAAGGTTTTCCTAAATAACCCTTGCATGGGTGCAAAAATAATATACAACAATGAACCTTCTTGACTTAGTCTTTTTATGTGCATTTTAGTTAAAAGTCAACATTGTCTTTCCCTTTTAAGTCGAGTCTATTTGTCACGTTTTCGAGTCAGCCCAAATCTCTCCGAGTCTCGGTCATTTTCTTTCTAGACAGCCCCAGCTGCCGGACATAGCCGATGCTAGTTTTCCGTCCACCTGTCGAGGTAGGTCTCACCGTGGACCTCCTCCTTACATCGGTAGGTTTGAGGCTTTAGCTTTGTTTCTCTGCATACTTGCATTTTTAGTCCAGTTTTAAATTCATCTCATTTTAGGTGAGTGCTTTTTTATTTTACGTAACGCCCTAATCACCATTACTTAATAATCCCTTCATTAGGGACTAATACGTAAGGTCGCAGCGGAAGGTACCGATTGAAGACGTTACCGCCAGTCCTAAAAATAGGACAAGGCTAAATAATTTGAAATAAAATGAAGTACGATTTATGCATCCATTGTTATACTTCCAATAATATCTGTTAGGAGTAACTACTTATTACCCAAGTAGTTAGGTCATCCCAAAACACAGGTTATTGGTTTAGCAACGTAATATTTATACAACCTAGACTTTTGTCTAGTCCACAAATTAATATACGACGTACAATAATTCCCAAGGCCATACCTAACCCCGGTTGGAGGTAAAATCACTGTGAGCGTCTATGTCCCTTCGATTTGCGAATGCCACATGGCTGGCTAGGGTTTGCCTTCGTCGGACTTAGTAAATGGTTGATTGTTCACCAATGCTTCTTCCTAAAACAAAAACAGTAAAATATTTGAAAGAGTGAGTCGAAACTCAGTACGAACATTCCTACACTTTGAAAAATATTTTAATTAAGCGCGCGCATTTCAATTCATTTTAGTTCGAAATCGGGGAGATAATATAAGTAAAATTTGCTTGCCGGTTATTATCCGGAAGTGGAACCCCTTGATAAATGATACGATCTTAGTAAGGTGCACACCTCCCGGCCGACCGAGAACCCCGAGTTGAAGCGCGCGGGTTGGGCATAAGCCCCGATTGTTGATAATTGATGGGCATAAGCCACTGATAATTGATGATTGGGCGGGGACCACTTGATTAGGTGGCAAAACTTGATTTGCAAATGATTCATTATTAGCTGTATATATGAGAAATGTTGAGATTTGATGAAACATGTGAGTTTTCGAAAGGTACGAGGCAATGAACGTACTCGAATTGAAAATATTTGTTTCTCCCTTTTGTAGAAATTTGAGTCACCGGCTATTCGGCAACGGAAGTGGCCTCGGTTCTGTTTAAAATAGATTTCTAGGGTTAATGATATTTTCTTGAGTTTTAATGCTTGAATTTGTATAAGCTTTAACAATGTATTTCATTTCCTATATTCGTATGAAAATCGATTAAACTAATGTTTGTATTACTCGGCTTTACTGCGTTTATTGAATACAATTCATATTAATTAAAGAAGTTGATTAGGCTAACTAAATACCCAATGATGTTGGTGTTATTCGATTTGCTAGTTGACTTGGATTGAAAATGGTGTATATATATATACATGCCCAACACTTATTTTTAATTCATTCCTCACTCCTCCCTTTCTCGCACTCAAATCCCATAGTTACGTAATTAATTACTCCGGTAAATGCCCTTCCATCAGGAGGTTTCACAATTTTGCCGATTCGTCCAAAATTCATATATACACCATTTTAAGTGCCTAAGCGTTATTTCCTCGACAGAACTCGTATTCATAACCAAATTAAGCATACCAAGTGTTCAAATGTCCCCCATGCCTCTTACACAATCTGTTATCCGACTTCATCCTCCCTGCCTATTTTTCTCTTCCTTTGTGTTCAATTCTAGCTATTTACAAAATGTAACAATTCCACCAAATTGTTCAATTCGATAATAAAACATCCTCAATCTCATTCACTAGTTCATAATTTCCCAAAAGAATCACATTTGTTCATATGCATACACCAATTAATCCATCAACCTGCCACACCTCAATCGTCCACAACAATCCCAATTTTCCCAAATCAATCTTTAAATTCACTCAACAACATATTTCTAAATCATATGCTTCAATTTGCAATCATAATTACTTAAATGAATAAGGAACTTGATAACTTAGGCTTTAGTAATTTACCTTCAAATTCGGGGAGGAGGGTTTAAGAAGGACGAGCAGGGGTGGTGGCATGGCGGCTGCACCGGCGGCTACGGGGCGGGGTTGGCGGCTGCTCCGGCGGCAGCTGCGGCTGGGTTGGCCGCTAGGTGGCTGCGGCGAGAGGGACCGCGACGCGAGGCGGTAGCGCAACGCCAGCGAGAGGGGAGGTAGCGAGACGAGAGAGGCGTCGGGGTCTCCCGACGACGCCGGCGCCGACTGCTGGCCGGCGTTGGTGGCGTTTGGTGACCGAGAGAAGACAGCGGCGGCGGCGAAGAAAGCCGAGCAGCAGGGAAGCAAGGCCCCGCGAAGCGCGAAGAGCACAAGCCGCGACGGAGAGAGAGAGGGAAACGGATGGCCGGCGCCGGTTGCTCGGCCGGCGTCGGTCGTGTTGGTGGCCGAGTAGCGGCACGGACGCGGAGGAAGAGGTGGAGGAGGGCGGGAGAGGGAGCGAGAGGGAGCGGGGAAGTGAAATGAGAGAGTTGAGAGCACTGAAGCTTTGCCCAACATTTCTATCCCTCATTCTTTCTTTTTTTTTTTTTTTGTAACATTTCCAGATTAATCCGATTCTGGATCTTTCTTAAAAAAATCTGATTAATTCATTTTTTTCAGAAAAATCCGTTTCTGGATTTTTCCTTAAAAAAATCTGGTTCATTTATTTTATTATTTTGATTTATTTATTTATTTACTTATTTTGTTTTCTTTTATTGTTACTTTTAATTTTGTTTTAATAATGATGTTCACAAATTAAAATCTCATTATGAGATTTTTATTAGGGCCACTTCAGTCGCCTTAGCTGCATAACACATGTATAAGGATAATGTAAATACAAAATATCGAATTGAAGTGCACGCGCTCATTATATAAATAGTGTAATTAATAAAATAAAAAATGTGATTTAAAATAAATAATTGTGATTTAGGATCGGGTTGTTACATTTTCACATGAGCCAAATTAAATTCATCTCAAATTAAGTGAGTTCATTTTTGCATTTAGCCAATTTAAATTCCTCTCAATTAAGATAAGGTCATTTTTGCATTAGCCAAAATAAAATTCATCTCATTTTAGGTGAGTCCTTTTCTATTTTGCATTAGTCAAATAAAATTCATCTCATTTTCGCATTAGCCAAATAAAATTAATCTCATTTTAGGTGAGTCCTTTTTGCATGCTTAGCCAAAATTAAAAATGCATTCATTTTCCCCTTAAGGATCATCTTTTTGCATTTCAATCGGTTCATATTTTTATGTGCATCCAAAACTAAGAGCATATCATTTTTTTTTCTTAGGGGTCGGTTGTCTTCTCGGATCAAGCACTTAAGCCTTATCTCCCCTAAAATTTTCAATGAGCCAATCCCGAGCACGTAGTCTTTTTGGATACATTATAGGTGAAGGTTTGCCCTCGGAGAGTTTAAGTCACCCTAGAGGGGGTGAATAGAGTGATGAAGAAAATTAAACAAATTTTACACCAATACAAACTAAAAGTAGATTCTTAGTCTAGAATAGACTCGGAAAGGAAATAACACATATATACGTGGAAACCCTCCTAGGGCAGAAAACCACGAACAGTGCTAATCGAAGCACCAAGTCAAATCAACTATTTTGAATCCACAAAATACGAGAGGTCTTACTCAACCACAATTGCTCCCTTAAACAATTCCTTACAATATTTTCCTAGACTTAGAAGTTCCAATATCCGATCTAGTACTTCTCGACTGAGATAACCTTTACAATTAGGGACAAGCTGAGCTGAGTTAACCCTTACAACTCTGTCAATGGACCTTACTTAGAAAGTAAGAAAAGAATGTAGCCGATTACAAGGCGTTCTTTACAACTCGGTAAATATTAAATATAGACTTGGAGTTGTAAATAGAAGATTGAGTAAGAATGAGAGCAACAATTAGTTCAACAAAAATTCAGTTCCAACAATCTGTTCAACAATCTCCTAGTCTTGTGAGGTGGCTTCTATTTATAGCCAACCAGGCAGAGTGAGTATTGAGTCTTGGTTTTGGACAGAAGTCTTCACTAGCCATTGTAACGGCTCTTCTAAGTCACTCATAAAAGATCCATTGGGATGTGATCATTATGTAATTGCTATTAGCTCAAAAAGATCTTCCAATCAACTGGTGTTGACTGAAAACTAAGGTGGAAACAAGCTGTTACACCTGTTGGAGTTTTACGAGTTTTGGAAACAAACAACCACGACACGGTATCCGAGCCATATCCAAAAATAGTTAAAACTTGTCTGCTGGTGTTTAATGGCTAGAAGCCGGTTGCTTTTTATATTTCAAAAATAAGTTAGCCTCGTTTAAATAACCTACAACCACATTGGTTCTCAAAGTATAACAATACTTTGGTCCAAGATTACACACGAGATAATAATTAAATTCGAGTAATTAAATACTTAACTATCTTTGGCCTAAAGGAATGGAATTTTCCGAGTCTAATATTTAATATACTCAAATTCCAGCATAAGTCAATCCTAAGGATGATCGAGTTCAAAGAGTAGAACATTAGAGTATAACAACTTGATCGGGTCTAATAATTCTCAAGAAAATAAACCGACTTAGAATGAAGAATTAACATCTGTAATTCTCTTTGCATTCAAATACACGAGTCAATGCTCGGAATAAGAGTGTTAGAGAAATTATTTGAGCATATGATAATTTTGAATGATGTCGGAGTGAGTCGAAACACCAGCGTACGAGATATGCAATAAGGCACTTTTTGAGTCAATCGGAACATAATGAAAACTTAGATAAAATTTTCTATGGTGTGTAGAATGACTTGGAATCAAAACTTAAGAGAGATAGAATTTATACCGAGTTTTCATGTAACACTTAGAATGACTTAGAGTCAAGACACTGAGTCTTCAATAGGGAATCCTACTCAAATTCGAAATCCTAGCATGAAACGGTTCAGAAATAAGAATTCTACTTCAACACAGGCACATTCGACACCAATACTTCCCACATTAATACATACGTACCAAACCAGTACATTCAACGCTTTTACTAGTAACATTGGTGTGGTGCTCGCAGACAAAGTGCAATCTTCCTCTAAAAATGGCCGACAAACCCAAGAAAATTTGATTCTAAAAAATTATCTTTATATGAGACATACCCCACTTTTCAAAGAAAAATCAATCAACAAAAATCAAAAAGAATCTTAACAAATAAGAAAATCGATGCTTTGTGGGGAAACTTGGTCCGCTACCCCTATAGGGGACAAGGCTGTTGGTTCCTATAGTGTGCACGATTTTCTCTATACAACTACCGGATGATTTTGGGATTACTCCACCCTAACGGATTTAATGCATACTTGTAAACACTAGGTACTAATTCAAGTCCAAAATACATCATTATGAGTACATCATCTGTTGTGTTACCCAAAATTTTCTTGTCGAGTTTTTCTTACTTTCTTTTCCTTCCCTTTCAATCATGTACGGGATAGTCGGAGATTCTTTAAAGAGAGAGAGCCCCTTACCTCTCTTGTTTTTTATCCCACGTGGAGAGATAACAAAGGTTCTATTGGGTTTTCATACCTCTCTCTAACTTGCATGTCTAGAAGACTTCGTAGAGGGAGAATATCTACAACATACACACACATACTCGCTATCCGCCCGCCGTGTTATGCCTGGTTGGGTCGTGCTATAGACATAGGTATGGTTATGGCTCATGTTTAATTATAATTTTTCAGCCAAATCTAGCATTAAATCTTTTGACATCGGTTAACGTTTATTCTCGGCAAATGTCCATTACTCTTATTCTCGGCTACAATAGTTGGTTCAATTAGCTTTTTTTCTAAACTTGATTTTCTCTTAAATATCAACCTCTTTTTATTCCTGCCTTGTTTACAGTTTCAACTATAGATGGGAAAAGCCGACCCGACACGATTACCAGACACAAACACGACACGAAAATAAGCGGGTTTGGGTAGAGATTTTCAACAAGTTTAATTACTTGGGTTGACACGCTTAAACCATTTAATTAATTGGGTTAGGATCGGGTTGGGATTTTCGACACAAAAATAACCTATTTAACCCGTTTAATTAAACGAGGTTTATAAGTTTACCCATTTACCGGAAACCCATTTAATCTATATATAGGTTTGGATTTTATTACAATTTTGTAAAAAAAAAAAAAAAAGAGGGCCCTATATTATAGGGTTATAGCTAAGGCTGAGCAAAAACACCGGGTATCTAATTCGGACCTGGACCGGACCCGATTTAGACCCGGCGGGTCCACACCGGGTCCAAATTTTAGAACACGGTTAGAATTGGGTCCGAGACCGAAAAATGAAAATGTGGACCCGAATCCGGACCCGGACTCATTACCTAGGTACTCGAGTGTTTTATATATATATATATATATATATATATATATATATATATATATATATATATATATATATAATTTTTACTCAGGAGATCTTAATTTTACTTTTCGGTTATGGTTGTGGTTCACTCTTTGCTACTCTCTCTCGGCCTGCCCAAAATTAGGACAAGTCGTATTACCTTTTGTAGCTTATATTTATCGATAATTCATGTTGTTATTCATCAAAATTCTTCCTATAAAGAGTTGTTTAATTCATCATATGTCAACATTTATAGCACCGGTTCCAGCATCAAAAAAATTTCCTTAAGAAGGATGCCCTAAATTATTGTTTTCTTGTTAGCGAAACTTTAATTCCATAACATTGAGTTTCTTTCTTAGATGTAATATTGGAATATACCTTTCTCTTATTGCTTCTCCTACGAAAATCTATTGTAATCAGAACGTCTTTTACTCAATCTATGCTACTACCAAGTTATTTCCTCTACTTATTATTTCCTCTTTATTATTTATTGAAATTTGAATTTTTTATAATACCATTATATAAAAACATTGCCAATATTTTCTTCTCTGACTACTTAGAGATCACCAATAAAAAATTTAAACAAGTTCATCTAATAGCCATCAATCCTTTCTAGACCATGACTTGGCTATCTATATTATTTTTATTCGCACGTGCATGTATGCACTACACACACAAACATATATATATATATATATATTACTATCTTTAACGAAGACAAACAATATTGATTCCTAAAAGTTCTTTTCTAGATATATCAAATTAATATTCACATGATCTTATAGTAAATCATGGTTTTTAGTAATTCATATGATGGTAAAAACTTGAGTATATTTTTTTGTTGTATGTCTTAGTTATCTTTTAGGAAAGGACACCTTGAACTTATTAAACCTATCATTTCGAATAGTTATAGAATAAACCTTTCAATATTATGAACATCCTTATCAGGCTGTTGAGAATATCTATGTTGTTCTAACTTCTTATGATAAAGCATTGAATATAGATGATATAAGATTATTGATTATTAGATTTAAAGAATTTTATGTTGTTAGATCTTATTATATAATATGTTCGATATGGTAGGGTAAGTGATTGAGGATGGAGAAAACGCAAAATACTAGGATAATGAAATAGTTATCATATATTGATTGGAACATAAATCTAAGTTTGAAAATGAGGAATATGCGAAAAAGGTGTGCCTGAAAATGAAATAAATAATAGTTATTTGAGGCTATGAAGACACGTGTAGATGAAGTCATGAAAACATATTCAATAAAAAGTCTTAGATTCGGACAACACAAATATATGAATCTTATATCTAAATAAACTTTTTAAGTGGAATTTATATAAAGCTCTTGCCAATATATGATTAAACATTGTAGTTACACAATTCGTTGTGTTCATTATCCAAGAGATAAAGGTTACATGCTAGACTAAAGTAGTATAATATCATTATATATACATATAATTTCTTTTAAGAGGGGATATTAATTCATACCATAAACACTGAGAAAATTAGCTTCTACAAATAATCATGTGTTGATTTTAGATGAAGCTTAGTGATTATATATACGGGAATCCATGAGAAATATTAAGCAACATATAAAAATTTAATACTTCCTCTTAACATAAAAGAAGTTTCTCCATATCAAGTTTTGATGATGAAACTTATTTTAAAGCGGAGGAGACTGTAATAACCCGACCCTAATTGATATTATCAATCCTCTTAAACTATAGTTAAAATAAACAAATTGAGTATGTGTACTTCAATTCAAATGTATAAGTGCTTGTGTTTTTACATGGCTCGAAGTACCATGGAGGTATTCGATCAAATATACAATTTATACATATTGTGGATAAATAAGGTTACTAATAAAATGACCCAACTAAATACTAAATCTTAAATACTCTAAATATTATATAACACCACACCCCGACCTGAGTCGACGTATTACATGCCATGGTTCCTCCTGCCAATACTTAGGTTTGCTAGCTTTTCTCTTAGAATGGCGGAAGCATGTTTTACATTTTCATAAGTTTTCCCAAAAATTTCGGGAGATTTTTGTATGTAATTTGGCTAATCCCATAGGCTCAAAACTTTAACCCTACACAAAACACAATCATACACTCAACGAGCCACACGCTTGGAGTATTCACAGCACAAACTAAACGAGTCACACACTCGGAGTATCCATATTGATCTTTCATATATACATGGTTAAAATTTAAGTTCAACATACAACCAATCTTTTACAACCTAAAAACATGAAACATATGACAAGTTCGGAATCTCCTATCCGTTAGTCTACTACTCATGAAAGCCATAAAGCCATTCCTGGAAGTCTTACTTTGGTACCTGAAAATGTTGGTGAGGTCATGAGCACTATGAGCCCAGTGAATAACCCAAACCGAACCCCTTATTTCACATTGTACATTAATTCATTAATAAACACAAGTAAGTTCAATATTCACTCATAACATGTGATTCAAAGTATAAATGCTCGGAAATCAATCAACACATACTTCATTCGTTCTTTCTATATGTGTTCGTCATATATTCAGCCATATTTCTTCTATTCAAATCATCATAAAATCATTCATCATGTAAATCATTCATCACGTAAATTATATCACCGTTCTTGTCTTACATCGTATAAGTTTCGTACGAAAATAAAATTCATTCTTGTTCATGAGCTTATTCATATATTCAATCATGATATAAATCATTTACTCTTTCTTTCTTTCTTTCTTGTTCATCATGCATAATCATTCATTTCTTCATATCATAATTCTTGACTTAAGTCATCTTAATTTTGAATGGAAAGAAGATTTATGTTTTCCTCTAGAGACCCAATTCTTTAATTCTTGGAGCCAAAATAATTCGTGGGCTTAGTTCTTGGAGGCAAAACAATTTGTGGCCTTAAACTTTGAAGGACGCATACTGTCAATAATTCGTGGAAGCAATTCAATTCGTGGCTTTAGTTTGACACACTTCTATGACCATAGCTTCATAGGTCTGTTTAATTCGTGGGGTTTTACATCAATAATACAATCCTTTTTCCCTTCTTTAGTTATTTACATTTCTTATTTTCTTATTATTTTCTTATTACTTACATCTACTGACCGGATGCACTTAATCCACATAAATCATGCTTGATCATCTGCGTAAATAACAACTTCATAATTAATAATGAACATAACATGTTTCCATTTGACATAACTCATATAAACATGTTTCTATCGCCTTGATTCAATATATTTCAAGATAAACACATCACGAGTATAAACATATCAATTAGGATTTGTAATTAACGAACCGATCGTTCCATGATTGCATATTATTGCATATACGTGATTTAGGATTCCACAAGTTCCCTTAACCATCACATATCTCTTAAACTATCAAAGTACCTTCTTAAACTTCAATTTTTGACCAAATTACTCAACTAATTCCAATTTTGCCAAAATAGAACAATTTCACGCAAAAATTCATAACTGCCAAGATACCCATCCAACACGAACAAAACTTTAGAGAAAATTGTCATACATTATCACGAACCTCCAGTAAAAATTTCAGAATTTTTTGGCTACTAATGAATTCACAAAAATTCGGAGAGTAGGTAATCACACGGAAAATCTACATTTTTTCCATTTTTTAAATTTTTTGATTGTACCCTCTAATTCCATTTAAGTTAAATTCATCAAACTCTCCACATACAACTCAATAATCATGTTCTTCAATATTCAAACATCCATTAATATTCGTGAATCATACAAAATAAATTGTATAATTCATAACATGAATAAGAATTCGCGAGTTGCTAAATCCAGATGAATTAGGCCTCTAATTTTTTAATTAAATGTAAGGTTTCCAATTTCATGAATTAATTTTAAATTTAACCCACCTAATTCGTTTTACTCTTGATGAATTGAATTACTCACCTTGGATTCTTAGGGTTGTAAGAATTTTCGGTTTGAATTGGGCGTTTTTGCTTTTCTTTTCTTCTTCCTTTTGGGTTTCCTGGTTCTTCTTCTCATCGCCCTCGGTCTCGCTTCTTTACTAACACTCTCAATCTCCGTCTTTCTCATGCTCCGATTCTCACTCTAATTCTTGCTCTCTTTCGATCACTTGGCTACCTTCTTTCTTCTTCCCGCTACCTCTGGTTCTCCCTCAAGTGCTCGGCCTCCGTTCTAGTTCCGTCGGGCTTTCGCTCTCACCTTTCTTTCTGTCATTTTTCCTCTACCAGTTTCAAGTTCCAGCCCCTTGCTCAGCTCTCTTCTTTCGGTCCCTCTCTCGCTCTTTCCTCTACTTTTCGTTCTCTTCTTCTCTTCCTCTGTTTTTGCTCTGGTCTCTTCTTCTCGCTCTTCTTCTCTGTTCTAGCTTCTTGACACTGCTACTTGCTCTCTCTCGGCCTACCCTTGCTCTCTTTCTCTCTCTTTTTCGATCTCTCGGTTGATAGTAAAAATCCATGTTGTTTTGAATGTTAATGTTTAATGTAGTTAGTCCTAAACATACATGTTGGTAAAAATCCACACTCCATATTGATGTTTAATATAGTAAGCAAACCCTAATTTTTTTATCTTAAAAAAAGTAGCAGAGTACCGGTCTCGGACCACTGGACCCTGTTCCCACCGGGTCTAGGACTGGTTCCAAATTTCCGGACCCGGTCGGAATCGAGTGTGGGACTGGGTCAAGAAATCTGGACCTGATTCTAACCGGGTCCGGGATCGGGTCTAGCCAAAATAATCGGGTACCTAGTCCCACTCACCCCGACTTGTAGCTTAAGTTTCCCCCTTTTTCGTTTTGGTCCCTGTATTACTAACCATAATTATCCCACTATATAAGTTCCCCAAAACTAAAAAAAACCCTAGGTTGCATCTCGGATTCATAGTTTCCCCTTCCCTCTCTACTGCTGGTGGTGGAGGTCCCTCTCCTCTTCCACGACTACCTAACTCTACCACTCTTGCTCTCCCTCTCTCTTTCTCTCTCTTTATCTCTCTTTCTCTCTCCTCTTGCTCTCTCTCACTTACGTATCTGTTTCTCTCACAACCGATCCCCTCTCACTCTCTCTCCTCAACCTCAACGACTCTCGCTCATCTCGGTGATCTACATCTCGTGCTCCACCTTCTTGGGGCATCTAGCTCTCTCTCACGATTGCTGCTCTCGTACTCTACCTCCTCGGCGCGATCTCGATCCGTCCAAGCGCAAATAATGTTTTATGTTTAATTGTAAGTGGTGTATTTTGGTTTATGTTTAAGAACTTAGGCTTTGGTTTGTGGTTTGGTATTTTGGTTTATAATGGTTAAAACTTAGCTTCATGGATAGTGGTTTTATCCTTTTTAACTGCAAATAACGTTTTATGTTTAATTGCAAGTAGTTCATGTTTAATTAGTGAAATTAAAACAGCATGTTAAATGGGTAAACGAGGTTAAAATTAGGTCAACCCGTTTATTAAACAGGTCAAGTTCAGGTCGGAGGAGTTTCAAACCTTTAATGTTCGACATGAACACGAACCCGACCCCCTTGACTTATTTGCCAGCTCTAGTTTCAGCCATCTATTTATTGGGCATTTCTTCTCTGTTTTCATATGCACTAAAGAAAACTCCATTTCTAAAAGCTGTTTTTGGTAATTGTTCAAAGTTCCTCACCATTGTTCGTCCATGTGCACTATTCAACCAACTTCCTATTTATCCCTCGAGATCGACTATTGATGAGTCCCAAGTGTATCGAGTATGGGAGCAAATTCGGTTTTAGAGCAGTGGATTACCATGGCACAATTGCCTCCCTTCGATCGAGATAAGTTTGTTCAATTTAGTTATTAGTTGCATCTTGTTTAATTTTTCAACAAAACAAACATTGAAGAATGAAGAGTAAAGGAGATGACTGAGAGAAATAGAGAACAATGTCGGCAAATTTCGTTCGATCCGAACACCCAAATTTGTCCGACAAAGAAATAATCAGGTATGATCATCGGTTATTAGTCCGAATTTTAAATTTAAACAGACGAATTTTTCTGTTTCGTTGTTTGAACCTGATTTTGACTCAAATTTAGGTTTCTTTGATTTTTTGACCTGAAAAAAGCTGGATATTAGATAAAATATTTCGTCCAAATTTTAGACATTGACTAATTTTTCTAACCCGAATTTAACCTAACCCCAACTTTTATTCGATAGAAGGTGTTAGTTATAGAATATAACGAGACTACTCTATGTAAAATTATTGATAGAGGAATGATAAAATTAGAAGGAAAGATATAACGTTGAGAGAGAAACTCTTCTTCTTTTCTCTTATTTATGTTGTGTGATGTTCTATCATTGTCGTGAATATAAATATACAAGTAAAAAGAAGTCTTAGACAACCTATTGATCTCAATTTGAGTTGGTCTTCAACTAGCCTCTCTAATGGTGACCAACTTCATCCTAACAACTTTCGCGATAATAACAAAATACTTGTTAACGTAAACCATTTACTAATGACTCTCCTAATAATAACAAATTACTTGTTAACACTCCCCCTCAAGTTGGAGCATGTAGATTAGCAATGCTTAACTTGGATCTTAGATAGTTCAACTGGTCCTATTTAAGGTCTTTAGTGAAGATGTCGGTTGGTTGTCGTGAAGTGTGAATCTTGGATAGTTTAATAATCTTAGCCTCAAGTTTCTTACGTATAAAATGACAATTAATCTCAATATGTTTTGTCCGGTTATGAATCACTGAATTGTTGGTGATGTGAAGGGCTGCCGACTATCGAAAAACAATTGCATAGGAGTAATGTGAAAGATTACTAAAGCGACCGAGAAAAGTCTTCAACAATATTAGCTTGCTAGTAGCAATTACCATGGAGCGATATTCAGCTTCGGCTGATGACCGAGATACGGTGGTTTGTTTCTTTGTTCTCTAGGATATACGTGACTCTCCTAAAAACATAAAATATCCAGTCAAAGATCTTCGTGAGAAAGGACAAGCACCTTAGTTTAAGTCACACAAACACTGTAAGTTGGAGGTTACGAGTCCCTTTGAAGAAGGATGCCTTGCTCGACAGAGCCTTTTAGATAGCATATCACACGACGTGCTTGCTTCCATGTGCTCTACTTTGGGTGTATGCATGACCTGGGATAATATGTGCACCGCATAGGTGAGATAGAGTCTAGTGATGGTTAGGTAAATAAGACATCCCACGAGGCAATGGTAACCTGGAGGGATCATCTAATAATTTTCCCTTCGCAAGGCCGAGTTTATGATTCTCCTCTATAAACAATTCCATAGGTTTTGCTCCTAAAAGACCACACTCATCAACTATTTCCAAGGCGTAGTTCCTTTGACATATAAATAGGCCTTGAGATCCTTTCGTAACTTCAATCTCAAGAAAGTACTTTAAAGGATAGAGATCCTTTAGATCGAAGCATTTATTCAAGTAGTCTTTGAATTTTTGACATGCATGTTGATTGTTGCTAGTGAGGACTATGTCATCCACATAGACTAGGACCATGAATACATCTCTCTGTCGGTAGGTCAAGAGAGAGTAATCAACATAAGACTTGGTAAATTCGTATCCACAGAGCTTGGAACATAGTTTAGCAAGCCATTGACGAAGTGCTTGACGTAACCCATACAATGATTTCTTCAAACTTACAAACCTTGTTGGGACCAGAGGTTGTGTACCGGGGTTGCAATTTAATATACACCTCTTGATTCAAGTCTCCATGAAAAAATACATTATTAACATCCATTGATGTAAATCCCATCCTTTTGCGATAGTAACGAGCAAGGAAGCAACGTACACTATTCATTTTCTACACAGTGCAAACGTCTCCTTGTAATCAATTCCTTCAACTTGTTGATCTCCCTGCACAACTAGGTGCGCTTTGTAGCACTTGGATGCTACCGTCGAATTGTACTTCACTCGATAAACCCACTTGTTGCTAATGGGTTTCTTTCCAGTGGGAAGATCAACTAAGTCCTATGTCTCATTTTTTTCCAAGGTGGCAATTTTAGCATTTTGTCACCTTTCTCCAAGAATCATCTTTTATAATGTCATGGTAAAAATGTGGTTCATGCATCTTTATAGTAGCTGCTAAGAACTTTTGACGTGAGGAAGAAAAATTCGTGTACGTGACATATGTAACGGATAACACATACCTGAAGAGTCTTTTTGACACGGGTCGTAACGAGATATAGTCATTTTGACAGGCAGGTGGTCTCTTCGTTCGATGGACTCATTCCAGATTTGGTTTTGGATCTTACGTAACTTGCTAAGCTTGAAGACTCTGCTGGTTCTGGTGCACCTTACGGCGAGGCGCCCTTTTAGGGTTGGACGCAACTTCTAGGTCGGGCGAGGCCTATCTAGTAATTTGCAGCAACAAGTATTCTGGCACAGGGGCCTTTTCAAGGCTAGGCGCAGCTTTTGGGTCACGTGAGGCTCGGCCGTAATTTTCACGTAGCGGCCTAGAGGGTTTGGTTAGACTTTATGCTTGCAACCCATTGCTTGTCTTCCCCCTTGATGTTATATCCTCCAAAAGGTGGGCTTCGGAAGTTCTTGAGTCTTCCAGGCCAGCCTAAACTGAAAAATTATGAGGTATTTTCTCTTTTTACGTATTTTTGTTAGCAAAAGGAAAGACCTCCTCTTCGAAGACCACGTCTCTACTATTGAAATAATTTTGGGTTTCTAAATCATACAATCTCTAGCCTTTTTTCCATAGAGGTAGCCCATAAAGATACACTTCTAGTGGATAATTTGTCTTGTCTTAAAGTCTTGGCAAAACTTAAACACAAAAATCCCAATATCATCATAGGAAGGGATTTTGAAAAAGCAACTCATACGAGGTTTTTCTGTTTAGCAGACTTATTAGGTGTCATATTAATCAAATATGATTAACGGTGTGTTCTCCTTCTCTGCCTCCTCCTCGCCCCATGCTGAAACCACCACGTCGACCTCGTCCATCATGGCTTCCTCTCGCCACCTTTCCCTCGATTGCAGGTACCCTAGTTTTCTGGGTATCTTATCATTTCGAAATAATTGGATTCCTCGTGCCCGAATTTTTCGCAGTGTGTACACAAGGTCTTTTCCACCGATCTGCCAATTTGGTTCGCCACCGGTCTCGAGTTGACAGCAAAGGCGGCAGCTTCGTGTTTTTCTTCACACTCCATCACAAACTTCTTGTGGTGTTCTTCTAGTCGGAAAATGCTGAAAATCTTCTCAAGAGATGGTAGAGGTTTCATGGGTACTATGTGGCCTCAAATGGTTGAGTACTTTTCACCACTCAAACCCATCAAGAATTGATTAGTTTTCTCCTCCTCGGCAACCTTTGACGAGCATCTCTTAAGAGATTGCACGTAGACTTTTGCAAGTACAACGATGATGTGTAATCACATTTCCAATCCACTCCACAATCCCATGAGTTTGGAGTAGTACTCATCGACTATCCCGGCATCTTGCTTACTTGTTTGTAATTTTTACCTTTAGATCGTGTTTCTTGGGCATATCGAAGTACTTGTATCTCTTTTGAGATCCGCTCACATGACTTTGGCTACATTAGCATAAGCAACCGATGGACATAGCTTGGGGTCGATTATGTTTAATGACCATGAGTATATGGTGGAGTTTACCATCTACCAAACGTCTTTCTCATATTTTTCGGCCTCATCTGTCAAGGTGATTTTATCATTAACAAAATCGAGTTTATTTTTTGGTCTTGGTGTTGTTGTAACAACCTTTTCCTAACGACCGTGATGTTTCGAATCCGTCGGATGGATGGAGATAACAAGGTGATGTATTATCGATCACGAATTTTTTTGACATCATGATTTTTTATTACAATATCAAGGCTCTAATACCATGATAAAATTAGAAGGCAAAATATAGCTTTGAGAATAAAAACCAAAAACGGCTCGAAGTACCCCTCATTTTTGCAAACTATTTTTAGGGGACTATAATGTTAAAAAGATTTTCAAAGTGATTTACATTATATTGTAACTATTATTGGGGTACTTACTTGTTAAATATTTGTTTGGATCCATTAAGTTTTAATGAATTTAGTAAATTGCCCATCTCCCTCACCCTCTTCCTCGGATGCCTCTCTCTCTCTCTCTCTCTCTCTCTCTCTCTCTCTCTCTCTCTCCTCCCTGCAAATTCAACCCTCAACTTCCTAAATTGAAAACAGGGGAATCAAATTGAACCCCTTCTCCCTCTCCCTCACCCTCACCCTCTTCCTCAGGTTTCCTTTCTCTCTCTTTCTCTCTTCATAAGCTAAATTACATAGGCAACTATATCTCTCTCCCTCACCCCCAATTGTCTCGACATGGGTTGGTTATCTCTCTCTCTATTCATAATCCTCGGGTTCCCTTTCTCTCTATTCGATTTCTCTCTCCCTTACCCCTAATTGTCTCGACGTGGGTTGGTTATCTTTGCTGAGAAGAACAATAAAGAATAATAAAGAACAATAAAACGACCAAACCACACAATGCCAACCACACCCGGTTGGAGTATCGACGTCGAGGCTGCCGCGACAAACTCGGGTTTCTCTGCCTCATTTTTCTCTCCCTTAAAACGAGAAAATTTAGTGAGGTGATATAATGATGTGGGTATTCCTAGTGAAATCGATTCATGGTACAAAATGGTGGGCAAAAGTGGGGACAAATAGTTAAGAATAATAGAGTGGAAAGAGGATCATGGAGATTAAAGAATCATCGGGAAATTTTACATGGTTAAGAAAGTGCGGATCGAGAATCCAATTGAAAAGATCACGTAAAATGGAGAGATAGGTAGATTGAATTCAGTCAAGGAGAGTGATTTGGGGTAGAGAGAGAGAGGAGAGAGAGAGAGAGAGAGAGAGAAACAGACAGACAGACAAAGACAGCGAGCGAGTAGATACAAAACGATCCTCGAGTTCAATCTCTCTCTCTCTCTTTCTCTCTTTCTCTCTCTATAAACACGTCTCTCTCTCTTTCTCCTCCCTGCAAATTCAACCCCAAATGTCTGAAATAAAAAATAGAGGAATCAAATTAAGGGTTCCCTTTCTCTCTCCCTCTCCCTCAATGGTACGTACATTTGGAGTCAAATTTACGGGTTCAAGGCATCTCCTTATCCAGGTCAAGATTCTTTACAACAAGTCATCTTTTTTGGCGATATGGTGAAGGTGGAATATTCTAGCCAAACTTTTCATCTAATTGTATCCACATTTTATGAAAATACTTCATCCAGGCTATGATTGTATAAAATCCAAGCATTTGACAACATTTAGAAAGCATGATTAATGCATCCGGATGTTAAGTCATCTTCTTGATGTTTTATCTGCTATGTCCGCCTAGTCTTCTCTACTTAGATTTGCTCAAAAATTTTATCCCTAAAATATTAGTGAAGGTCTACAAGTTTTAGATGAGCTTTGATCCCTGAAATGTCTAGATGAGTGTTGATATTTGTAGACTAGAACCATTGTGAATTTGTAGAAGAGCTTTGAATTTTGTAAAGTCTGTAAAACTATTAGTGGAACTCCGTGCTTGTGGTCAGCCTGAAAATTTAATACAAGTTGTTGTAGGAAATTGTAAGATAAAATCAACATAATTACCCTTTAGGCTTGAAGCATGGTGATTATGCTGCCTATGTAATTTAGCTTATGAAGAAAGAGAGAGAGAGAAAGGGAACCCGAGAAAGATGGTGTGGGAGAGGCGGAAGGGGTTGAATTTTATTCCTTTGTTTTCAATTTAAGAAATTGGGGTTGAATTTGCAGGGAGGAGAAAGAGAGATGCGTTTATGAAGAGAGAGAGGGAAAGGGAACCCGAGGAAAAGGGTAAGGAAGAGGGGCAATTTAGTAAATTCATTAAAACTTAACGAAATCAAATAAATTTTTAACGAGTAAGTACCCCAATAATAGTTACGAGTATAGTGTAGATCACTTTGAAAACCTTTTTAACAATGTAGTCTCCTAAAAATCGTTTTCAAAGAATGAGGGGTATTTTTGAGTCATTTTTAAGTAAAAACTCTTCTTCTATTCTCTTATTTTTGTTGTGTGATGTTGTATCACTGCCGTTAATAAATACTAAGAAGTCCTAGACAACCACTTGATCTCAATTTGAGTTGGTCTCCAACTAACTTTTTAATGGTGACCAACTTTATCCTAACTTTCCTAATATTAACAAAATACTTTTTAATATAAACCACTTACTAATGACCTCTCCTAATGATAACAAAATACTTGTTAACCAGGAGAGAGATGAATGGTCAGGCACGTGACTCTTAGTGCTTGGTGCATTAGGCAATTGCAAGGATATTGTGTACTAGTAGTATTACATCTAACGGTTCCTCATTTTTTACTGATCCCATTTTATTTTTTGATTTGTAAAAGGCTTTATAATTATTTAATTGTTGTATATGTTTAAAAAGTATCATGATTTTTAATTAATTATTTATCTATTTGTTTTGTCTTATCGGTCCAATACAAAGATCTAACTTCATTTGTATGTATGAAGAGTGGACTAAACAGAGTAAAAATTCCTATTTTGCCCAAACCCAAAGCAGGCAACAAATCCACGCCAAAAATCAGCCGAAATACAACCCAAATGATCGGTTCAGGTCCTCCCTACTCAACTTCGGCTGGACCAAGCTAGGCTCGGCTCCATAGACATCCAAACCGAATCTAGTCTTTAACCCCTAGAACGTTGCGTCTTTACTCATTCAACTTACCAAGATTTTGTGCTATCTTTCTGTAGATTTTTTTAGGCGTGTGTAAGAGGCCAAAATTCGTTAGCCAACTATTTGCCACCACGTGGAAAATTAATTATTTTTATTCGAGCTATTATAAATTGTCACGTGTAAAATTGGCTTGAAAAGCCTTTAAAATTAAAATAGAAAGAAATTAAATTCCAACCAATTAGAAGTTGTCATGTGTCGCTCATGACGTAATAAATAGTAAATATTTCTTTTAAAAAATAATTACTAAATTATGGGCTCGGGCCAAAAATCCAACTCAAACCATAGGCCCAAAAAGTTATAAATAGAGATCACCCCTCATTTTTCACAAACATTCAGCATCAACAAAATCTAGAGTTCAAATTGCAAACAGCATCCACCTATCAAGCGTCAAGGATCAAAGTCCGCAACCATTCAACATTCACAAATTAAAGTCAAGAATTCAGATTCAAGACTTTCAGCGAGATCCAGATCAAGAACCATTCAGCGTTCATCATCCGGCTCTTCATCAACATTCGAGATCAAGCTACAACGCACTCGAATCATTCAAGTTACAAGGAGATTGAATTAGAGGATTACATTTATTGTATTCAATACAGAGATTGTACCCATTAAACAAAAATCAATACAAATTATACTTGTTTCCTAATTTCTTATTTTTATTGTTTTAGACTTGAAATTTGTGTTTACAAATTTTGGCACGCCAGATGGGACCTCTCTGCCTCTCATCTCTTTCTCCAAATAAATCAATAGTCTACACCTTTGAAGAACACATGACCCCCAAGAACGTCGTCGCTCAATCTTCAAAGAACAAAACTATTGGATCCACTTCTCAAGAATCCACCAACGCTAGCAATACACTAGCGGAATGATGACTAGAAGTATGGCAAGAGTTGTTTCCACTGTTGCTGTGAAGGAACAAGTGTGGCTGCATCATTACAGTACGTCCAATTCGAAACCTTGACTCCAACCTACTCAACGAAGTCAATCAAACTGTGTTGCATGTTAGTCCGAAGGAGAGAACTTTTCCTATCTTTAACTTAAAGTAGACGATTCCTCGTGGGATGGACGAACTCCAAGCTCATACCAACCCTATCTTCATGCTTTCTAATGAAGAAAATGATGGTTATGCTTTTGGGGATTCTACACCTCTGTCTCCTAAAGACTCGTTGTCTCTCAATTTGAAGCTGAATCCTCTAGCACTATCATCATGCCGATAATAATGACAGGAGCTATGAACATTGAACAACCGAATAAGATGAAGGAAACACTAGTGAGACTTGGTAAAGAGAGCATAGAAAAGGACAAACAGATCAATCTTCAAAGTGAGCAAATCACTACCTTGACAAAGAAGTTAGAGAAAAGTCATCCGAAGCCTCTAACAAAGGCTCCGATAATGAAGGGTCGGATAAGAAGTCCAACCACGACGAATAATCTGATGATGAACAGAAGAAGACTCCACCGACTTCAATGTCGGTTGAACAAATATGGAACTTAATTGCAAAGGCGGTTAAGAATCAATTAGGGAAGGGTCTCGCAAGTCTCACCTATAAACGAAGCCCTATACGAAGAAGATCGGCACCCTAAGAATTGCTCATGGTTATCAACCACCGAAGTTTCAACAGTTCGATGGTAAAGGCAATCCTAAGCAACACATTGCGCACTTCATCAAAACTTGCAGCAATGATGGCACGAAAAGAGATAGCTTGGTCAAGCGGTTCGTTCGAACTCGAAGGGAATTGCTTATGACTGGTACACGGACTTGGAGCCTAAATCCATAAACAACTCGGGAGCGAGATGGAACAAGAATTCCTTATAGGTTCTATAGTACCCAACACGTTGTTAGTAAAGCTAACTAATGCAAAGCAATGGAAAGAGGAACCAGTTCTCAACTACATCAATCGCTGGAGAGCCCTCAACCTCGAATGCAAGGATCGATTGTCCGAAGCATCTGCTGTGGAGATGTGTACTCAAGGTATGGAATGGGATTTGCTTTATGTTTTACAGGTGAACAAACCAAGGACTTTCGAAGAATTGGCTACCAAGGCCCACGACATTGAAATGACAATAACAAGTTGTCGTAATAAGTATTCCTCCTCATACGAATCAAGGAAGGATCAAGGCGAGTACAAAAAGAGTACTAAGCCTTTAAAAACAGAGTCAACATCTATTTCCGCTAGACAACCGATGCGAATTTCAAAGAAGCCCAAGACAGAGCAAAAGAAACGCCCCATGCTAAAGGAGCGTCGAGAGAAGAAGTATCCATTCCCGGACTCGGACTTGTGAGGAATGTTGGATGACTTGTTAGAAAACAAGGTAATTGAACTATCCGAGCCAAAATGGCTAGAAGAAGCTGGGAAGACTTCGATCCAAAATACTCGTCAATACCATAGGGTTATTAGTCGACCTCTTGAGAAGTGTATCACACTCAAGGAGCGTATTATGCAAATGGCAAAGGATAGGAAGATCATATTGGATGTTGATGACACGGTTGAGACCAACTGCACCTCCATCCTGTAACGCCCCAATCCCCATTACTTAATAATTCTCTAATTCGAGAATATTAGGTATGGTAACAGCGGAAGTTAACGCGATCGAAGGCGTTACCGCCGCCCTAATAATAGGACCAGGCTAAGATAAAATGCCAAACAACCTTGTGTTTATCGATTATGCTTGAATAAGTATTTTGAAAGCACTAAATGTTATGTTGTAGAGAGCCAAGCCCGGCAACCTACATAACCAATCCCAAAGCGAGTCCTACTACATCTTTATATATTAACCATGCCAATACAACGAGTGTACTATAGGAAATACGCAACATTTAATTATAGCCCAAAGTCAAACCCAAAATTTAACGAGGAGGAGAATCACTCGTGAGCATCTAATCCCATCATGGCACAATGATATCGACATATCCAGCTAGGTCTTGCTCCCGTCAGGCTTCTTAGGCAAGGGACTGTTCACGGATGCTTTTCCTAAAAACAAAAACAGTGAAAACAATTCGAAAAATGAGTCAAAACTCGATACTAACATCCCTACACAGTCAAATAATTTTGAAACATCTTGATTGAGCGCGCGTATTTCAATTCATTTTAGTTTGAAATTAGGGGAGAGAATATGAGTAAAACTTGCTTGCCGGTTATTATCCGAAGCTGGAACCCCTTGTATAATTGATGCGATCTTTGAATAAGGTGCACATCTCCGGGCCGATCGAGAACCCGAGTTAAAGCCGCAAGGGTGGAATTCGGCGTAAGCCACGATAATTGATAATTGATAATTGATCGGGGACCACTTAATTAGGTGACAAAATTTGATTTGCAAATGATTCATTATTAGTTATATATATAAGAAATGTTGAGATTTGCTTGAAATATGTGAATTTTCGAAAGGTACGAGCAATGAACGTACTTGAGCCGAGAATGTTTGTTTCTCCCCTTTTATAAAAATTTAAGTTACCAGCTATTCGGCAAGCGAAGTGGCCTCGGTTACGTTTCAAATAGATTTCTATTGTTAATAATGTTTCTCTTGAGTTTTAATACCTGAATTTGTATAAGCATTGACAATTTATTTCATTTCCTATATCTATACGAAAATCGGTTAAACTAACGTTTGTATTATTCAACTTTCATTGCGTTAATTGCGTTTCAAATATCGAATACAACACATACTAATTAAAGAAGTTGATTAGGCTAATTAGATAATCAATGCTTCGATGTAATCCAATTATTAGTTGACTTGGATTGAAATGGTATATATATATATACCTTACTTCTCCCTTCATTGCATTCAAAACCTATAGTTAAGTAATTAATTAATCCATCGGATGCCTTTCCATGGGAAGGTTTCACAATTTACCGAATTACCTAAAATTCATACATACACCATTTTAAGGTCATAAGCATAATTTTCTCAGCGGAATTTACATTCACAACCACAATTAGATATACTTAATACTCGAATTTCTCTCACACCTCTACACTTACACATTATCTAGTTTCAGCTTCTACATACACATTCCCCTTCGTTTGCTCAATATAACCATTCTCAAAATATAACAAATCCATCAAATTGCTTAATTTTATAACAAAACATCCCTAACCTCATCCACTAAATCATAATTTCTAAAAGAATCACATTCGTTCACATCCATACACAATCAATCCATCAAAATACTAATCATAATGGTTCACACCAATTCACACTTTCCCCAATTCAAACCTTAAATTCACACCATAAACATATTTCTAAATCATATACTTGAATTTACAATTACAATTACTTAAATAAATAATGAACTTGGTAATTTAGGGTTTAGCGTTTTACCTTCAAATTCGGAGAGGAGAAGTCAAGGAGAGGAAGGTGGAGAAGTTGGTGTGCGACTGCCGCTATGGCGACTCGCTGGGAGAGGCCGGCGACGTGCCTCAACGCCGAGATTGCGGTGGTTGGCCGATGGATGTGGGCCGCAGCGAGAGGAGGAGCAAAACGCGGGTAAGAGAGAGAGGAAAATAGCGAGCGCGACGAGAGAGAAAGGGAGGAGAGAGAAGGCCAGCGCCGGTCCTGCGGTCGGCGTTGGTCGTGGCTTGGTGGCCGGAGGAGAGGCGTCCGCGAGGAGGAGAGGCGGGGAGGACGGAAGAGGCACGGGGACGGGAGAGGCAAAGATGAAGGAAGCGAAGACCGAAGTTTCTCGATTACATTTATCTCCAAAAGTTTAATTTTTTTGTTTAAATACCAATTCCAGATAATTCCGTTTCTGGATTTTTCTTTCAAAAAATCTGATTAATTTATTGTTATTATTTTTGTTTTATTTTTATGTTTATTTTTATGTATTTATTTAATTATTTGTTATTTTTGTTACTTTTTAATTTAATTTTATTTTATTGATGATGTTTACAAATTATAAATATAATGGTTTGCTTGAAATATAATATTAGCGACCTTGTAATCATATACCATCTCATGTAAATTTTAAAATTTTCTCTTTTAAACATGTGCGTAATTTATAATCATTATTGTGAGATTTTTATCGGGGCCACTTCGTCGCCTTCGCTGCATAACATGTATATAAAAATAATTTAAATATAAAATATCTAATTGAAGTGCACGCGCTCAATTATATAAATCTTATAATTAATAAAATAAAGAATGTGGTTTAGGGTCGGGTTGTTACACATCCAACTAGAGAGCTCTCTACTTTCAAAATCATCACAGTCTTATCCAGAGGAAATGCCCGATTAGGCTTCGTCTTTTAAAACAGAGTTATTTACACTTCAATTCGGAAGTTTGGAACTAATGATCTTACCATTAACGGTACAAGCACTCGTACATGAAAGTCAATCCTACTGTAGATATTCCAAATGAAGATCAAGAAGGATGCACCCTTGTCACTCGTCGGAGACAAAGTCATGTTCAATCACCACCAGTTCATCTTAGAAAAAGACAAAGTAGAAGTAAGAATCCTAGCAATACGAAGAACAAGAAAAAGTCAAAGGTAACCAAGAAACAGGGAATCCAACCTGTTAACTTACTTGAACAAAAGTCACTTGTTCCAATCACCTTAGAGGAGTTCTTCCCACCAAATTTCTTTGAGAAAGTCATGGTGAACATGACTTCTTGTTTAGAGCTTGAAGATGAAGAAGAGATGGAGGACAATGATGATGAAGATGTCTAACCTACTGTAAGGTCCTCGGTGTTCGATAGGTTGCAATTGAGACGCCCTTCCGTGTTCACAAGAATAGGGAGGCCAAAATCCTAAAGCCTCGGTATTATATAGAATAAAAGGAAGTGGGCAGTCAAGACCTTCGGTTTTCAGCAAAATCAAGAAAGAATAAGATGTGTCTAAGTCATCGCTTGTTCAACAGAAAGACTCGATGTCCCATCGTCTTGGCGATACAAATGAAGTACAAAATACTATCCCTTCTCGTATAAAGCGCGTGTTAACATTAGATGTAAAGATAGATGGCTCGATGAGAGTGAAAAGATGCACTGCGGTCCTTACTAGTCCACGGGCTGACCCTAATCCTAAAAAGGATGTAGAGTAAGAAGAAGTAGCTTCATCGAACCATATCACGGTTCGGGAACAAGAAGATTCGGAGTCAAAGATAGAGCTTGCAGAACGTCCTCAAACTCTTAAAGATGAAATTCACAAGTTTTGTCTAGCTAAGATGGAAGACTTGAATGAAAGAAGACCGTAGGCCCAATAGAAATTAGACCGTTATCAAGCTCGCCTATCTCGGGCGTTTAACAAAAAAGTTCGATCATGCTCATTTCAAGTAGAAGATTAGGTACTTGCAATGAGAAGGTTGATCGTCATGTCTCACAAGACTGGAGACAAATTCACTTTAAAGTGGGATGGTCCCTATGTGGTGCGGGAAATCTATACAAATGCTGCCTAGAAGATAGGCGACACTAAAGGAGTCCAGGTTGGTCTTATAAATGGAAAAATTTTGAAGATTTATTATCCTTGAACGTTGTTGCTTGTAAGCTCCTAAGCCTTAACTACTCATTCTTTCAAGCTGAGATTAAATGTAATACTCCTGGCCCATAAGAGTATAAACCGTGAACGGCAAAAAATTAAATAAAATAATTCATTCCTTTTAGTTTGAAGTACGTCTAGCTTGATCCTTTAGGGTATTGTATTCCCTTAAGGTATGTAGGCAGTTTAAGAATAAACTTGAACATAGCCACGCAAAAAAAAAAAGTATATTGGTATTTTTTTATTATTCGTAACTTGAAATTAAGTTTGGGTTTACTACAATATACTCAAAAACCAATGCCAACATAAAATAATATCAAAGTTCAAAACTCACAAGTTAGCAAAATATAAAACTCTCAAGTCATATAAATTCAAGACTTTTAAGTCAAGTAAATTCAAGACTCTCAAGTAACATAAATTCAAGACTCTCAAGTCACATAAGTTCAAGACTCTCAAGTCACATAAACTCGATCAAGACTCTCAAGTCACTCAAATTAGAAACTCTCAAGTCACTAAAAGGACCCTCAAGTCACTCAAATTAAAGACTCATAAGTCACATAAGTTCAAGACTTTCAAGTCATTTAAACTCAAAACTCTCAAGTCAAACAAAGTGTAAGTCTAAAAGAGTCTCAAGTCGTTCAAATTAAAGATTCCCAAGTCACCAGGTAGATCCTTTAGTCATTGAAAGAGGTTTAACCCGTTCATGCACCCTAAAAAGAGTAAGACATGCAAGGGATTAACCAAAAGTCAATTTTTCGGATGTCTTGCTCCGATGTGTTTGAGTTGAATAAGTCCAATGAGTCACTCTAATGTTTCGAGTCGGATGGCTCGCTCCGACGGCTCCGATTCGGATGACTCACTCGAGACGGCTCCGATTCACATGACTCACTCGATGGTGCTGATTCAAATGACTCGGCGATGTTAATGTCTCTTATTCGCATGAGCGACTCGATGTCTCTTATTCAAATGAATGGCGATGCTAATGTCTCTTATTCGGATGATCGACTCTTATGTCTCTTATTCAAATGCATGGATCCGATGTCTCTAATTTAGATCACTTACAATGCGGATGTCTCATATTTGGATGAGTAGAACGGCTTGTTCTAATACTCTAAGTCGAATAACTCACTCCAATGTCTCTAATTCTTATAAGTCGGATGACTCGTTCGAGACTCCGAGTCCGATGCCTTTGAGTTGGATAAGTCGAATGACTCGTTACGAGATTCCGAGTCGAATAACTCGCTCCGATGTCTCCGAGTCGGATAAGTGGGATGGTTCGTTTTGAGACTCGAGTCGAATGACTCACTTTGGTGTCTCCGAGTCGGATAAGTTGAATGACTCGCTTTAAGACCCCGAGTCGAATGGCTCGCTCCGATGTCTCTAAGACGAATGGCTCGCTTTGAGATTCCGAGTCAAATGGCTCACTCTAATGTCTCCGAGATGAATTGGTCGCTCCGATGTCTCTAAATCGAGTGAATGAAATCACTCGCATTGATGTCTCTAAGTCAAGAGTTAATGTGAATGATCGACTCGAATAGTGCAAGAAGATCTACAAGAAGAAAATTAGTAGTCATCTTTTAAAAAAGGATGAAAAAGTGTTTCGGTCAACATGCGAAAACAAAAACAATTAAAAAAAAAAAAGCTTTCATAGTCATGGTGCCCACATCAAAAATTAGCTTTCATAGGGCAAAGTAAAAAAAAAAGAGAAAAAAAAAGTTTTGGGGTTAAAAAATGCCAAAATTCACTGGAATGAAGTTTTCGGTCAATATTTTGGTCAAAGTGCGGTCAATGGCAACTTTTGGGCAAATTTTACTGAAGTATTTACTCCCCAAGTTTAGATAAAGACTTGATTAGAAAAACAGCCAAGTAATATTAGTAATGGCTGCAACAACACTTGGGGGCAATTTGTGCGAATTGATGTTTACAAAGTGAAATTTTCAACAAACCAAACCACGATCAAGTACAAAAGAAACTAATAAAAAAAATTTTAAAAAAGAGGGGCAAGCCATGTCCAGTTTGCATCATCTTCTCCCAGATTGAATAAAAAGGCCATGACAAACAAAGCAAGGTCAGATTACATCGGCTTGGTTCACAACGAAAAGAAACACAACAAAAAAAGGGGTTCCAAGAAAAAGAAAATCATCATATCTCGAATGAAATAAAATAAACTAAAAAAGAGAAGATTCATAAAGAGCTGGATCCCATTGTTGAACGTAAGATCTGTTAGGGAAAATCATAATGAAGTCCATCATTATATAAACCTAGAATCCAATATGTTGAATCGAAGGAACAGTTAATAGAACGTACCTAAATCCATGGTTGACATCAATTCTCCTTGAATGACGTGGTTAGGTCTTCCGGATCTACACGTACTATTAAGAGAACCTTTAGATTTTCTATAGTCTCACAATCTCTCCGATAATGGGATGACAGGGAGAATTAATTCGTACGTGCGACACTGGAGACCATAACCTTTATTTATAGTCTGTACCCTTGTAGGGTTTTGACACACTACTCGTTATGCCCATCATAGAATAGTAGTGGGCCACCGGTCTCTACACATGTAAGGCCCACACCCTACTAGATATATTAAAACCCAATTAATTGCATCCTCACTAGATCACTTTTAGGTTGGGCTATAACTATGACAGTACTTACGATATATATTTAATCACATATAAGGTCATCGTAGAATTACGATCCAATAATCTCCCGCTTGAGCTATATGTAACCTTACAATATGTATCAACCAAATTTTGAGCTCAATATTACTGTCATTATAATAATATATCTAAACTAATCCCGTCCATCAATAATATCAACATAGGACCAAAGCGGCCTTTATTACGTCATTGTAACTCGACCCATCAATGATCACTTGTGCTAATAGAAAAGAATGACATGGATTATGATGTGGAAATGTAGCATGAAAATTTCATGTGATGTGATCTCAACATGTCTATTTCCAACTCGGTCCACTTTAAACATTAGTGAGATCCGAAATATAAACGAGTATAAGGAAAACTTTAATGTAACTTTTTTCTGCCGAAAATATCCTCAAAACCGAAAACCAAATTATATAAGTCAAATGTGCATCTAAATTACAAACTCCCATTAAAATCGAAAATCCTCAAAAGAAGACACAACACCCATATGAACCACATGCTCATGAAACCGATTGGGTGGTATCACCTTAGTAAGCGGATCTCGCAATCATAGAGTTTGCACCAATGTGCTTAATTGACAATTCCCCACTCTGAACTCTTTCTTTCACAACTAAGAATTTGAGAGCCACAAACTTTGAGTTTCTCGTGAATTGGATTGCTGTTCAAGAAGAGAGAAGTGACCTTGAACAGACGATGAAGAAGAGAGGTGTTTATGCGAACTGTGATGTTCGAACCCCGGAGGTTAGGACACCTTCGGAGCTGGTGAGATGAGTGTAAAACTCGGATACGAGTTCGGGGTAGATGAACTCGCTGAAACAAAGAAAGTTATAAACCCCGAGTTATTTGGATATAGGGCAAGCACGAGAATTTGGTAGCTGGGAAGAACTTATCATCCAGCACAAGATGCTTGGGTGACAATAGGTTTAGAGTTTGAAGGGCCTTCTTGGCTTTTGGTTCGGGGTTTCTTTGTGGCGGAACCAAGAAAGTAAGGGTGAGAACCTCTTTTAGTCATCTTCAAGAGAAAAAAGAGAGTAGAAAGGCTTGAGAAGGATGAGGAGAGAAGAACTCGAAGAGAGTAAAAGTAAAAGAGTAGAAGAACGAGATGAGAGCAGCTGAGCTTACTTGAGATGGTCTTCACGAAGCTTGAAATTTACCGTAAATCGCCATAGACGCAGAGAGCTTTGTGCGCGAAGTTTTGATTTCGAGAGAAAGTAAGTGAAAAGTAAAGTAACGAAATGAAGGAGAATAGTCGCTCTTTATAGGGAAAATAATCGTCCTTCAATATCCGTTCGACTCGGCTCTTTCATCATTCACCTCGGACCGGTGTGACGGTTCTCTCCTTCAACGGTTAGAATTCCAGCGGTTTGCCTTCCAATGGCTAGTTGTCTAATGACAAGCATGCGAGAGAAAGAAGAAGATTTTTTAAAAATTTCTGAAATTCTCCACTTATCTAGAGATGATTTCGGAAGATTGACGTCCATTTTTCTCAACGTCCGAGTTCGACTCATCTTAGTTTTTGAGTGACTCGAAGCTGGAAGCAAATAATAACTATCGTCTCGGTATCACTAAGTCAATCGAACTCATGGTTACTATAGGATTCTAAACACGTAATACATAATCATGCAAAGAAATTTTCACATATCAACCACATAATTATACATTTAACATACCAAGCTCATTCCTAATAAAACAAAATTGATCCTCACTAAGAGGCTTAGCAAAGATATCGGCTAATTGAAGATTAGTAGGAATGAATTTAAGTTCAATATCACCTTTATCGAGAATGGTCTCTTAAGAAATGATACTTGACCTCAATATGTTTTGTCTTTGAGTGCTAACTGGATTTTGGTGATGCTAATTGCACTCTAATTGTCGCACTTGATTGGAACCGATTTGAAAGTAAGTCCAAGATCTCTCAAGTGTTTCTTTATCCATAAAATCTGAGCGCGGCATGCTCCAGCTGCAATATACTCAGCCTCGGCAATTGATAGAGCTACTGAGTTTTGCTTCTTTGAGTGCCAAGATATTAAGGATTGACCCAGAAATTGGCATGCTCCTGAAGTGCTCTTTCTATCAACTTTGTATCCAGCATAATCGGCATCCGAGTATCCAGGTGAGAATCGGTTCGAGTCTCTTGAGTACCACGGACCTAGATTCCGAGTCCCTGCAAGATATCTAAATATTCTCTTCACCGCAATGAGATGTGATTCTTTAAGATTAGCTTGAAATCATGCACATAGACAAACACTAAACATTATATCTGGTCTACTTGAAGTAAGATACAGTAAAGATCCAATCATACCTCGATAGAGTTTCGATCTATTGCTTTACCTTTCTCGTCCGAGTCAAGTTTTAAGCTACTCGCTCATAGGTGTAGCTGCGTGCTTTGCATCTTGGAGTTTATATTTTTTAGCAGCTCCTTGGTGTACTTTGATTGATGGACATAGATTCCATCTTTGTCTTGCTTGATTTGTAAACCAAGGAAGAAATTGAGTTCTCCCATCATACTCATTTGAAATTCCCGACTCATTAACTCGGAAAAGTCTCGACACGGATTTTCATTAGTAGCTCCAAAAATTATATCATCAACATAAATCTGAGCAATAAGGAAATCTTTCCCCTTGGTTTTTATAAAGAGAGTCTTGTCGATCTCTCCTCTTCTAAAATCATTTTGAACCAAGAAATTGCTCGAGTCTTTCGTACCAAGCTCCGGGAGCTTGTTTAAGACCATAAAGAGCTTTTTGAAGTTTGAAAACATAATTTAGAAATTCTAAGTTTTCAAAACCAGGAGGTTGCTCAACATAGACCTCCTCTTCAATAAAACCATTGAGAAACGCACACTTAACATCCATTTGATATAACTTGATATTCATGCTAGATACGAATCCCAATAGGATTCTAATGGCTTCAATTCTAGCAACAGGTGCAAAGGTTTCCCCACAATCAATCCCTTCTTCCTGATTGTAACCTTGAGCTACAAGTCTAGCCTTGTTTCGACTACCAACCCACCTTCATCCAGTTTGTTCTTGAAAACCCATTTGGTTCCTATGACTGGGTGGTCGGAAGGTCATTTGGTCAAAGTCCGAGACTTGGTTTCTTTCGAATTGATTGAGTTCCTCTTATATGGCCTCTACCCATTCAGGTTCATTTAGGGCCTCTATTGCATTTTTGGGTTCGAGTTAATGAAATGAATGCAGTGAATGCACATAGATTTTGGAGAGAGGAACGAGTTCTTACCCCACTTGTTGATATCGGATAATATGTTTTCTAGTGGGTGACTAGAAGCATATTTGAAAGCTCCACCTGTTCTCCGATTTACAAGATCTATAAGCTGAATTACTTGATCTTCGAAGCTTGTTCCGAGTTATCTTCTTCATCGATTGTTCTTCAACATTACGAGCGGCCTCTTGAGTTATCTCGTTACGAGTCACATTATTCCGAGTTACTTCATTACGGGCCGGTTGGGTTTGAATCCTGATAGACTCAATTTTATCATCATCTTCTCTACTGAGCTTCAAATCCGAGAATGATGATTCGCTAGGTTTTTCCTATTCAATCTCATCAAACACAACGTGGATACTTGTCTTCCACTTTGTTAGTTCTTTTATTGAAAACGCGATAAGCTTTACTATGAGATGAATAACTCAGAAAAATACCTTCATCTGACCGAGAATCAAACTTGGTCAGGTGATCCTTACCATTGTTATGAACAAAGCATTTGCATCCAAAAGGTTTGAAATAGGAAATATTGGGTTTCTTCCCTTTGTAGAGCTCATATGGTGTTTTCTTCGAGTATGGGTCCGATGAGGCACCTATTCAAAGTGTAGTTGGTTGTGTTGACTGCCTCAGCCCGGAAATAGTAAGGTAGATTGTGCTCAATCATCATTGTCCTAGCTATTTCTTCAAGAGTTCTGTTCTTTCTCTCCACTACTCCATTCTGTTGAGGAGTTCTTGGTGTTGAGAAGTTGTGAGAGATACCATTCTGGTCACAAAACTTTGAGAATTCCGAGTAGTCGAACTCTCTTCCATGGTCGGTTCGAATTCTCTGGATTTGAGTCCGAGACTCAACTTGGATTTTTCTGCAGAGCTTGCTAAACACCTTAAATGCTTCCATTTTGTGCTTAAGAAAACACACCCGGGTAAATCGTGAGTAATCATCTATAATAACAAGTACATATGATTTATCTCCGAGGCTCTTGACGAGGATTTCACCACATAAGTCCATATGTAGCGGTTCAAGCACTTTGGATGTGGAAGCTGTCTTCGAGGATTTGAATGATGATCTAACTTGTTTCCCTTTTGTGCAAGCTTCACAAACTTTATCTTTCTCAAAAGCATAGTTAGGCAAACCTCTAACTAGATCATGAGTTGCCAATTTCTTAATAGTATGCATGATAACATGGCCTAATCTACGCTGCCATGTCCATGATTCATCATCAAGTGATGCTTTTAAACAAGATAAATTCTAACTAGGGTCGAAAGAGGAATAATATAAGTGTTACCTGATCTCTTACCTGAGAGTTTGATCTCCTTGGTGGTATCATCAGAAATGTAACAGTTGGTCCGAGTGAATCTTACCTCTTGACCTTTATCGCATAGTTGAGAGATGCTAAGCGGGTTGTATTTCAATCGTTTGACAAGGTAAACTGGGCTGATCAGATTGCTTCCCTTTCCAATCTTGCCTATCCCAATTATCTTGCCTTTGTTGTCATCTCCAAAAGTGACTTTTCCTCCTTTATGCTCTTCTAACTTAGAAAAGAGTCCCGAGTCTCTCGACATATGGCGTAAGCATCTACTGTCAAGGTACCAATGTCCTTTTGATCTTTTTTGAGTAACCTGCAAAACAGAGACAATCTAACCCTTCTCACTTCCTCTAACGAACCCGAGTAACACTCTTTACTTGTGGTTCTTTTACGAGGAAGAAGGTTTTCGGAACCCAAATTTGAATGACTTTGGGCTTAGTCCGATTCTAAGTCTTTTGTGTAGAGAACTGAGTCCGTATCTCTTTCTTTTGAAAAACTTTTCTTTTGGAAGCTGGAGGAGATGGTTTCTTCTTGTAAACCGATCTGGGCTTAGTCCTCCTTTCATTTTTATGAATTAGACCATTTTCAGCTTTCCTGAACTTTACGGTTCGGAATCCTTTTGAAAAGTTCGAGTAGGAATTGGATTCCTCCTCTTTGTCGAAACCAAGACCTTCTTTTCGAAGGAGACACATTGATATCCTAAGAACATGTCAAGGTTTTTCTAACCTTGAGTAAATTTTAAAACAAGATCTTGAGACTCATTGAGCTTTTGCTTTAGTCTGCTCATTTTCTTTTACGAGTAACTCGGACTCGGTTTCATTGATTTGAGCACTAGTCTTGAGTTCTCCGAGTGTGAGTCTCGAGTTTTCCAATTCATTTTTAAAGATATGCTCGCAGAGGAAATTGACTCAAGTTGTTCTTTAAAGTAAAAGGAATCGGAATTGGACTTTTCTTCTAAAGTGAAAATATACTTAGCCAAATCAACTTTGGAGAATTTAAGAAAGTACGCAATTACCTCTTGAGGACTAGATTCCTCATTGTCCGATTGATCCGAGTCGACTCGCTACGCTTCGAGTCGAAAGCGCCATCGGACACTTTGAGTCCTCGTCATCTTCTGATGAGTCCTCGTCACTCCATGTGGCCATCATAGCCTTTTTCTTCTTTCTCTCCCGTTTTCTCTTTGGACGAGTCTTTGACTATGTATTCCCTGCTGCCACATTCAAAGCATCCAAAGTTCTTAGTCAAAGATAACTTTGAAGGAGAAGAGTATTTACCTTTTCTATCCTTCTTGTCTTTCTTATAGAACTCTTCTTTTGGCTTCTTGTCCCATCTGTTGTGCTTCATCATTCTCTTAAAGCCTCTAGCAATTAGTGCCATGGGATCCTCTTACGAGTCGGAGGAGCTCGGACCTTCTTCTCCGGTTTACGAGGCCTTTAGAGCAATGTTCTTTTGGTGCTAACCTCTGCATCCTCCTCCGCTAGGTGGATCTCATGGGCAAGAAGCTTCCCAATGAGTTCATCTCACTTCAGTAGAGACAAGTTCTAAGCCTCTTTGATAGGCTGTCACCTTGGGACCCCATCTTTTCTTGGATAGACTTCGAGTATTTTTACGCACATTTCTTCGTGGGAGATCTTTTGCCCAGAGATTTGAGATTATTGGTAATCTCGGTAAATCGGATGAACATCCGAGTGATGTTTTCTTCGGCTCCATCTTGAATAGCTCATATTTGTGAAGATATTGGCTTATCTTCGCTTGTCGACCTGGCTTGTTCCTTCATAGGTGTTAACTAACGTATCCCATACTTCTTTAGGCTGTGTCACGAGGCAAACACTCGGTTGTATTCTTCCGAGCTGATGGCGCACATAAGAATGTTCATAGCCTTGAAGTTCTTTCCGAACTTTTACGCTTCATCAGCTGTGAACTCAGCCTTTGTTTTGGGCACAATTCTTGTTTCTTCTGTCTTCATGGGAATGTAGTTTCCTTGTTGTATGATGTTCCGGACATCTTGATCATGATCCAAGAGGAAACATTCCATGAGTTTCTTCCGAGTGCACAAAGTTGGATCCTTTGAACTTTAGGGGTCTGCTGGAAGATCTTCCTTCATCTAACTCTCCATTGTTACGAGCCATTTGATCTTTAGACCTTTGGATGGTTAGATCCTTTTCTTCAAGGTTAGGCTCGATACCAATTGAAGGTTTGCTCGGGGAGAGACTAAGTTACCCTAGAGGGGGTGAATAGGGTGGTGGAAGAATTTTTATGAAAAACAAACTCTTTTGAACTAAGTACGGATAGAAGCGGATTCCGTGTCTATATTGGGGTCAAAAAGTATGAACTCGGAATACGGTGAAGAGTAAAGAACCAGATTACACTCGAGACTTTGAATGCATGCGAGTCTTGAATGTACTCGAGAAAATGAAAACACGAAAGTACGTGGAAACCCTCATGGGGAAGAAAACCACGGACCGTGCTAATCCAAGCACGAAGTCAAATCCACTATTTTAAGTCCACAAAATACAGTAGATCGATCGAACCCCGAGTTGCTCCCTTAGACAACTCTTTACAAGTTTTCCTAGACTCGAAATTCCGTAATCGATCTAGTACTTCCTAACTGAGATAACCCTTACGAGTTAGGGACAAGCTGAGCTGAGTTAACCCTTACAGCTCGGTCAAGGGACCTTACTTAGAGAGTAAGAAAGAAAGTTTTTGTAATCGAGTACAAGACCTTACAACTCGGAATATAATGAATTACGGAATTGGAGTTGTAAGTAGAAGATTGAGGATGAATATAATGACTTTTGATCAAGTATGTGTATTAATAATAGGTTCGGCAATCTTCAAGTCTTGAGAGTTGGCTTCCTTTTGTAGATGACCAAGCAGCTTAGCCGTTGTGTCCATCTTCGACTTGAAGTTCCTTTATGACCGTTGTGAAGGATTTTTGAGTCACTCGGAAAATATCCGTTGATATGTGAACGTTAGACAACGGCTCTCGACTCCCTTGGAAGTGCCTAAAACCACCGGCGGTGTCTTCGAAGTAAGGTGGAAACCACCGTTGAGCTTAGTGTTGCAGATTTCCATTTCGGAAACGAGACAGCCTTGACACGGTGTCTAAGGCTAGATCGAGAGATGGAAAAAGCCTTGTCTGCTTGGTGATTTGACGTTTTGAAGCCGGTTCCTTTTGTAATTCAAAAATAGGATAGCCTCGTTTGAATCACCTACAAAAGTAAATCAATTTGGTTCTCAAAGTATAAAATACTTTGGTCCAAGATTAGACACACATAATGATATAATTAAGATAATTATTTTACTAATTAACCGAGTCGGAAAAGGAATGGAATTTTACGAGTCTAATATTCATGATACTCAAAATTCCATCCGAGTCGGTCTAAAAGTAAATCAAGTCAAATATGAAATATCAAAGTAGACAAACTTGATCTAGACTAAGCATAATTCAAACTAAGATACCAAAGTCGGAGCGCAGAAAAGATAGTGTTTGAATCATGCGATATCTCCGAGTGTTAAGTGACTCGGAACCGAGTGAACCATGCGGAGATGATTTTTGAGTCACACAGAGTCATGTATAAATGCAGAAGATAATTTCTATAACACTTAGAGAGAATACCATATCACTCGGAAAAGTTTGTAAGACACAAGGAATGACTTGGAATCAAAACTTTGTAAGTGAGAAAGTCTTATACCCGATTCCCTAGATAGAACTCGGAAAGGTGGGATGTAAAGTCCGAGTCTTCATCTCGAACTCTTATTGTTGTTGGAAAACATGACTGCAAATTTATTGTCACAAAAGAGTTTAAGTGGTATATGAACAAGTATCCACTATCCGCAATTGTAACGCCTCAACAAAATCACTATACGAGAACACACTTAATGAATAAATATACTATAACAAGGCAGCGGAAAACAATGTCATATTAGGGCGTTACTGTCTGTAGACACCAAATTTTGACCTTTATATATTTAAAATTTTACTAAAATTTATCTTTTCTTTTAGTAAAAAAATAAAAATATAAAAATATAAAAAATATAAAAATAACAATTAAATTGTGACAAAAAAGAACCCAAAAGGCCCAAAATACATTATCCAAAAAAAAGAACCATAAAGCCCCAAAATACACCCTCAAAAAAATATATATACAGAAAAGAAAAAAATAAAATTAAAAGAAAAAAATAAAATAATATCGGGGACATGGCTGACAAACTACGAGGCCGAGGCCAAGCCACGCTCCCTCTCCCCTAAAAAAATAAAAATAAAAAGAGGGAAAAGAAAGAGTAAGACAACATTTGTTACAGCTTTTTCTATTTTATTTTGTCATTACTTGACAAACACACCTCCCCCAACGGCACTCATCGGTTGTCTTTTCTTTTTATTTTTTATTTTTTTATATTATTATTATTATTATTATTATTATTATTATTACTATTATTATTATTATTATTATTATTATTATTATTATTATTATTATTATTATCATCATTTTACCTTTTTTTAAAAAAGAAGGTTACTAGGGTTTAGAGGCCCCTATTTGTTCTATAAATACCCCTCATCAATCCCTAGAGGGGGCTTGGTTTTTTTTTTGAAAAAATCTCTATCTTCTTCCAAATTCTCTCTCCCTTTTTTCAATCTTCTAAGGAGTGGCTTGATTAACTAAAGATTAACTCCATTGGGAGTTGATTAAGTTTAAGTTAATCTTTCTAATTTTTTTCTTGAAGAAACCAAGCTTTCTTTCAACTTAGTCAAAATATCTTCTTCATCTCAAGAAACAAGAAGGTAATTCTTCTTAGTACCACTAAGTTTAATGAGATTACATTTTTTTCTCTACTCTTATCTTTCTGTATTTCATGATGATCAAACATACACATACATGGCAATTTTCTTCTTCCTCACTTTCTTTTATTTTCTTTTGCCTACCCATTTATTTATTTATTCTTGTCATTTTTTTTACCACAAACCCCTCCATTATTATTGTTATTGTTCATTTAATTTCATTTATTAACATTATAACTACTAACTTTATCATGATTATTGTTATTGTTTTGTTTAGTACTACTAACCCTACCATTATTATTATTGTTACTAACATTATCATTATCATTGCTATCGTTACTAACTTTATTGTTTGTTTATGTTGATTTTTGTTAATACTTAGCCCTAATATTATTGCTATTATCGTTACTATTATCAATTTTTTTAATATTATGATTATCTATTACTATTAACGTTTTGGAACTTTCTTGTCTCTTTTTGGGCTAGGATGGTTCCGGGTTGGTTTCGGCCCCGGGTTCTACCGTCCGTCACTTTAGGGCTTGCGCAGCTGTCCCCCTATTTGGGTGGAACACTAGTTTTCCTTTTTCGAGAGTTAGCGGTGAGATCCGAGAGTTGATTGTAAAATTGGGTGTTATTTTCTTTCTCATCTTCCTCACTTTTATTTTCTCTTGTAATACTTGAAAAATGAAGAAAAATGGGCTAAGTCATGATTGAACATGAAGAATAATAACTTGGAGTAAAGTGGTCTGAATTGGAAGGTTGTATGTATTTTTAGGGCACTTTAGTGGAATAATTTCGATTCCTATTTTTTTTTTTTATGTCATTCAATGGAGTAATGAAAGAGCTTTCCAGAAAGTGGTCACTCACCCAAATCCAAGTCCCGAGCTATTTATAACATATTTTTTTCGGTGGAAGGTCTAATCAGTCCAAAAAACAGCACCATCACTTGTTTTTCTAATTTTTCATAATCTAAAAGTTTTTTTCTAGAAAAATGTCCTTCATAAGAAATAAAATAAGCTTTCTAATCTTTCTAAATTGGTAAATTTTATCTCCTAAATCCTTATAGTTTGAGAGATATGATTTATTAAAATCACCATTGCAAAACTGTAATTTCTGCAGTGCCCGGATCAAAACATATATATTGAAAAATCTGTTAAAATATCTTAAATAGCTTTAAAAATTATACAAAAATCATACTGGTTCCTTATTGTGTCTATTTGACCCAGTTCATACAGTTTTCTAATATATGATTTATTTTATTCTTAATAAATAAATGAATACCTTACTATCCAGAATGGTACAAATCGGGCAGACATCTAAGTTTTTGACTTATCAGTTTTACATGCTTGCGAATTTATATTTTTATTTTTACCATTGAAACTAGACTTAAAATATAAAGTCTAGGCTTCAGAATCACCTTGATAGGATCTTCCTCGAAAAAGTTATAATTTTTTGAAATCGGCATCCATTATGGCAAGTGTGGTGCAAGAAATGTCAATTTAAGACTTCATTAAATCAATTTAAAAGCTTTTAAAAAGGTAAAATTTTTACATTTGAGCTCCTTATGAATTTTCCTAGTTGTATAAATTTTCTTCATATTTTTACGCTCATCTTACTTAGTTTCGGGGTTTCTCTTTCGAAAATTGGCTTTAAAAATCAACTAATGATACCTTTCAATAAAATAAATACCCGGGACTTTGTTTGGTCAGTCAAGACTCATTGTTCATCATAATGCGAGCCAAGGATCTATCAAGAAGTTGAATCATGAGCATTTCTCATCTCCGTGGTGTTGAGGAATTTTTATTTACGTTCTTCTTTAGATTTCTTGTATTTAGGAAAACCTTGTATATTTCATTTTGTTCATTGTATTGTAATAATCCGGTATTTGTAAAACCACTAGCTCGAAAGTGTTAATAATAATAATATTTGATTCAATCATGTCTTAGCCCATTCATCACAATATAATCAACTCGATCAAAAATAATAAAATGAACCATCTAAGATCGCTGATTAGTGTTGTTGCCAAAATTGAAGTATGACCCATGAATAGGGGACGATGGTGATCATAATTGCCCCTTTATGATCATCTTGACCTTAATCATGAGTCATAACAATGTTTGGTTAAATACCAAATGGTGATCATTACATGCAACCGTGCATGCCTTGTATGTGTTTGCATGCTTGTCCTTAGGGCCGACATATTCTTTAATGTATGGTCGTGACCTCTCATCAAACTTGAGGCCTTAATAAGAAATTCGTTCATATCTTATCTTTAGGATGATCCACATCCACTTCAATTCAAACAGCCTTCACAATTTCACTATTATCCTAGTGGATTACCTTGATCGGATATGACCGAATCACCGATCGTATCCTTTTGTTTGGCAACGAGGCCATCGGCAGGATTCCATCCGAATCTTTGAGAACCATTAGCCATAAAACACCGGTCCATTAACTCCACAAAAAAAAAAAAATCCATCGCCCTTCATACCTAAGGAATTATTTTCTCAGTTGAAATGGGAATGTTAAAAGGTCTAATCCTTATACTCATGCCTAGACTTGAGTCAATCCACCTATCACTTCACTTATCACCTAGAGTAACGAGTTGAGACCACTGAGTCACTATCCCTTTTCTCAATCGAGTTAACTCGACTATAGGAATGAGTCATCTCTAAAGTCTTTTAACATGACCATGAAATAGGGAAATGATCCCTAACTATTCCCAGTGGAACTCACAAGAGTCATGACGGAATCCTTGCTAGAAATACGTGGGGTTTTGATTCGAGAGTATATTCAAGTCCTACGATGATCGATACATAGAGCAATCTGGCTCTCATCCGAATGCAAAGCCACCATACATCAACGAATCTATTGGCCCTAAGTTTTCCATTCGTGTGCTTGCATGTGTGTGCTTACGTGTATAATGATGCGTTTTTCTTTTATGCTCTTCTTTTATAAATCTATTTTATGAATCCATGATAATCAACATTCGGGATGTCTAAAAAAAAAAAGGATACAAATATATTATTAGAAGCCCGTTCTTAGAACGGAGGGAGTGGCGAGTCCTTGACGTTCGTGCTTCCTAACCAAAACCCCGAACCCACCATCTCGGGTTCTCATATCGAGTCTTTTATATTGTTTTCGCCTTTTTGGGCACGGGAGTTAACCCTTTTTTTGTTCTTTTTTTCTTTTCGAAAAAAACTATAACTTCAAAGCTGATTTATTGAAAACCCCGTCCTTGTTTGGGTCATAACAAGGTGGTGACTCTAGTCATCCAAAGAAATTAATTTTTTTTTGGGAACCACGGACTGGCGACTCCACTGGGGATAATTTGATGGTTTTCTTTCATCCATCTCTAAGCGGTTTTAACTTTGAACTTATATTGTATCCTTATTTTTAAACATCCCGAATGTTGATCGTGTGTTTTTATATATATATTCTGTACATATATGTGTTATGTGTGTTTGGAGTGCCTGTTTGAATCTGGTCCGCACACACAACACACCTCAAGCTTCACTTTAAGCATGGCTCCGATCTTACTTAGTGAAGACCATGAATAGATAGCAATAAAATACTAAGGGTGCCTCCATGTACTCCACTACCTATTTGGGAAATGGCTCGCATGCGCACTCACCCCAGTGTATTCTTTACACAGGGGCCACTTGAACATAATTGAAAGTCAAATGAATCACCTTTTAGTTAACCCTCTAGGAACACATGGACCAACGCATGCTTGACTAACATTACTTCTATGTTCGATTACCTTGCCTTTGGTCATACCATCATGTTCATACATACATTCATGTTTTTCAAGAAAATTCATTTTTCTTCCAAAAAACAAGGAAACCATTTTCCTACTCGTCTTTTCTATCCTACAACTAATCCACACCTATTATCATGCCCTTCATCTTTAGTTGTATCTTTCCATTATCCCCATCCAACAAACGAACTTTTTTTTTCAAACGGGGTGTAATTTTACGAAAAATTTCCATTTTACAAAATTATTTTATTATTTTAAAATTTCCTCTATCCTCCCCAATTTTAGACAATATCTTCTACTTTTTTCAATTATTTCTCATTAACTTACTTTCATTCTTTATCCTTCAAAGACATTCACACATAAATATTTCATTGCAAGACCATCGGGTTGTTCAGTAACACTTCTCGATTAGTGAGATTGTCTCCGGTAGTGAGCCCGATAACATCCATTTTCCCTTCAAGTTCCAACTCTAGTAACATCATGGCAGACGGTGAAGACTTTAATGAGCAACCTCCACCGCATTCCCCACCGGATCCCATGAATGAATTACGGACAATGATGAAGATGATCTTGGACGAGGCAAGATCATCTTGAGCAAACTTTGAACAACCTAACTGCACAAAACCAAGAACCTACGGGGCAAGCATTTATACTTGACAATGATTCGGCAATCGGTGACCAGGAAGTTGGAAGGCGAGGTACAAAAATTGAAGGAGGTACTTAAAGGGCTTACCAAAGCCGAACCTTGGTTGGACATTCATGGGCTTACCCTTGTCCCTAATGCTAGATTTCCGGTCGGATTTAAAATGCCACGAGATAGAAAAGTTCGACGGAGCTGGCCAACCTACCTAATTCCTCAAGTTGTATGTTGGGGCAATGAGTCCCTGGGGCATTGGGGAAGAACTACGGCTCAACTTTTTCAACAATACCTAATAGCAACCGCCTCAAATTGGTTTCTCGGGTTGGAAAATTCCAAGAAAGCTACTTGGGCTGACATCGTTAGAGAATTCACCGCTCAATATAAGTATAATGAGGAAATCGACGTCACAAGGAGGGATTTAGAGACAACCAAACAAATGTCCAGACGAAACATTTTCGACTTACATCACTCGATGGAGAGCCAAAGCTGCCAAAATAATGAATCGTCCCCATCGAAGATGAGCAGTTGCATATGGTTGTTAAGAATCTTCTACCGAGTTCAAAAGACACATGAGTTTTCAGTACTTCCCTTCATTTAAAGCCCTCATCGCCACAGGATCTATGGTAGAAGATGCAATCAATAGAGGGGAGCTAAAGAAAGACGAGTCAACCTCATCTGTTCCACCCGGTACAAGAAGAGTTTCAACAATAACCAAACTCAGCCCACTAAGGCGGTGGAAGTGAATTCCATCACTGCTTAGTCTACCTTCCAATTGAATGCAAGAAGAGAGTTCTCCAACTTAGGGATGACACCAACCCAAGCTTTGAGGAAGCTAGTGAAAGCTAATTTGATCCAACCATTACCTCTCGGACCACCTCCTAAAGAACCCGGTCCTTAGTACAACCCCAATGAGCATTGTGAGTATCATCAAAGTCCCGGCCACAACACCGACGGTTGCATAGCACTAAAACATGCGATTGAAGACTTGATAGATGCTTTGGAAAACTCAAGGTTGTGTCAAAGTCCCACCCAAGCCAGCCCCACATCACAAAATATCCGCTGCCTAAGCATGATAACTCTGGTATTAACATGATTAGCATCTCCCCCAACACCTCCGATTTCACTGATTTGATTACTCCCACGCTCCCTAAGTTATGGGAAGTACCCCTCACTATGGATTCAAAAGCATTGGTTGTGGACTATTCCACAACCTTAAGAGTTACTACGAAACCCATCAAGACTCAATTGTTTCCTAATGATCCATTCAATCGGTTATGTGGTCATCTCGACTATGATGGGGTTTCCGATGTTTGATCATGAAGAAGAGGAAGAAGATGCATCTGTCATGGCTGCTATTGAAAAGGATAATCAATCGGGTTCTTTCACCACCCTACAAGAAATGATCGAGCCCATTAGCCTCCAAGATTTGAGCGATGAGGAGGAGAATACGAGTTGCTCACTTAACTAGTACAGGAAGACATTTCAAGCCTCCACATCTTGAAGATGATAATCCGTTGGCCGCCTTGCAGAGAAAACAAAAGGGAAAAGAACCAGTGGCTACTCAAGACCCGGCTGATGATGTTATCAAGCGGATGAAAGAAACCAATACCAATGTATCAATTTGGAGATTATTGATGACATCCCAACCTCATATAGCCGTAGTGTTGAACCATTTGAATGAAGTATCTGTCGAACCCGATATTTCTCCGAGATGAAATAATAAGTTTAATCCATGGCTCATCTAAAGTGATTATGTTCACGGATTTTGATCTCCCGAAGAGACAAACCATAATAGCTCCTTACATATAACAGTGGAATGCAATGGTTTCAAGGTACCTAGGGTGCTCACTGATAATGGATCGGCAATCAATGTATGCCCATTTTGAGTTTTGCAAAAATTGGGGTTTTCACGTGAACATTTGGAACCATCTAACCAAATTGTCGGGTCGTATGACAATTCAAAAAGGGAGGTTTTGGGAGCCATTAAGATGCCTGTCGAGCTTGGGCCAATCGTGGAAGAGGTTGAATTTTTGGTCCTAGACATCCCTGCCTTCTTTAACCTACTTTTAGGAAGACCATGGTTGCATAAGATGGGTGCAATTACCTCCACGCTGCATCAGAAAGTTCCTTTCCCTACAAAGTTTGGGGTTATTACCCTTAATGGAAACCCTGAGTTACTCACCATCACTTTTATCAACAAGCCGATTTTACAATTGGATGAGGAGTTTGGCCATCGTCTAAATGGGTTCGTGATCAATTGCTATCTTTACGAGATACTGATCCTATCCCTATTGAGAGTGAAAGGTCATCGTGCGCAAGTCGAACTAGTTGCAAAGAGAGATGAGTTCCAAGTATCTAATTTTTAAGGCAATTGATACTAAGAAACTCATTCTCTTTCCAGGGATTCGATTCCTTCCGACTTTGTCACCCCGAATTTAGAAGGTATGATGGTTCGAGCGATCGTTGAAGTACACTTGTACCATTATGTACAAATGATGCACCCTACGGGATTATTCGAAGAGTTTTATCCAAGCACTTTTTGATAGGAGTTGTAACGCCCCTTTCCGCATTACTTAATAATTCCCTAATTCAAGAATATTAGGTAAGGTAGCAGCGAAGTTAATGATCGAAGGCGTTACCGCCGCCCTAACAAAAGGACAAGGCTGAATTAAAATACCATAATAACCTCGTGTCTATTAGTTATGCTTGAGTAAGTCGGGAAACATTAAATACTACGTCGCAAGGTGTCATGTCGACAACTTAAATAAACCAATCCGAAAGTACGGTTCGCTACATATTTACGAGATATTAACGGCCAATACAACGACTGCGATAGGAAATACGCAATATTTAATTACAATCCAAGGTCAAACCCAAAATTAACGAGGATCGGAATCACTGTGAGCATCTAACCCATCATAGAACAATGATAATGAAGTATCCAGCTAAGTCTTGCTCCCGTCAGGCTTCTTAGGCAAAGGACTCTTCACAAATTCTTTTCCTAAAAACAAAAACATTAAAATAATTCAAAGAATGAGTCAAAACTCAGATACGAACATTCCTACACAGATCAAATAATTTTGAAACACATTGATTGAGCGCGTGCATTTCAATTCATTTTAGTTTGAAATCGGGGGAGAGAATATGAGTAAAATTTGATTGCCGGTTATTATCCGAAAGTGGAACCCCTTGATAATTGATACGATCTTTGAATAAGGTGCACACCTCCCGGGCAGACCGAGAACCCGAGTTGAAGCCGCGCGGGTGGAATTGAAGGGCATAAGCCCCGATAATTGATAATTGAGTGGGGACCACTTAATTAGGTGGGAAAACTTGACTTGCAAATGATTCATTATTAGTTATTTATGTAAGAAATGTTGAGATTTGCTTAAATATGTGAATTTTCAAAGGGTACGAGCAATGAACGTACCTGAATTGAAGGCTTTGTTTCTCCCCCTTTTTTCGAAATTTAAGTTACCGACTAATCGGCAACGAAGTGGCCTCAATTCTGTTTCAACAGATTTTTGTTGTTAATAATGTTTCTCTTGAGTTTCAATGATTGAATTTGTATAAGCGTTGATAATTTATTTCATCTTCTATATTTGTTACGTAATTAGTTTACTATGTTTCTCTTACATAACTTTAGTGCATTAATTCTGTTTCGAACATGGACAACGCCGCCTATTAATTAACGACGTTGATTAGGCTAATCGAATAACTAATGTTATCTATGTAATTCGATTCACTAGTTGACGTGGATTAAAAAGGTATATATATATATATATATATATATAATCAATCACTTATCTTTGTTATATTCATTAAAAAGACGTGAAACATGCTCCTAATAGTTCTTATTATTGTTACCCACATTGTTGTCGTCATTATTATTATCATTATATTTTAGGGTTATTGGATCGGAATAATACGGACTTTGGGGGTGCTGGCCAAATATAATACGAACAATTTCCTTGGCTGCCAACAAAATGAACTTTGGAGGTATTTTCCAATATCGAAAGCCACCGAGTTATATGGGCGGCGACTCGTCGAAAACGTGACGTGGCACTATTTTCGGACACGTGGATGGCAGAGTCCATTATTTTAGACACGTGTATGGCGAAGTGAATAAATTAAGTGTAATTAAGAGGTTCTAGTGTGAGTTAGGAGTAATTAATATTGTAAAAAATAATTAACAATTAAAAAGGTTGATTAATGGCGGTTAAAATGAAAACGTTAAAGTAATTAGAATTCAATGCTAGTTAACCTCCAACTCCTATTTACTCGTTTCCCTCTCTTCCTGTAAGACATGCTCCTCGCTCTCTCTCTTCGTATCTCACATTCAAATCGTCGCTCATTACGGTTTCCATCTTGCTTCGTCCCTAATCGTTATTGTCCATCCCGTAAATTTCATCATCCGGCTTTATCTCTCTCTCGCTCTCTGTCTTCCTTTCCTTCTCTCTCACTCACTCTGTCTCTGTTCGTATCCGGGTTTGTGCAGAATGCTCGTTATTTGTATCTGTTTCTGGTGGTATAATTACGAAGAACGATTCTTGTAGTGTCAAAATCATCGAGAGGTTGGTGGGAGACGTTTTGGTTGAAGGAATCAAAGGGTGCGTGGTCCTTTGAGAAAACGATCGGGTAATTGAAAAACTTGAATGTAGTTATAATTTGGTTGTGAATTGATGATGTTGAAATGCAAATGCAATTGAGTGTGAATTTGGGTTTATAATTGTTAATGTTGTAATGGTTTTGATTAAGGGTTTAGTTGTTGGTGTGTTTGAATTTGGGGGAAAATTGAAAAGTTTAGCTTCAATTTTGCGTGAATTATGGTTGGCATTAGAGGTACCTTTGAGGCCTGAATTATGGTTGAATTATGACTGCAAATGTTAGTTGATAATTTATTAGCTTATTGGGTTTCTCTCTGTTTAGTGTTATTAATTAGTTGAATTATGACTGAATTATGGTTGGATTGTTGTTGCTTTTGTTTTATGTTTGATGAAGTGAAAAAAATGGATGATGATTTGATAACACTGCATCTACATCATGGGGGCAAGTTTGTACATGAGAATAAAATATACCCAGTAGATATTGATAGGCTGAGTTATTGGGAGCAAAAAGGGATAGCAGAAGAGGTTGGGTATGGGAGAGTGGAAGATTTTTATTACTTGATACCTGGGACAAGTTTTGACTATGGGTTGAGGAGGGTGAAGAGTGATGATGAAGCTAGGGATATGGTGGCTGCTATATATGGACATAAGGAAGCCAATGTGTACATTGTACACACTATTGATGAGCTCGAAGAACTTGCTCGGCCTTTACCTACACCTCCCTCTGTCTCCGATTGTGAAGCGAAGCATGCTTCCCCAAAGGCAATGAAAAAGGTGGGTCAAAATCAAAGTCCCTTGGGGCTGAAACCAAAAAGGCAAGCAGCAGCAAAAAAGCCAAAAAACTACGAGTAAGAAAGACCACTGGGTCCCTTAAAGCCCAAAAGAGCACTTCCCCTCTCGAGGCCCAAAAGAGCACTTGTCTCCCTGCGGCCTAAAACAGAGAAGGCCCCTCCGAGGCCCATTCTCCTACAAGCCGAAAGACCACTCGCTTCCTCCCCTACAGCCCAAAACAAAAATCTCCCTCCGAGGCCCATTCTCCTGCAGTCCAACATACAACGACCTCCCCTACGGCCCAAAACGAGAAGGCCCCTCCGAGGCCCATTCTCCTGCAGCCCAAAAGACCACCACTACTTCCTCCCCTGCAGCCCAAAATAGGCCAAAAATGAAAGAAGAGCACATGCTTCTCCTAAAGGCCAAAGTCCCCCAAAACCAAAAAAAAAAAAAACAGACACGGAGCGAGAGGGAAAAGTAGTGCGGTTGTTGAAGAGTATGATTGGGAAGATCCCAGGCCAGATTCTCCTATTCCTTGGGATGAGCTACTTAGGGGAGAATGTATGAGTAAATCCTCCACTCGATAGTGATTACCAACCACTGAGTGAAGAAGAAGATCTAGATGATTGCACATTGTGTGGTAGGGATAAAGGGAAAAGGAAGATTGGTGAGGTAGACTTTGGTTCTTTAGGGGAGGAGTGGTTTGAAGAGGAGGACACAGACTTGGATGATGTGGATACTAGCGATGAAGAGTGGTATAGTATTAAAACAAATGCAAAAACGTTCATGGAAGAGTCAAGAAGAGATACAATTTTAAGAGAAACTGAAAGGAAAGTGAATGATCAAGATGCAATGCGGATCGATGATGGTGATGAAGTGTTCCAGGTTAACGGCAAAGTGAATATGAGGACTCGATGCTTGAGATAGACAACCCTGCTGCAAGTGATGAAGAGGGCAGTAGGTTGTTGAAGAGAAGAAGAAAAATTAAAGCGAGTTGATGACAGAACAAATTTCAAGACCTTGAAGTGGCGAGGTTCGCATGACATTTGGGACAACGAAAAAGTTCAAGTATGTTGTGGTTAAGTATGCTTTGATGCAAGGGTACTCTGTGAAGTTCACGAGTGTCCGACACTAAGAGGAGGAAAATGCTTGTGCAATGCAAAGAAAAGTGCAAGTTCAGGGTATTACTGCTCATGGGATAAGAAAAAGGGTACATTTACGGTGAAATCAGCTCATAATCAACATAAGTGCAACAGAGACATGCAGAAGAATCCTCGGTTGAAATCCTCTTGGGTTGCTCGGTTTTATTTGATGAACTTTAAAGACTGTCCTCATTTGTCAGCTGAGCAAATTCAAGCCATGGTGAAGGAAGATTTTTCCATATGCAATACCAAGTGGCATGCTTACAAGATTAGGCAAGCTGCTGGGAGGTTGCTTGCATGGTTCGATGAGAGATCATTACTGCAAACTTGGAAGCTACATAGAGGAACTTAGGAGGTCAAACAACTGTAGCACTTTCATTCGAAAACCGATCCATCAATAACAAAAGAGATTCCTATTTTTCAAAGGTTCTTTGTGTGTTTTGATGCTTTAAGGAAAGGGGTTTTGGCAGGTCGTAGACAAGTCATTTGCATAGATGCTGCTTTCATTAAAACATTTCTTGGTGGCACCATAATGTCGGCAATATGTGTTGATGGGAACAATCACATGTTCCCTGTTGCATGGGCAGTGGCGAGAGGGAGAGAATAATGACAGCTGGGGTTGGTTTCTATCCCAACTTCAATCTTGTATTGAGAGCATAGATGGCAGTGGATGGACAATCATATCGGACATGCATAAGGTAACAATTTAGTTTATGTTCATATTTTCATATTAATATCACACATGTATTTTGCTAAAATTGAAATTATGATGCTTTCAACCTCAGGCCATACTACATGCAGTACATCTTGTGCTCCCTAAGGCAGAGCACGAAATTGTGCCAGGCATATATATGCAAGCTGGCACAAAAACATAAGGGAGAGGAGCTGAAGTTGATGTTTTGGAATGCAGCAAGGGCATACAATGAAACCGACTTCAACCTTGCCTTGGATGAGCTGAAGAAAGCCTCCCCCATGCTGCCCATCACTTTGTTGCTAACAAACCTAAGACTTTCTGCAGGGCCTCTGTAAGTATAGCTAGTAAGTGTGACTATATTGTGAACAACATGGCTGAAACTTTTAATGCGTACATAGTTCAAGCTAGGTCTAAGCATATCATATTCATGCTTGAGGACATTAGGCTAGCTTTGATGCAAAGGCTTGTTATTAAGAGAGCACAAATGGAAAATGCTGATGATGATGTTTGTCCTAGAATAAGGGCAAAGTTTGAAAAAGAAAGAGATGAGTTTAGATATTGTCTACCCATCCCTTCCGGAAATAGGGTGTTTGAGGTTAGTCATAGGCTTGATAGCCTCCATGTAGACATGAATGCCGCAACATGTACGTGTAGAAAGTGGGATTTAACTGGAATACCATGTTGCCATGCTATTGCTGTCGTTGCTTGGCTGAAAAAAGATGTTGATGAATTCATCCACCTATATTTCAAAAGGGACATGTACATGCAAGCATATGACCTTCCTATCTTACCATGTGTTGGGGAAAAACATTGGCCACCCATGGACATGCCTCTAGATCCCCGGATGTCAAAGTCATGCCTGGCACTACTAGAAAGCGGCGAACAGCGACGGAAATAGCGACGAAATTTGTCAAATAACGACGGAATCTTGGAATTAGCAACGGAATATTTCCGTCGTTAAAAACCGGGTCACTAAAATTTAGTGACGAAAATATCCGAATCCGTCGCTAATTAGCGACGGATCAGCGACTGAAAATGTCTTCCGTAGCTAATGGAAATAAACGACGGAATACATTTTCCGTCGCTGAAATTAGCGACGGAATTTGTAGAAATTCCGTTGCTGTTTTCGTCGCTGATCCGTCGCTGTTCCGTCGTTGTTACGTCGCCGATCCGTCGCCGATCCGTCGTTGTTCCATCACCGTTCCGTAGCTGATCCGTCGCTATTCCGTTGTTGTTCCGTCAGTTGTTCAGTCGTTAATTTTCCATTAACCTAATACAAAAAATGTGTATGGATATATAAATCCAAAATTCACATATGTGACAATTACATTTGACATTTACATATGCCACAACGTGGTCCTCCAAGTTGGATACACAAATCCAACATACATTTCACAATCATAAACAATCCAAACACATTTATAACAATTTCACAAAAACAACCATACAAAAGTTCACAAACAACCATAAATACACTATCCAAAAGTTCGCAAAATGTTCACTAATACACAAAAGTTTTGATGGGTATCGTGTTGATTTTCGGTGCTCGAGGTTGAGAGAGGTACACCATGCCCACCGAGTAAATACACTTAGCTCGCTGGTGCTATGGTCTTGGCTTTCCAAAGCTAGCTTCTCGAATTTCTTTAGGTTCTCCTGGTATTGGCTGTTGGAATCATAATTAGAGCTCCCTTGAAATGTTCTATTAACAGCTATTTCTTTCAACAGATCCTCGATCGATAAGTTCCCCTCCGGAGCTTGCATTACCCGCTTCTAGAGAACCACGAGACAATGATTTAATATTGGCACAAGTTGCAAGTTTGAAACACATAAGAAATAGGAAGGGAACGGAGAGAGTTTTGAAAACTATTAAACCTCACAAGTCATTAACTGCAGGAAGCAAACCGAAAAATGAATTATGCAGAAATCTTGCTATAACTCCTAAAGTCGCGTTTACAATCGGATCCTACTCACCTATTCTATGGTGGGGATTTGTTAGGCTAATTTTGGTTGGATATATTTTGTATATGACCGAACTATATTTTCTTTAGGTCTTATGTATAATTTTTAAATAAGATAAGTTATATCGAAAGTAGTATAGTTATATATTTAGATATTCGAATAACTCAATTATAAGAAAAGAACCTAAAGTTATTGAGAATAGTGATTCAAAAGATGAAAGGACCAAATATAGTGGTAATGTTCTGTTAATTTTGATTTTTTTTTTTGTAGATTATGTTATTCACCAAATATAGTGGAATTACATGATCGGCAATGCATTTATGAGAAGCAAAATAGCTGATCTTAGAGCTTTTTTAAAAAAATGAACTAATTGACATAATCCTCTAGCAACAATGTTAAAAGGCTAGATTCTACATTATGATATTTCCTAGCTGCTTCTTTCTCTCACAAATTATTCCTAATTTAATCAACCATATTATCATAAGCATATGCAAAGATAAACAATGACCCTGTCCTTCAATTTCAATTCCAATTCCAACACCCTGTTTAGAGTTATTTTGCCATCAAAACTAGACCCTCTTTTTTTAAGTTCTACTTGCCATTGTTTAATATTTCATTAACAATGATGATCTATGTAAATTATCTCCGTCAGTATATGTCCAGGCGGTAGCAGCGATAGCCCAATGCGGTGGCAGCAACCAAGGGTTAGAAGTTTTCTAAAAATTTTGGCGAGTTCCGTTTGAACTATGGTCCAACCCATAGGCTAAAAAGCCTTAAAACCTGCATAAAAGTCACAATAAAACTCAACGAGCCACACGCTCGGAGTACACAACTCAACGGCCACACGTCGGAGTATAATCACAACCCCAAAACTTACAAGAAAGCTCTTTCAAGACATATATTCAAACCATACAATCGAACATTAAATTACAGCATTAGAGAACTTCGTTTAGGTCAAAAAATTTCAAAATGCATAGCACACAATTCTCCTCAAAACCAAATTTTATTCAACTAGTAGTTAGTCACCTCTAAAATCTTGTCATAAGGCTTACCTAACTATGGAGTTTTAAGGATATCCTATTGATTCAAGAAACAAAGAAAACCCATGTGTACAAATAGCTCCACTAGGGAGCTCTTAGTTATCAAAGCTATTGATACAGAATGAGAACCCGGGCAACCAACACAAAATCAAAAGTAGCAAATTTTATACACAAGCGAAGTCCATTTTTACAACTCTCAAAGTTCAAAGCACACATCACAGCAGATGCAACTCAACTCGAGGTCAAAAGATTTTCAGTTTAGATTGAAAGTAAACCAATACCTTAGATAATCCTCCAAATAGTAGGTATTTCTTGGCATTTTTCAATTCAATTGTACCAAACCAAAGTAGCAAGTACTTTCCAAATAGGACCCCGAATTTGAAGGAACTTTGTTACTTTTAATTTAGTCCAAGTTCTATCTAAATTGACTCATTTTCACATAATATTCCAAATTACAGAACAACTTCTTCCAATTGGAACTAGCGTTACAAGTTATATCTCATTGATAAAATCGACAAAAAAATCTCAATTGCTTGGATAAAATGATGGTTCGATTGCTATCTCATAACCTAAAATGATGGTTCAATTGCAAAATGATGGTTCGATAAAATGATGATTCGGACTCTAGCAATTCCATTCGATTTTCTCATAACCTAATTCAGTTCTAACAATCTCCTAGCTTTGTTCTATCACATAAACATTCAATAATCACAACAAACTCATTTGGGTTTCGAAATTACTAATAGTTTAGAGTATAAGACTACCCACCTCGATTCGGGGATTGACAGTTTGCTTGGGTTCAAGTTAGCTTGGTCGGTTTCTCCCTTCCCTTCTTCTTTCCCTGCTGCCCGTCGTGGCTCTGCCACCTTCCTCCACGCCCGACGCCGTCGTCGGCCACTTCACGCCCGACGTCATCGATTCGGGGACTGTCCTCACGCCCACCGGCTGCCTCCCTCTCGCCTTCGCGTTCGTGTCCCTTTCCTAGTCTCGGTTTCGCCCTTCTTCGCGCCTGCTCGATTCCCCGTGCTCGCCAGCAGCTTCACTGCCGTTCGCCCATCGGCACGCATGGTCCTTTAAGGAGAGGCGGCCGCGGCGGACGAACGAGCGGCCGGAGTGGGGGTGGCGACCGGTGTTGGGCACTAACGCTCGCAATCGCTCTCGCTCGCCCTCTCTCTTTCCTTTCGGGAATTCGGTCGGCCAAAAGCCATATCCGAATTTATTTAGATTTAGCGACGGAAAAGCTCGTCGTTGTTCCATCGCTAAAAGAAAATTTTAATTTATCGACGGACTATTCAGTCGCTAAACACTAATAAAATTTTGTTTAATTTTTTTGGGTTTTCTTAAATCGAAAACTCAATCTATCGTTAGCGACGGAATAGCGCGGAACTTTCCATCACCGATGCTAAATTAACGACGGATTATTATGTCCGTCGCTAATTCCGTCGCTGTCTAACACGATCGGCGATTCCGTCGCGATCCGTCGCTACTTCCGTCGCTATTTGGCGACGGACATGTTTTCGTCGCTAATGTTCGTCGCTATTTAGTAGTTTTGTAGTAGTGTGGTCGACCAAAGAAAAACAGGAGAAAAGATCCTCATGAAGATCCCAAGAGACCAGGTCACTTAAGTAGACATGGGAAGGAAATGACTTGCACGATCTACCATAGGATAGGTCATAATAAGAGGACATGTCCGGATAAGGATGCCCAAGCAACCAATACTGTTCCCACACAAAGGAGAGGAAGGGGTAGACCAAGGAAAACTCCATTGACAACTCTGCATGCAAGCTGCTGCACCTTCCACTAGAAGGGGAAGAGGAAGAACAAGGGCAAGTGGAAGAGGTAGAGGAAGGCAAAGCGAGTGCAGGTAAGCATAAGGCAACAATCAGATAATGTATGTTTCTTCACCGATATAATGCATTCACAGTAGCCCCCACCAATGTTCCATAGTAACCGACATACAATTTTTTTTTCCCCAGGTTGCAGCAACTTCAACTGCCATTTCATCCTCTGTTCAGCTTGAGCAAGCGGTCTTATTGACTCAAGCTTCGTGGCCAGCAACTAACTTTGTGTTAAGCCTATTACTTAGTTGTATTCGTATCAATCCTTCTAATTTAGTCAGGAAACAATTGTATGGCCGGACATATTATACATTTTTATTACGAGCATAAGCTTGTCATTTGTGCTTTGCTTATGTAAATAACAATTATGATGTTCTAATATTATTATTTAGACTAATTATGTGATATATAGTTTGCTTTTTCTTTACACTATATTCCATGCAATTTATATGTATTGCTTTTCATCCTACTTAACATATGACACCGTCATTGCAAGTAACCTCATAGCAAGCAAACAGATTCATTGCAGCGAAGTTCATACTGAGAACAAAACATAAACTTCATTTCATAAATTATCAAGCAAATAAGTGCTAAACTTGTCACGTACAATTTTATAAGCTAACAAAAGAGGTCATACATATCCAACCTCATTACATTCTCACCAACCAGACTTCCAACAAAAGAGATCATTTACCCTACCCTCCACCTCTTAAATGAACCTAACCAACACAACTACAACCACTACAATTGCAAGCAAATAAAGCCAACCCTAATTTCCATTCTTCCTTATACCCTTAAGCTCTTCCTTGTAAGCTTTCAGTAGCTCATTTGCCTTGTCCCTCTTCACCTTCTCTTTGGCTAATTTCTTCCTTAATTTGTTGTTCTCTTCAATTAAGCCTCTAACTTCACTTGATACCTCTGCTTGGATGATTCCCTTGCTGCTCTCGGTCTTCAGATTTTTGACTTTCATATTTAAGTATAAGGCTAATCAACTCTTCAACTCGTTCTTCTAGTATCTCATTCTTCTCATTCAAGCTTACATCTTCATCACCATCCCACTTGAAATATCCACAATTTTGATTCGGAACCTTCACAAAAGTACATTTACATTAAGCAATTCTTCAACTTTCAAAATACCTAATTTCATAAATTTCCATAATAATTGTCAAACAAATTACCTTCCACAAAGGGCATTCATGGAACTTTCTCCCTCTATTTGGGGGCTTCTTACATATCTGCTCAATGGCTGGAATATTATGAAAACATCTTACCAATTCTTCCCGAACCAATTCATTGCTTGCTCTAGAAGATCCCACCACTGACTGAATATGACCTCTTTTTGAAGGCTCTCCAATTCGATTTGCTCTCGACATCCTTCTTCAACCTCAACCTCTTCGATTTCTTTTTCCTCTTCCACTCGATGTTCTCAACTCTCACTTTTCACAAACCCTAATTTCGAATTTTGAACTAAAGAGAGAGAAATAAAAATTTAGATCTTTGCGGGTTCGGATACGAAGAGAGCGAGATGAAGGAATTGAATACGATGCTGAAGATGTTGTCGAGGAAAGACACGTTTTCATGGAAAGAGCGAGAAAAGAAGAGGAGAGATGGAGGTTAAATTAGGCCTCACTAACGTTCTAATTCTTAACTACTTAAATATTAGTTTTTTTTTTTTTTTTGCCAAGTTAATCTTCCTTAACTATAAATAAATACATTAATCCAATCAAACAATGGACTCCACCGTCCACGTGTCCGAAAATACTGCCACGTCATGTTTCCGTCGAGTCGCCGCCCATACAACTCGGTGGCGTTCTAATATTGGAAAATACCCCTAAAGTTCGTTCTATTCGTAGCCAAGAAAATTGTTCGTATTATATTTGGCCAACACCCCCAAAGTGTGTATTATTCCGATCTAATATTCCTTATTTTTATTATTAGATACAACTAATCCGATTAGTTTGTCAAGCCCAACTTATCTTTCAAACCCTATCCCTAGCGTAATTTCTTTACTCCTCACTTTATCGAATTCAAAACCCATAGCTAAGTAATTAATTAATCCATCAATGCTTTTCCATATGAAGGCTTCACAATTAACCAAATTGCTCAAAATTCATACATATACCAACTTGAGGTCATGAGCATTATTCTCACAACAAAATTCACATTCACAATCACAATTAGGCATACTTAATACTCAAACTTTTCTCACACCTCTACATTTACACATTATCTAGTTTCAGCTTCTACATACACATTCCCCTTCGTTTGCTCAATATAACCACTTCCAAAATATAACAAATCCATCAAATTACACAATTTTATAACAAAACATCCCTAACCTCATCCACTAAATCATCATTTCCCAAAACCACATCCGTTCACATTCATACACAATCAATCCATCAAAATACTAATCATAATAGTTCACACCGATTCACAGTGTCCCCAATTCAAATCTTAAATTCTCACCATAAACATATTTCTAAATCATATACTTCAATTTACAATTGCAATTGCTTAAATAAATAATCAACTTGGTAATTTAGGGTTTAGCGTTTTACCTTAAAATTCAGAGAGGAGAAGTCAAGGAGAGGAAGGAGGAGATGTTGGTGTGCGGCTACCGCTATGGCGACTGTTGGGAGCGGTCGGCGCCGGGGCTGCGGTGGTTTGGCCGATGGACATGGGTCGCGGCGAGGCGGAGCGGAATGCGGGTAAGGGCGCGAGAGGAAAGCGAGAGCGCGAGGGAGGGAGAGGGCGAGACAGAGAGAGATGATGGCTGGCCGGCGCCGGTCTTCCAGCCGCGTCGATCGTGCTGGTGGCCGGAGAAGGCAGCGGCAGTGAGAGGGAGAGGAGAACGAGGGAGCAGAGCCAATGCGAGAGGGAAGCAGAGATGAGGAAAATGGAAACCGAGCTTGCCCGATCGATTTTATTTCTAACTTTTTTTTTTATAGAATCCGAGATAAATCCATTTCTGGATTTTTCCTTCAAAAAATCTAATTTGTTTATTTTTATTATTTTTATTTTCTTTTTATTTATATTTATATTTATTTATTTATTTATTTATTTATTTATTTATTATTATTATTATTATTATTATTATTATTATTATTATTATTATTATTATTATTATTATTATTATTATTACTATTATTATTATTATTATTATTATTATTATTATTATTATTATTATTATTATTATTATTATTATTATTATTATTATTATTTTCTTATTGTTACTTTTTAATTTTATTTTAATAATGATGTTTATGAATTATAACCTTATTATGATATTTTTATTGGGGTCACTTCGTCGCCTTAGCTACATAACACATATATAAAAATAATTTAAATATAAAATATTGAATTGAAGTACACGCGCTCGGTTATATAAATCTTGTAATAATGAATTAATAAAATAAACAATGTGATTTAGGGTCGGGTTGTTACAGGAGTTTAGAAGGTCATGCCCTTCGATGGTTTTATAAAGCCAGTCATGAAACTCGTAGTTCATGGGGAAATCACGTACCGCTGTTGTTGATTAGGCAGCCACTAAAGATGAGTCGGATCCAGAGAAGTATAAATTACATGCCACTTATCAATGGTACGCGGAGACATTCTTACATTATGTTTCTCGTCGGAAAGCTCAATGCAACAAGGTCATGAATCCACCATCCGAGAGACAATCCATTTATCCGGTATTACGGGGTCTTCGAAAACCATTTTTTGATGTGATGTCTAGGAGGTTATATTGACACCTTTCAGAGATGGAGGATGATGGATATTTATTGGATGTAACCCTTATGAGTGGGAGACCTCTTCAAGATGCGCTTAATCAACAAGCTCCTATTGTCACCCAACCCGCACCATCCTCCGAAATCGTCTTAGTCCTTGCTCAGATTTGGTCCATGGCCCTCGGAGTCGTGCTTTTACCATATTGCAGGAGAAGGCTTCCTTAGATCCTCTTGGACCGAGGGTTGCGCCTAATCTATCTTATGGGGCTACTTCATCGAAATTCTGTGGTTATCACATGGTGTATGGTCACACTTCGACGAATGCCCCGAATTCGTGAGAGGATTCAAAAGTTGAAGGATAATAAGGGACTAGATTTTGACTACACTGGCCGTTAAATCATTAATAGAAGTTTTTATTTTCTAGTCTTTATTTCGTGTAGTTAATTCAATCAAGTTAATGTACTCATTACTTGTAAGAACTACGCAAAGTCCGATCCCCGCCTGTATAATTTTGCTTTTTGCACAAGTTGTATGTACTCCACTCCCATTATGTAAAAGACTTATACTAATACAAGCCGAGGTACGTAGGCAACCCATTACGGGTTCGACTTGTCTAACAAAAAAACAAAAAAAAAAAAGAACTACGTAAGGACCCGATTCTCCTTTTTGCACATTTCTGAATATACCTTTCTTCCAAAACCAAAACACCTTACACACACTCTGGAGACACATAGGCAGCCTTTGGGTTCTATCCAAAAAATATATAAATATATATATATATATATATATATATATATATATATATATATATATATATATATATATATGGATCTACCGACAATAATTTTTGCAGGAACATGGAAGTAAAGTTTGAAGGAATCAAAGGACAACAACCTCGACAAGGGAGTATAAAATTTGGGGTTATGAGGAAATGCATTTCGAAAATTCACTTTTATAATTTTTTTTTCGATTTTCTCACCCTGTTTGTAAAAGGTTCCCTACATGTTGGAATTTCCCTTTAATCTCATACATGCATGCCTCTTATCTGAAACTTACAAACGCACCCTAATTATCTCATATGAGTTTACCCTCGAGAGTCAACCGCAACCCAATTCATGTGAAGAATCATTCCACGCAACCTCCAACAGATTTCCTAAAGGGGAGGCAATTATGTAAAAAATGGGGTACGTTCTTGGACAAGGACTAGGGAAAGGAAGAAAAGGAATTTGTGAGCTGATCATACCATTAGAAAACAAAGACCGAGCTGGATTAGGTTATTTATCCAACCAAGCAAACAAGATAAAGAAGGCATCACGAACCACTTTGAACGGCTGGTTTGTACGCCCGGGAGAGTCTCGAACCGTTTTGTGGTTTTCCCGAGCCTTGGTATGATCATAATACTAAGAAAACTCTCCCGGGTTTGGAAATATTTTTTACAACATCCAACAAGAAGAAGTGGTGAAATCTTGGACTGTTTCAGAGAAATGGGAAGAGTCATGCCCTGATTGGATTGAGAGTATTCGATATGGTGTCCTTAACAGAATGTTCCATTTTCCTGGATGGGAAGAACACACCTTTGACCCCACGTGTCTCATCACTAGCAAACAACAAAGGGACCTACAAGATTATTCACCAACCAATGAAAAACGATCACCATGGAAACTGTCGTAACATTTTCTTCCCATACTCATCCAATGTCGGATGGCTATGATACTGGACCAAACTTCTTCATCAATAGATAGTTGTGATTCGCTTGACACCATCCCGGACTTATACCTACCAGAAATTTCAGAATCTTCCCTATCACCCGATCATACATCCGTACAAAATATTGTGTCCGAACATGAGGTCTTATCTCGAAGATGATCCATATGAGGCATACAAACCTTCCATCACTCCAGTGGAAACACCCGCCATGATCAATATAGGCACTGAGCAAGATATCAAGGAGGTTAAGATAGGGTCTTCTATTTCTAAAGAAGAAAAAGAATCGCTCATTACATTATTCGGTGAATATGTAGATGTTTTTGCATGGTCTTATGCCAATATGCCGGGTATTGACCGTGAGATCGTCGAGCACCATATCCCATTGTACCCAAATAGCAAGCCAAAGCAACAAAAGCTTCGAAGGATAAAACCAGAAATGAGTCTTAAGGTTAAAGAAGAGATTCAAAAGCAATTACATGCAGGATTTCTTGAAGTTGTGAAACATACAGAGTGGCTCGCAAACATTGTGGTGGTTCCAAAGAAAGATGGGCGAATCAGGATGTGTGTTGACTTCAGAGATTTGAATACAACGTCACCAAAAGATTATTTCCCGTTACCTCACATTGATATGTTGGTTGATAATATAGCAGGTCACGCCATGTTCTCCTTCATGGATGGATTTTCTGGGTACAACCAAATTTTTATGGCCTTAGAGGATAAGATAAAAACCTTCTTCATCACTCCATGGGGCGTTTTCGCTACAAGGTTATGCCTTTCGGGTTAAAAATGCTGGGGCTACTTATGAACGGGCAGCAACTACTATCCTCCATGATCAAATACATGACACTATTGAGGTATACGTTGATGATATGATTCTGAAGAGTCGTGAACGAGAGAGCCACGTTTTGGCACTACAAAAAATTTCGATCGTATCGGGAAGTTCAAGCTAAGATTAAACCCACAAAAGTGCGTATTTGGTGTTACCTCCGGGAAATTGTTGGGTTTCGTTGTCAGCAACAAAGGCATTGAAGTAGATCCTGATAAGACCAAGGCAATCATGGAGCTTTCTCCTCCCACAACCGAGAAACAAATTCGTGGGTTTCTAGGACGGCTCCAATACATCGGTCGGTTCATATCTCAATTAACCATGAAATGTGACCCATCTTTCGACTCCTTAAGAAAGGAAGCTCTAAACAATGGAATGAGAAATGTCAGGAAGCTTTTGAATCTCTAAAAAGCTACCTCATCAATTCGCCTGTTTTAATGCCTCCTCAGCCTAATGAACCACTCATCTTATATTTGACAGTCACAGAGACCGCCATGGGGGCTCTTTTAGCACAACACCAAGAAGGTACTAAGAAAGAAGTTGCCATCTACTACCTAAGTAAAAAACTCTTGGAGTATGAAACCAAATACTCTCCGCTCGAGCATACATGTATCTATTTGGTTTACGCTACGAAAAACTCCGCCATTACCTACAAGCTCATACGACTTACTTGGTTTCTAGATTGGACCCAATCAAGTATTTATTCGAGAAGCTAATTCAAAGTGAAAGGTTGGCCAGGTGGCATGCTCTACTCTCCGAATTTGATATTCATTGTATTATTCAAAAATCTGTCGAAGGAAGAGCCATTGTAGATGAGTTAGTAGAGGCACCTATGTCCGGAGATGAATTTACAGACGAATTTCCCGACGAGCATATCTGCAAAATCGAGGTTACACGTTGGAAAATGTATTTTGACGAGTGCATCGAATAGAAAGGGTAATGGTGTCGGAGTTCTACTAGTGGATCCTGATGGGTTACATGTTCCTTTTGCTGTAAACCTTTCCTTTTTCACTACGAACAACGTCGCGGAATATGAAGCCTGCATTTATGGAGTAAAGGCCGCCTTGGTAGCTGGCGCTAAGCACTTAATAGTTTATGGAGATTCTAACCTGATCATATCGCAAACTATTGGGGCGTGGAAGGTCAAAGATGAGCGACTCCAAGCATATTCAAATTACCTTCAATAGCTAGTCTCACAGTTCGAGGAAATCAATTTTCGACACCTTCCCGAGAACGAAACCGCTTTACTGATGCTTTGGCCACCATGGCATCTACACCGAAATGGGAACCTGGACTTAGGATACAATCCGTGACAATTGAAGAACAACAACAACCAGTTGTGCAATGCAACAATATTGACGCAACTATTGAAGGAGGTGATGATCCCTGGTTTATTGATATTCAACGATACCTCGAGAGTAGAGAGTATCCTAGTGGGAGTTATAAGAAGGATCAACTAGCAATCGGACGCCTGGCTGCTCAATTTACCATGCGTAGAGGTACCTTATATCATAGGATGCTTGATGGTACACTTCATCTTTGTATTAGTGAGAAGGAGGCAAGACAGATTATGGAAGAAATTCACAGTGGAGAATGCGGACCACATATGAATGGAAGAATGCTGGCCAAGAAGATTCTTCGACTTGGTTATTATTGGACAACCATAGAACGTGATTGTTTTAAGTTTGTTCGATCTTGTAAAAAATGTCAGATGTTTGCCAATCTTAACCACATGCCGCCATTTGAGCTTCATAACGTCTCATCTTCTTGGCCTTTTTCCACTTAGGGAATTGACATCATCGGGCAAATCAAACCAAAAGCCTCTGGCGGTCATCAATACATCCTTGTAGCAGTAGATTACTTTTCTAAGTGGGTTGAAGCCGCTTCTTTTTCCAAGCTAGGGGCAAAACAAGTAGCCAAGTTCGTTATTAACAACATCATTTGTAGATATGGGATCCCTTTTGAGATGATTTCGGATAACGGTTCACAATTTGAGGGAGACTTGAAACAAACCTTGCAAAAGTACAAAATCAAGCATCATCAATCATCTCTTTATCACCCACAAACCAATGGGGCAGTTAAGGCTGCCAACCGAACCATTCGCAATATCCTGTCCAAAATGACTGAAAAGACAAGAGAGTGGCCAGAAAAAATCCCTTATGCCCTTTGGGGGTATCGATCTTCAATTCGTACGCCGACCGGTGCCACACCATATGCTTTGGTTTACGGTATGGAGCCTATGCTGCCAATTGAGATAGAAATTCAATCGTTAAAGGTCATGGCTGAAAGTGAACTCCCAGAAGATCAATGGTATCAAGCAAGGTATGAAGAGCTGGCATTTCTAGATGAACGAAGACTAGAAGCCTTACATCACATCCAAGGATATCATAAACATATAGCACGAGCTTTTAACAAGAAGGTCCGAGTAAGGGGCATTCAGGTGGGCGACCTTGTGATGAAGGAAAGTCATGCCCCACTTCATGATCCTAGGGGCAAGTTCCGCCCCAATTGGTATGGACCATATTTGGTCAAGGAGATTACTACCGCAGGTGCAGTCAAGCAAGTCGATTTGGATGGGAATGAGTTCTCCAATTTTACCAATCTCGACCAGCTCAAGAAATTCTATGTGTAGTAGATTTTCTTCATATAATTTCCCCTTTTTATGGAAGTGATCGCCACATTTTCGATGAATGGATATGCACGCATCGTGTGATGAAACCATTACTCCATAGTAAACAATATATATATAAAATAAATAACACAAGTAAAATAAATTAATACACGCGTCATGCCGCGAGCCTCGGGTAGGGTCGCCATTTTATTTCATATACATAATAGCAATCATAATTAATAATTGAATCGCACACACAAATACAGTCTTACCTTCCCTGACTCTTAAATAAATAAATAAAACCCATAATGCATTAAAATTCAAATGATCCACAGTGATCAAATCACTTTTCACCTTGTATTACAATTATTATTTTCAATTCTTTACAAGAATTGTTGGTTGAGTCTCTAGACCACATTTTAAAGCTCAAATTGCTTCCCCACACAAGGCTATCAAGCACCCATGTTAAGGCCCTTGAGCCAAGGGATTAAGGAGTTACTTTAGAGGCCACCCCAGGCCTCCCTCTGGGCAGTGGGAGGTTCTGGCGGCCACCACAGGCAGCCCCACCGCCTTTGGGGGTTACCTGATTTGTTGAGTCCTCATTCTGGCAGCCACCACGGGCTCCCCCATGGCCATAGGATCACCTGTGGTGGATGACAACAACTCCAAAGCTTTCTTTTCTTGTCTCTTCCGCATTTTTTCTCTGTGGGTCATCTATGGGAGGTTATTCGAGAAAATCCTCAGCCTTTTAGGCATTAAAATAGCATATTAAAGCATTCATATATGGGCAAATAATTCTTAAATAAGAGTTAAGCGAGTTCAGGCTAAAAGTTTCCATTCATTATTTACTAGAAACTCCACAACATGCATATACCATTAGTTCGCATCCAAACTACAAGGAAAATTATAATTCTACTGAGACCTGAATGTGGCGGTAAAATACTTATGTGCATGTATAAAGATCACGACAACAAAGATAAACTCAACTTAAAATTTATATTTTCACCCTTTTAAAAAAATATATAATAATAAATAAATAAAAAGATTTTTTTTTCCTAGCATATTTGTACCACGAAACAACGTAAAGGTGAATAAATAAAACAGTAAATAACCATAATGACCTTCATTAATGATTTATGGCTTTAACAGCCATTTATTACATAGGGCTTTAATATCCATGCATAACTTAAGGCTTTAAGAGCCATTACAATAAGTAAAAAGATACATTATGAAAATTTAATACGATTACTGCCATACAGCCTAATAATCTTCTCAAGAAAAGTTAATCCCACCCAGACCTTGTATGAGTAAAACCCGAAGAGCTACTACATGATCCAAAAGGACTTGCGTCGTGGTCACATCTCCTCTGTCGTTCAGCTAATGTATAACCCCCAACAGCTAGATCTCCGAGAAGCCAAGCATGATAGGATGGATCCATTATCTTGTCAATAAGAGCAGGGAGGACAGAAATGTGGTTCCTTCCATGCCAAATCCAATGGAGGTCTTGGAAATCTGAGCCAACGAAGGCCTTGTTGTGACATTTCTTAGTAGGCAACTGGAGCATCATTTGGCGATGCCCAACTTGGCGAAGTACTCTCCAAGGATAATAAAACGTGACATAGTTTAAGGCTGGTAAAAGTACTCCATTATATGGCCCAATGGTGATGATTACCTCGCCCACATTCAAATGAGTACTAAGCCATTCGACGTCTCCCATATCAAACACTGACTGCCGAAAATTCCGATGATTCAATGGCCAAAAGTTTTTGAGACTTCCCTCTAACAAGGAAATGTTTTGGAAGGTAGGGAGTTTTGGGGGCTTTACTAATTTAAACTTTTCACTAAGCCACATATACACCAGTAAAGGGCAACCCTTGAGGAAAGAGTTCCCCCTACACATGCGTCCAACCCAAGCAAGGTCTCTCCTAGTACAATAGGACCTAATCTCCCTCCTCTCCTGAGAGGAGCAACCAAACTCAGACATCTCAAGCTACACATCCCAACTTTTCCCCTAAACAATAAGATCCCAAGGATCAGTAAGAGGCATGCATTCTCCTTAGCTTCTTTATATTCTATCTCGCAGGAGCTCCTATAGGTAAGCATGAATCCTTCAAGAACATTCTCTAATAGAATAGCATTTTCATGCACATAGTTCCCATAAAAATTCCTAGGAACCCCAAGTACCCCTGCCAACTCCCCTTGCCTATCCATGATAGCCCCGGGGACGATCAAAGGACTGTTAGAGTTCAACCCTAGCATCATTTCAATTTCTTCCACTAAAGGGCACATTTCTTCTTCCCCAAATCTAAAAACATGTCTATCTACATCCCAATACGGCATACAAGAATGAATAAGAGACCAATTAATACTAACACTTAAGATAGATTTCATGTTTTCAATAAAGTAATGAGACGCTGAGGTCCTCTTATACCTGAAAGAGTTCATCGTCGCCTTAAGCCTTTGTTTAAACTGGTTGTCAACATCATTTCCGAGATCCCTTTCTCAAAGAGTTTTTTTAGAAAGAAGTAAGAGAAAAAGTAGGCAAATGATATTTCTTTAGTGCGTCTAAATACGAAGACACAAGCACCTAATTTATAAGCAAAGGAAACCTTTGCATACTCTTCAGCTCATTTTGCAATTCCATCGCGTTGCAAAAACTTCGTTCTTCCACTGCACAAAACTCTTTTGTCCAGCGTACAAATGCATGCAACGCACCCCTTTATCCGTCATGCATAAGAATGTGAAGCACTCTCTTATCTAGCGTACAAAGGCATGTAGCACACCTCTTTATCCATTGTAAAAATACTCTTCAACGTAACGAAGAAATACATGTGAAATATCCTCTTGGCTGTCATGTGACTATATGTATCACGTCATTTGTATTGACACATTTTCTTTTTAAGATACTTAGCCAACAATTTTGCAAAAAAAAAAAATAGAGCACCAATCAAACTCAATATGAACTCGTTACAAAGCTGAGTACTTGATTTTCGAATATCTCTCGCATCCAAGTGCCCTAATACTCAAAGCGATTTTTATGATTTCACCATCATCATGCACATTTGTTGACCCTGAGTCAAACGCAATCCATGATTATTTTGACCCCGAGTCATAGTTATTTTTGGGCCCGAGTCAAACATAATCCAAGTTATATTTTTGACCCTGAGTTGTTTTGGCCCTTAGCCAAATGCAATCTAAAATTATTTCGACCCCGAGTCATATTTAATTAATCCATAATTATTTTGACCCCGAGTCAAACGTAATCCAAAGTTATTTTTGACCCCGAGTCAAGTGTAATCCAGAGTTATTTTGACCATGACTCATATTTAATTAACCTGAGTTATTCTCGACCCCGAGTCAAATGCAAATAAGACCTATTTTGACCCCGAGTCATATTTAATTAACCCAGAGTTATTCTTTGGCCCCGAGTCAAACGTAAACCGAAGTTATTTTTGACCCCGAGTCATATCTATTTTGACCCCGAGTCGCATCTTTTTGACCTTGAGTCGTATCTATTTAACCCATAGTTATTTTGACCCTCGAGTCGTGTTTGATCAACTCAAAGTTATTTTGTGACCCTGAATTATATCTCATGCATTTTATCCAGTCGTATTGTTTCTTTCTTTATCTAAATTTAATTGATGAGTCAAAATTTGCGTGTCTCTTATGACGTTGATCATCACTTTTTCAAAAGCTCAATCAACGAGGGGCAATCTGTAGACACCAAATTTTGACCTTTACATATTTAAAATTTTACTAACATTTATCTTTTCTTTTAGTAAAAAAATAAAAATATAAAAATATAAAAATATAAAAATAACAATTAAATTGTGACAAAAAAGAACCCAAAAGGCCCAAAATACATTATCCAAAAAAAAGAACCATAAAACCCCAAAATACACCCTCAAAAAATATATATATATAGAAAAGAAAAAAATAAAATTAAAAGAGAAAAACAAAATAATTTGAGGGGACATGGCTGGCAAACTACAGGCCAGGCCACCCCCTCCCCCTAAAAATAAAATAAAAAAGAGGGAAAAGAAAGAGTAAGACAACATTTGTTACAACTTTTTCTATTTTATTTTGTCATTACTTGACAAACACACCCTCCCCCAACGGCTCTCATCAGTTGTCTTTTCTTTTTATTTTTTTATATTATTATTATTATTATTATTATTATTATTATCATTTTACCTTTTTTTTAAAAAAGAAGGTTACTAGGGTTTAGAGGGCCCAATTTGTTCTATAAATACCCCTCATCAATCCCTAGAGGGGGCCTTAGTTTTTTTTTTGAAAAAAATCTCTATCTTCTTCCAAATTCTCTCTCCCTTTTTTCAATCTTCTAAGGAGTGGCTTGATTAACTAAAGATTAACTCCATTGGGAGTTGATTAAGTTTAAGTTAATCTTTCTAATTTATTTTCTTGAAGAAACCAAGCTTTCTTTCAACTTAGTCAAAATATCTTCTTCATCTCGAGAAACAAGAAGGTAATTCTTCTTATTACCACTAAGTTTAATGAGATTACATTTTTTTCTCTACTCTTATCTTTCTGTATTTCATGATGATCAAACATACACATACATGGCAATTTTCTTCTTCCTTACTTTCTTTTATTTTCTTTTGCCTACCCATTTATTTAATTATTCTTGTCATTTTTTTTACAACTAACCCCTCCATTATTATTGTTATTGTTCATTTAATTTCATTTATTAACATTATTACTACTAACTTTATCATGATTATTGTTATTGTTTTGTTTAGTACTACTAACCCTACCATTATTATTATTGTTACTAACATTATCATTATCATTGCTATCGTTACTAACTTTATTGTTTGTTTATGTTGATTTTTGTCAATACTTAGCCCTAATATTATTGCTATTATCGTTACTATTATCAATTTTTTTTTCTATTATGATTATCTATTGCTACTAACGTTTTGGAACTTTCTTGTCTCTTTTTGGGTTAGGCCGGTTCCGGGTTGGTTTTGGCCCCGGGTTCTACCGTCCGTCCCTTTAGGGCTCTGCACGGCCGTCCCCCTATTTGGGTGGAACACTAGTTTTCCTTTTTCGAGAATGAGCGGTGAGATCCTAGAGTTGATTGCAAAATTGGGTATTATTTTCTTTCTCATCTTCCTCACTTTTATTTTCTTTTGTAATACTTGAAAAATAAAGAAAAATGGGCTAAGTCATGATTGAACATGAAGAATAATAACTTGGAGTAAAGTGGTCTAAATCGGAAGGTTGTATGTATTTTTAGGGCACTTTAGTGGAACAATTTCGATTCCAAATTTTTTTATTTTTATGTCATTCAATGGAGTAATGAAAGAGCTTTCCAGAAAGTGGTCACTCACCCAAATCCAAGTCCCAAGCTATTTATAACATATTTTTTCGGTGGAAGGTCTAATCAGTCCAAAAAACAGCACCATCACTGTTTTTCTAAGTTTTCATAATCTAAAAGTTTTTTTCTAGAAAAATGTCCTTCATAAGAAATAAAATAAACTTTCTGATCTTTCAAAATTGGTAAATTTTATCTCCTAACTCCTTATAGTTTGAGAGATATGATTTATTAAAGTCACCATTGCAAAACTGTAATTTCTACAATACCCAGATCAGAACATATATATTGAAAAATCTGTTAAAATATCTTGAAGTACTTTAAAAATTATACAAAAATCATACTAGTTTGTTATTGTGTCTATTTGACCCAGTTTATACAGTTTTCTAATATATGATTTATTTTATTCTTAATAAATAAATGAATTCCTTACTATCTAGAATGGTACAAATCAGGGCATCACCTAAGTTTTCGACTTATCAGTTTTATATGGTTGCGAATTTATTTTTTGTATTTTTTCATTGAAACTAGACTTAAAATATAAACTCTAGGCTTCAGAATCACCTTGATAGGATCTTCCTCGAAAAAGTTATAATTTTTGAAATCGGCATCCATTATGGCAAGTGCGGTGCAAGAAGTGTCAATTTAAGACTTCAGTAAATCAATTTGAAAGCTTTTAAAAAGGTAAAATTTTTACATCTAAGCTCTTTATGAAGTTTCCCAGTTGTATAAATTTTCTTCATATTTTTTACGCTCATCTTACTTAGTTTCGGGATTTCTCTTCCGAAAATTGGCTTTAAAAATCAACTAATGATACCTTTCAATAAAATAAATACTCGGGACTTTGTTTGGTTAGTCCAGACTCATTGTTCATCATAATGCGAGCCAAGGATCTATCAAGAAGTTGAATCATGAGCATTTCTCATCTCCGCGGTGTTGAGGAATTTTTATTTACGTTCTTTTTAGATTTCTTGTATTTAGGAAAACCTTGTATATTTCATTTTGTTCATTGTATTGTAATAATCCGGTAGTTGTAAAACCACTAGCTCCAAAGTGTTAATAATAATAATATTTGATTCAATCATGTCTTAGCCCATTCATCACAATATAATCAACTCGATCAAAAATAATAAAATGAACCGTCTAAGATCGCTGATTAGTGTTGTTGCCAAAATTGAAGTATGACCCATGAATAGGGGACGATGGTGATCATAATTGCCCCTTTATGATCATCTTGACCTTAATCATGAGTCATAACAATGTTTGGCTAAATACTAAATGGTGATCATTACATGCAACCGTGCATGTCTTGTATATGTTCGCATGCTTGTCCTTAGGGACGACATATTCTTTAATGTATGGTCATGACCTTTCATCAAACTTGAGGCATTAATCAGAAATTTATTCATATCTGATCTTTAAGATGATCTACATCCACTTAATTTCAAACAGCCTTCACAATTTCACTATTATCCTAGTAGATCACCTTGATCGGATATGACCGAATCACTGATCGTATCCTTTTGTTTGGTGACAGGCCATCGGCAAGGATTCCATCTGAATCTTTGAGAACCATTAGCCATAAAACACCGGTCCATTAACTCCACAAAAAAATCCATCCCCCTTCATACCCGAGGAATTATTTTCTCGGTTGAAATGGGAATGTTAAAAGGTCTAATCCTTATACTCATGCCTAGACTTGAGTCAATCCACCTATCACTTCACTTATCACCTTGAGTAACGAGTTGAGACCCCGAGTCACTATCCCTTTTCTCAATCGGGTTGACTCGACTATAGGAATGAGTCATCTCTAAAGTCTTTTAACATGACCATGAAATAGGGAAATGATCCCTAACTATCCCAGTGGAACTCACAAGAGTCATGACGGAATTCTTGCTAGAACTACGTGGGGTTTTGATCCGTGAGTAGATTCAAGTCCTACGATCATTGGTACGTAGAGCAATTTGATTCTCATCCGAATGCAAACCCACCATACATCAACGAATCTGTTGGCCACAAGTTTTCCATTCGTGTGCTTGCATGTGTGTGCTTACGTGTATAATGATGCATTTTTCTTTTATGCTCTTCTTTTATAAATCTATTTTTTGAATCCATGATAATCAACATTCAGGATATCTAAAAAAAAAGGATACAAATATATTATTAGGAGCCCGTTCTTAGAACGGAGGGAGTGGCGAGTCCTTGACGTTCGTGCTTCCTAACCAAAACCCCGAACCCACCATCTTAGGTTCTCAAATCAGTCTTTTATATTGTTTTCGCCTTTTTGGGCACAGGAGTCAACCCTTTTTTTGTTTTTGTTTTTCTTTTCAGAAAAAAAATTATAACTTCAAAACTGTTCTATTGAAAACCCCGTCCTTGTTTGGATCATAACAAGGTGGCGACTCTAGTCATCCAAAGAAATTAATTTTTTTTCGAGCGCCACAGCTGTCGTCCCTCCTCGAGAGACTAGGCTAACATAGTAACAAGGCACACGATCATCTTTTCAATTTACCCAAACACTTATATTTAAAGTCTCGTAACATCCACCCAATATGTACATAATTTAAACCACCAAACATGAGTTCGTTCTCCCAAAATACATTATAGCATTCAACAAGTTTACCATCAACAGGAATAAACTTTACAAGCAAATTAAATCCTCGGGGATTTCTTAACCAAAAAACACAACCATCAAAAGCCAACCATAAAACACTTCAAGAATAAAAACCAAAGTCCGATCACCGATAAGAGTCAACACTTCTTGATTCATTTACTCTTGTCGCTTCTTGCCCAACATTAACATTCTTTTCCTTCCCTAAAAACATTTAAGAAAACATAAAAACAAGAATGAGTCATAGGCCCAGATACGCTACCCTTGTACTGTAAAAATATATATTATAAAAGTCGAGTCGGTGCGCACGAGATAATTAAAATCGGTTTCAAAAGCTATTTATGTGTAAAACTGAAGTAATTTCACTATGCGTCAATCATTGAAATAGTTTAGGACCCATTTACGTACATGTGGACGCCATGGCGATTCTGTGAGATCATCGTATATGTAATCGTGACTGTATAGACAATTCATTCATTTATCCTGATCGATCGGTGAGGGCTCCTGTGAACTGTAACTCGTGATCGTAAAGTGTATCTCGTGATTGTAAACTATGATTGTGAACCATAATCGTGATCTGTAATCGTATGCTGTATTTGTGATTGTAAGCTGTAATTGTGAACTGCGATTGTGAGATGTGAAGTGGGTCCAAATTATTTATATAATCAAAGCTGTAATATCATTAATAAAGATGAACATTTTGGAAAAGATACAAGCAATAACGTACCTTAAATATCATTTATTTTCCTTTTTACACTCCCACATGCAACTCCATTTTCTTGTATTATTTCAGTTTGGTATCTCGTGCTCATAAGAGTTCAATTCGTAAGTTTTTAGCAACGAACATTAATTAATTAATTTAATCTCTAATTATCTTAAATCTTTAATAACTTATTATTATTCATTTAGTTATTAATAAGCTCCTTTGCCAGTTTCAAGCCATTATAAGTCATTTTTCACAACCACCACCACATAAAAACCATACCTTAAATTTGATAAATTAATTAACTACTTTATCCAATCACATATTTAAAATATGAAACTTTGATCCAATTCTCAAATCGTTTCAAACTTATATAAGATCATTTGGAATAAACTTTGCGTTAACTTGCATTCATAAACCACTACTCACAACTCACAACTCGTCCATCCAATTCGATTCATAGTCAACTGAAACATGTGAATTCAAGGAACATGAAGCCGCCTCATAGAAACAAGTAATGGAACCCGTAGGTTTTCATAATCCACAATCATTTCTTCCCAATCCATTCACATGTGAGATACCCTAATTTATCTCCGTAAGCTCAACCAAATTACAATATCATAGACTCAACAACAAACTCATTTGGGCTTTGAAATTACCATTAATTTGAGAGTTTGCAATACCCACATAGTACTCTTCCATTCAAATCCAAACATGAGTTGCCCAACTCACATCCACGTACTCCTTAAATCAATTTTAGCAAACCACATAATTACCTAATTAAATTCCACAAAAACCACCTCAAATCCAATTAAACTTTCAAATATACTTTCATCTATTCCTTTTTTTTTTCAAGGGTTAACATCACCTAATTTTGATTAATTCACTTCCCTAGGACGCCTTTACAACTCAAACAACCTTTGCACAATCAAGCAATCCATTCTCATATATAAATTCCACAAGCATACTCACAATATGAATAAACCAAATTTAATTTCCAATAATTTATAAACATATACTCAACCCTAATTTCACATATAATCATATTTCAATCATCCCCAAAGTTCTTTCAATTCCACCGCAACCAATTCAAACTCAATCAACCTTCACATAACAAGGTAATTCAATCATGCTCAATAGAATATCAAAGAAGTATATTCACAATATGAGCATAGCCATATTAATTTCCAATTCCATATCAACGTACAATAACCCTAAATCCAATTTCAATTGCTCCTAATGTTCTTCCAATTCCACCACAAATCAATTCAAAACTCAATTACAACTTGAATTAAAACAACTACTTGTCTAATTATTCAAGTACAACATAAATTTGGGATATAATTTACTTAGAAATTGAGGATTAGAGAAATACCTCAAAAGGTGTTTGGGGTGGAATTTGGTGTTGGAAGCTCGATCGTGGAGATTGGGTGGCTCGGGTGGCAGCGTGAGGCACTGGTCGACGGCGTTAGGCACTCGGCAGCGGTCGGGGATAGCGGCAATAGCCGGTTCGAGCAGCAACAACAACAGTAAGGGGCGGTTATGCCCTGCTGGCGTGAAACGAGAGAGAAGAGGAGCGAGAAAAGGCTGTTGGCGGTAGCAAAGGTGGTGGCCGAGGTACCGGAGGTGGTTTGTTGGCGGCTGTAGGTCCAGCTCGATGGTTGGCCGACGACACAGACAATAGCGAGGGCAGAGGGGAGAAGAGGAAGGAGATGTGAGAGATGGAAGATGAATGTGCTAGACTTGCATTATAAGCTTTCTACTGATTCCCGATACTTCTAGCAAACTCTCCCCCTTTTTTATTTTTTTTTTTTTTTTGTTTTTTCCTTTTTCTTTTGTCTTGAAAATTTTAATTAACTTTCTACCTTTTTACTATTAGTTTTACCACATAGTTAAATGTTTTCTCACACATTTGGCCAAATTTTATTCGTTGTTATAATAATTTACACCTTATTTTAGTTTTGCTTTTAAATTATTCGGGTTCACACTAAAATTTTGCATTATTCGAAAGTATATACATTTTTTTTTTTTTTTGCATAGCTCACATCTCTTATATAATATTAAGATGATAAAATACAACTTTAAATTAATTAAACATGATTAAATTTCAAGGTTTTACAGCGAGTCCCATGATAAAATTTCGCGACCACATCCCATAACTAGATGCCTCACAGACAAGCAATGAACTCTGCTGCCATAGTGGAAGGAGCTGTAATGGATTGTTTGGCACTCTTCTAGGAGATGGCACCTCCAGCTAGGAAATAAATGAAGCCCGATGTAGACTTCATGCTATCCATGCATCCGGCAAAATCGGAGTCGGTGTACCCAATGATCTCGAGCTAATCCGATCTCCGATATGTGAGCATGTACCCTTTTGTCCTCTGTAAGTACCGTAATACCCTTTTGATTGCTCTCCGAGTGCTCTAACCCTAGATTGCTTAAGTATCAAACCAGCATTCTTGTAATATATGCAATGTCCGGACGAGTGCAGACTTGGGCATACATCGAGCTACCTACTGCTGATGCATAGGGAACCTTTTCCATTCCCTTTTTCTCAAAATCATTCTTAGGACAACTGTGTGAGACTAAACTTGTCTCCTTTAGCCACGGGGGTGTCTCCTGGTTTGCAACCTTGCATGCCGCATCTTTTCAATACGTTTTCGATATAGCTCTCTTGTCACAACCCAAGAATACCTCGAGAACGATCTCGATGTATCTTGATACCTAATACAAAAGAGGCGTCACCAAGATCTTTCATCTCAAAATTCTTTGATAGAAATCTCCTGGTTTCGTGCAATAAGCTATATCGTTGCTAGCAAGCAATATGTCATCGACATGCAAAACTAGAAAAATATATTTCCTCCTACTCGAACTTATGATACATGCATTCATCAAGTAAATTCAACTCAAAACCAAATGAGAGAACTACTTGGTGAAACTTTACATACCACTAGCGAGAAGCCTGTTTGAGTCCATAGATGGATTTCTTTAGTTTGCAAACCATATTATTTGGGTCTCCAACCACAAAATTTTTCGGTTGCCTCATATATATAGTTTAATCAATGTCACCATTAAGAAACGCTATTTTCACATACATCCGATGTAACTCAAGATCAAAATGCGCAACTAATGCCATTATAGTCCTTAAAGAGTCTTTCAAAGAAATTGGAGAGAAAGTCTCCGTATAATCAATGGCTTCCTTTTGTGTAAAACCTTGCACAACAAGGCGTGCTATAAATCTCTCCACATTGCCATTTGAATCCCTCTTGGTTTTAAACATCCATTTATTACCAATGGGTTTCACACCTTCCGCCAAAGGGACGAGATCCCATACATCATTGTCCTTCATGGATTGCATTTCCTCATTCATGGCATTTAGCCATTTCTGAGAATTTTCACTTTCCAGGGCCTGACGAAAGTTGAGCGGATCATCTTCCATCACTAAGGACTTAATCTCATTGTTCATGGCATTTATCCACTCTTGAGAGTTAGAACTTTCACTAGTTTGATGAGAATCGGGTTCCATCAAACCAATGTTTACCTTATGTTCATGAAGAAATAAGATATAATCATCTAGCACCGCATTTCTTACTCTAGTGGATCTCCTTAATGGCATAGGTTCTTGAGGAGTAAGAGTTTGTTCTTGAGGAACAACTATATGTACAGGAGGTTCGAGTTCATCAACATTGTCTTGTGGCGTGTGTGAAACAAGGTCGGTGTAGAACCCCGATCAATGCTAATGACACCTGTAGGGATATGAACATATTCCTCTTCAAAGACAATGTCTCTAACTGAATCTCCCCCTCAAACTCAATATCCTCAAGAAATCGAGCATTTATCGTCTCAAAAATGACTTAGATTTGGGATCAAAAACTTAAACCCCTTGACCTTTCGAGTGTATCCAACAAAATACAACTAACTCGTCCTAGAGTCTAGTTTTCTCTCATTTGGCCTATAAGGGCGTGCCTCAGCTGGACATCCCCAAATATGAAGCTAATTTAGACTTGGCTTCTTGCCAGTCCAAAGTACATAAGGGGTTTTAAGAGTCGCTTTAGTTGGAACTCGTTCGGAATATAAGCTGCAGTCTTAAGTGCATCACCCGAGTGACTCGGTAAGGTAGACCGACTAATCATACTCCCTACCATATCCTTAAGAGTCTGGTTTCGCCTTTCAGTGACATTATTCATTGTGGGTGAACCCGGCATGGTGTACTTGTGGGACGATACCACATTCCTCTAGGAATTTTGCAAATGGTCCTGGACGTTGTTCACCTGAATCGTCATATCTACTATAGTATTCACCACCACGGTCGGATCCGACACTTTTTATCCTTTTGCCAAGTTGGTTTTCAACTTCAGCCTTAAAATTTTTGAACACGTCAAGTGACTGAGATTTTTCATGAATGAGATATGTATAGCCATATCTAGAATAGTCGTCTATGAACGTTGTAAAATATTGTTGACCATTCCAAGAAGGATTTGGAAAAGGCCCACAAATGTCCGTATGAATAAGTTCTAAGATGTTTGATGATCTATTGGCATCAAATCTCTTTTTATTGGTTTGTTTGCCCTTTATACAATCAACACATACATCCATTTCTGTGAAAGTTAAAGGTTCAAGAATTCTTTCGACACGAGTCTTTCTAATCTCCTTTTGGAGATATGACCCAACCTTTTGTGCCACAATGCAGCCAAATTCTCATCGGTTAATTTTCTCTTTATGCTTCGTGTACTTAAATGCAGGGATTCGGAATATAAAGCAATTATTTCAAGTGAATATAGACTAACACCATGCAAGAAAGAACCGGATCCAACTAATTTCGAATCATGAAACAAATTGAATATTCCATTTCCAAATAAACAATGATAACCAAATTTGTCCAAAATGGGAAAAGAAATCAAATTCCGTCCGAACGATGGTACAACAAAAGTTTCATTAAGATCCAAATAAAATCCCATTTTAGCAATAATCTAAACTTTCCAATTGCCTCCACAAGCAACTTTCCGACCGTCTCCCACGTAGATTTATCTTTCACCATCACCGGGTTTTCGGTAACTCAGGCAACCCTACGTAGACACACTTATGTGAGTAGTTGCACCAGAATCCATCCACCATGTATGTCTAGGCACTGAGGCTAAATTAACCTCTTCACAAACCAAACCAAGAAGCATACCTTTCTTAGAACGCCAAGCGTGATATTTGGTGCATTGCTTCTTCTTATGATCTGCAAGCACCGCAAAAGAAACAACCCTTATCGGCTCCGATGAGTCGGTTTTGCCTTCGTTGTTTCTTATGAGGTGTCTTATCTGCAGCTTCCTTACTCTTGACCCTTCGAGCAAGATGAGCACTTTCGGTCTTATCTAACTTCAACCTTTCCTTTTCCGAACAAAGTGTGAGATGAGCTCATATACGAGACCAAGTCTCCTTCTCATAGTTGTAACTCACCTTAAATTGTTTAAAACTTGCTTGGAAGAGATATCAAAACTAAATACAATAACAAGGCCTCAAAGAGGTCAAGTTTAAGTGCTTTTAGTTTCGAAGCTAGATGAGACATCTCCATGATGTACTCCCGATGTTTCCATTACCTTTATACCTCATTGAAATTAGGTTTGTCAAGAGCGTACCAATTTTAGCCTTTTCGTTCTTGGCAAACCTATTTTCAATTTCGATAAGGAAATCCTTAGCCGCATTTTTATCTTCGAGATATAGTGCCCTTAATGCTTCAGGAATGGGTTTCTTTATGATCATCGGACACATACGATTTGATCTCTCCCACTTTTCATATTCCCTCTTTTGATCGGAGCTACTCTCAGCAGTAGGTTTAGCGAGAGAAACCACCCTTAATGTAAGGTCGAGATCCATGACTCCGAGAACAATTAAGAGGTTCTCTTGCCATGACTTAAAGTTAGAGCCATTCGAGCATAGGAATAGAGTTAATGCCGACATTGATATTACAAGAATTAGAGACAGCTGTATCAAAGGAAAAGAATATAGTTACAGACATGCTCTTAAACTTTCAGGTGAAATCCCATATCAAGATACTCGATTTTCCATTAATATTCCATCTTTGGATGAAAATAATATCTTCTTAGTGATATCTTGGCGTAGTAATCCAACACCGATAGTAAACGCATATCAATTAAAGAATCTTCCTTTGGGCCGATTCAATAATCACATGCAAAACCAAATAATTATCACGTGTTTATCACCACAAAATTCATACAATTTAAATCAATACTCGAACTTCCTTTGGGTCGAACAATATTACCATAAATTGCATGAATATACCATTTATATTTTCAAATAATTAATTTTAACAAGAGAGGTCACTTTGGTGACATGTTGTCTTAATTAATTAATCGAAAATATAAACAACCATACCCGCAATATTTTAACTTAAAATTATTCCAAAATAAACTTTAAATAACAATTTCACGTAATTAAACATGATTTGTTTCAAATTTCTTAAATACTTCAAGAAAACCACATAAAATTGCAAAATTCAATCGAAAATTTGTCAAAAATAAAATATTTCATAAAAATCAAAATTGAATACATCAAAATATGCCCAGAAATATAGCAAACAAAACCCCTAAATAAATTTTGCTCAACTGGAATGAATTTAATCCCAATTTCGCAAAATAAATTTCGAAAATGAGGGTTTTATAAAGCAAAATTTGCCCAGAAAATTAATCATGAAAAATCAAACTTGCGGAAACCAAAACATGATTAAACATCTAGAAAACAAAACCCCTAAACTAATTTTGCTAAAAGAAAGTGAAATCAGCCTCAATTTCACAATCTATGGCCCAAAATATTAGGGTTCTTGCTTGCAAAATTGTCCAGAAAAATAAATCAATGAAAATTAGAAATGAAGGCTCCAAAATACAATTAACCATGCCAGAATCAAAAGCCCCAAGCTAATTTCCATCAACGCAATCGAATTGAGTCTCAATTTTGCAATTTTATGTCCGAAAGTTAGCGTTCTTGCAACTAAAATTGCCCGGAAATTTTAATCAATGAAAATAGAAATTGAAAGCACCAAATGATGATTAAACATTGCAGAAACAAAAGCCCTAACTCAATTTGCATTAACCTAAACGAATTAAGCCCTAATTTCTCAATTTAAGTACCGAATATTAGGGTTCTTCGCCAATTCACAATAGCTACAAAAATCATGCTATTTGACAAGATAAATTACAATAAAAATCATTTAAATTACTAAAAGCATGAGTCTATCAAATCCCTTCAATCGATTTCAGCAAAGGAGTAAAAATTAGACCCGATTTTTGCAAATTTCAACCCGAAAATTAGGGTTCTTGCGCGCGGAAGCAAAACAACAATTAATCCAAGGATAATAACCAACAATCCTCAATTGAACATACATAATCATGTCTTATGATGCCAATAATTGTATCCCCTAATTAATTTAGGTAAAAAAGATCGAATATTTCCGATTTTGCGACTTCAAGAACCGAAAATTAGGGTTCGTCAGGCGATATTTAATTCGCAATTAACTCATAGTTTAATCCATAAAACTTCAATTAAATTTACAGAATCATGATTGATAACGATTCAAACAAAAGCCCTTAACGAATTTCGCGAAACGGAAACAAATAAGCGCCTAATAAAATCAACCAAATTTGCGGCGAAGCAAACGAAAATAGGGCAAAATTCGTAAATTGAATTAACATAAATTAATCGAATTGTTCCTAAAGATTCAACATAAGGGAGGCTACGATACCACTTGTTAGGGAAAATCATAATGAAGTCCATCATTATCTAAACCTAGAATCCAATATGTCGAATCGAAGAAACAGCTTAATAAAACGTACCTAAATCCATGGTTGGCATCGGTTCTCCTTGAATGACGTGGTTAAGTCTTCTAGATCTACACTTACTATTAAGAGAACCTTTAAATTTTTTATATTCTCGCTATCTCTCCGATAATGAGATGTCATGGAGAATTAATTCGTACGTGCAACCCGGGGATCATAACATTTATTTATAATTGTACCCTTCTAAGGTTTTGACACACTACTGTTTCGCCCATCATAGAACAGTAGTGGGCCACCGATTTCTACATATGTGAGGCAAACACCCTACTAGATATATTAAAACCCAATTAATTGTATCCTCATTAGATCACTTTTAGGTTTGGTTTGTTGAAAATTTCACTTTGTAGACATCAATTCGGTTAGAGACTTTGTCTTTGAAAAGGAATAAGTTCATAACCCTACAGGTGGCATTAGCATTGATCAAGGCTCTACACTGACCTTATTTCACATACGCCACAAGATAATGTTGATGAACTCGAACCTCCTGTACATGTAGTTGTTCCTCAAAACAAACTCTTACTCCTCAAGAACCTATGTCATTAAGGAGATCCACTAGAGTAAGGAGAAATGCGATGCCGGATGATTATATCGTATTTCTTCATGAACATGAGGTAAACATTGGTTTGATGGAACCTAATTCTCATCAAACCAATGTTTACCTCATGTTCATAAAGAAATATTATATAATCATCTAGCACCGCATTTCTCCTTACTCTAGTGAATCTCCTTAATGGCATAGATTCTTAAGGAGTAAGAGTTTGTTCTTGAGTAACAACTACATGTACAGGAGGTTCGAGTTCATCAACATTGTCTTGTGGCGTGTGTGAAACAAGGTCAGTGTAGAACCCCGATCAATGCTAATAACACCTGTAGGGATATGAATATATCCCTCTTCAAAGAGGATGTCTCTAACTGAATTAATGTCTACAAAGTGAAATTTTCAATAAACCAAACCACGACCAACTACAAAAGAAACTGATAAAAAAATTAAAAAAAAAAAAAAGAGGGGGCAAGCCATGTCCAGTTTGCATCATCTTCTCCCAGATTGAAAAAAAAAGGCCATGACAAACAAAGCAAGGTTAGATTGCATCAGCTTGCTTCACAACCAAAAAGAAACGCAAAAAAAAAAAAAGGGGTTCCAACAAAAAGAAAATCATCATATCTGAATGAAATAAAAAAATAAAAAAAGAGAAGATTCATAAAGAGCTGGATCCCATTGTTGAAGGTAAGATCTACTTGAAGAACAAGTGAAGAAGAAAACCTTCTGCCTTCAACTTTTGAAAATCGGAGACACAAATTCAATTGAAAATTCAGAGAAATAAGGAAAGAAGAACCTTCAAACTCCTAAAATCGGGCACAAAAATTCAGACGAAAATTCAGAAGAACAGTGACAGGAATGAGGAAATAGGATGAACACCAAGAATATGGGATGAATGATAAACATCTATTACTGTTTATATAGTAATCATTCATCACAATTTCACAATTTCATTCAATCACAAACACTTTAAGTTTTATCCTTTCAACTTACGGATAATTTTCTGGGTGAATAGAGAAAAAAATTCAGAATTTCATTGCTATCAGACTTCTGCAGCTTGTTCTGAAAATAGGTGCTGGAAACAAATTCCGAATGGGATTCGGTTCCTCTAAATTGAGTAGGAAACACCTCGCACAAATTCAAACTCTCTCTCTCTTTCTCTCTCCATCTTTGCTCCAAACCGTGCCCACCAAGCCAAAGGCTCTATAATCCCAAATTGAAATTCCAGGTTTCAATTCGAACGCATTTGATTCAATTTGACCAAAAAAAAAAATGGAGCCTTCACAAACCCCAGAAGAAAGCAAAAAAGAGGCACACAGGTTGGAATCTGGAAGTTCTAGAAGAACCCGAAGCAAGGACTCGTAGCCGTAAGGTCTTCCGCCGGAAAATTCATCCGTGGCGTCGGAGAAGACGACTCTTCTGCTGCTTCCATTCGGTCCTGTCTTCATCCAATTGGTGACCCGCTAACCCGGCCCACACTCAGGCAACCGCGGAGTCCACCTCTTCTTCGGTTCAGCGACTCGTATGTGCTGGTGGTCACGCTGCCAAGCTTCAGTTATGGTGTCTCGACCCCCATGTCACCACCATCTCCCATTGCCTCCATTTGTGCTTCTCCCTAATGCCTTAAATAACTCCATTTTTTCGCCTTTCCTCTCTTCAAAATTGCCTTGCCTGTTTTGTAGTAGTTGAAATGGAAAATTGATGGGAATTGTTTCAATTTTGGAGAAGGAGAGGGGGATCGTGGCTCATTTTTCAGTAGTTGAGGTTGCTGTAAAAAATGGTTGTGATTAGTTGAAGAAAGGTCAAAAGTCACTGTGTTCAAATTGACATTAAAGCTCATATGTTTTTTTCTCTCTCCTATCCCTATTGTCACTAAATTTTGTTGTTCCCAAACCATTTTTCTAAATAATGATGGTCACTATATTTTTCTTCTAAAAAAATTTTAGTGACTCATGAGAAAAGCAAAAGGACATAGTGAATTATACCTAAACAATCCCAATATGTGACCTAGGTATTCGAGATCCAACCGCTTTAAGCATTCAAAAAGCTCGGGCACGTAGTTGATTCTGAACAGGGCATTTGCGGGAGGCAAAAATTTGTTATCCAACTATTTACTACTACGTGGAAAATTAATTATTTTTATTCGACTTATTACAAATTGCCACATGTAAAATTGATTTCGAAAGCCTTTAAAATTAAAATCGAAAGAAATTAAATTCCAACAAATTAGAAAATGCCATGTGTCGCGATAACGTAGTAAATAGTAAATATTTCTTTTAAAAAATAATTACTAAATTATGGGCCCGAACCCAAAATCCCACTCAAACTCTAACTCCAAAAAGGTATAAATAGAGGTCATCCCTTTATTTTTCACACACATTCGACGATATGCAAAATCCATAGCTCGGATCGCAAACGAGCATCCAGGTTATCAAACCTCAAGGATCAAAGTTTGCAACCATTCAACATTCGAAATCAGCACATCGGATTAAGAACCATCCAACGTTCATCATCTCGCTTCTTCATCAATATTCGAGATCAAGTTAGGACACCCTCGAACCATTCAAGTTACAAGGAGATTGAATCGAGTATTACATTTATTGTATTTAATACAAAGATTGTACCCATTAAACAAAAATCAATACAAATTATATTTGTTTCCTAATTTCTTGTCTTTATTTATTTTAGACTCGAAATTTGTGTTTAAAGTGTGATCCTTAGTTGCTTATCCAATTTTTGGTGGTTAAATGAATGGTTAGTTTTACCCTAATGTTTCCTATAAATAGAAGCACCAACACCGCTCATTTGACTCACCATTCAACTTTGATTCACTCTCATTTTGCTAAGTTCTCCTACCTACGTTCCCCACTCCTGTAACGCCCCAAACCCATAATCACCGGTTTTAGACTAAGCCAGCCGTTAGCCGATGATTAGCGCAACGGAAAGTAGGTCGGGGGCATTACCGCCGCCCTTACCGGAGGAAAGGGCAAGGCTATAACAATAGATACATTTCTAACCCCGGGTTACACTTGCTTTGCCACTAACAATAAGTGTCTCATGATAAGGCATAAACTATAACTTGTACGAAGATTAAGCATAAGTATAGACAACGATCCGGTAAACTACGACAACGGCACTTAACCCTTGATACCCCAACTAGGTTGTCAGCTGCGAGCTTCTAAGTCCTTAACGGACCTTTGCTTCAAATCTTCCACACCTTTACCTAAAACAAAACAAGAAAACATTTTCGAAATGTGAGCCGAAGCTCAATACGTTCACTATCTTGCAGTAAAATAATAGTTATGAAGTAATTGAGTTGAGCGCATGCATTCCAATTCATTTGTAAATGAGGGGGTGAATAATGTAAAATCGTTATCGATTAATTATCCGAATGGATCCCTTTACGATCATCGGGTTTCCCTAAACGCATGTGCACACAGCCGGACCGATCGGATAGTCCGGTTAAAGGCGGTTAACGATTACCGTGTTACCAACCTGAATATTGGACGTATCGAATAATGGCACTTGATGGGCGGGTCCATATTAATGATGGCAAATATTATTTGCAAATAATTCTTTATTGTTGTTGATGTCGGCCATATTCGGCCTTGGTTTGTAAATAAAACATTGAAGGGCACGATCAATGAACGTACCTTGCTCGATGTTCCTCCTTTTTCTTTCTCGGCGGAATCCGGATAAACGCACGACGCCGACGCTTGATGACCTTAATTAAGGATATAAAAGTTCTATTAAGAAACTGAATTATTATGTCTTATTTATTTATTAAATCACTTCAAAAAATACTTAAAAGAAAATTAACAAAGTTAGCTTTTACTAAAGAATATTAATGATGTCTTTACTCTATATAAGATTTGTTTATCTTATTTTATACAATGCATGCCTATATATATAACGACCTCAAAAATATATATATATATATAGCTTTCTTTTTAAATACATACATAATTCTCTCCTAAATAATATTAAGGTTATCTCTAACCCATAAGGTTTATTTATTGATTTCTTTCATAAGATGCATACATAAATACGTGTATATGTTAACAATAGGTATTATCTCCTCCTTCTCTACAAAATTATGTTAATAAGTGATAATGACAATAATTGTTTTAAAGTTAAAGAAAGAGTTTACTTTTAATTACTGCTATTAGTTATTCTATTACATAAATACCTTCAGTCATTCTTTTATGCACTTGCTTTCTAAGAATTACTTCCATTATTACTTTCCCGGAAGATGTTAATTCCTCATATCACTTCGGTTTCACAAACCCCTCAGTATCAAAAATCATCATCAATTTTTCTCTTAATTTCATAATTAGGCCAGATAACCATTTAAACTAACCAAAAATACTCCGACTTAGAATTACTTCATGAATGTCCTTTGTACAGGGACTTGTCCATAATTTGTCTTCAATTTCAGTACATCCAGATCTCACCAATTTTTCCATGCATCAATTACATACATACCATAATCAAATTTAATCTCCAAACACAAAATGAATAACTAATTACAACTTAAATGCTTAAAATTAAACGAACTGAATCTGAAATTTACCCAAAAAAATTAAATTAAATGAACTGATCGAATTTGAAAAAATTACCCTAAGAATCAAGGTGAAGGGGGTTAATTTAAGAGAGGTTTTTGAGGTGGTTGAAGGTGGTGGTTGAGGGTTGAAGATCGAAGGGTGGCTGAAGCGAAGCGGATGGCCGGCGGTTGAAGCTGTCGCCGGGAGTGGCAAGCGGCGGCGATGCCCGGTCAAAGTAGCGGTAGCCGGACAGGGCCTAGAAATCGGGAAACCGAGACCAACTTGAGCGAGTCGGGCGGAGGCAGGCGCAAACTCGGCAGAGATGGGAGTGAGGATGGTGGTGTGCTCGGTGTTTGGTGGTCGGAGTGGTGACAAGTGGGGTGGCGGTCAAGGCGAAACCGACGGTGGCAGGTGGTGGTCGTCGGCGCCGGGTGGCGACCGCACGGGACGCCGAAAGGAGTGAAGGAGGGCGATTTCTTGGCGGTAGCTGGCGGTTGGGGTTTTTGATGAGGAGATCGGTGAAGGCGATGGTGATGGTGCCGATAGTTAGCCGGTGGTGGCGGTCGGCGCGGCCGAGGAGCCGCCAGTGCTGTCGGTTGGCGGTGGAGGTGGGACGAGAGCAGAGAGGCGTCGGGGCTAGAGAGAGAGAGGGTTTGTGGGTTTATCAAGTTTTAGGTTTAGAATAATGAGGCTCTAGGTTACCTCATTGCTTTTATACTCCCTCTTACCTTCTCCTGTAATGGGCCGGCTGACCTAATTCATTTCTTCTAGCCTAATTCCCATTAGCACATAACTTAATCCAACTTGCTCAACCTAATCCAATGCCTTCTTTCCATCCATTTCCTTATCCTCCAAGCTTATTATTATCTTGCTCATTAAACTTATCTTAATCTAAGAATTTTATTTTTAGTAATATTAAGTTTACAAAAATTATATTAATTTCATTTGTTTAAGGATTTTTAGAATTCAAAATAAATTAGTTATATGATAATGTTAATTATCTTCTAAGTCATTAAAATTTATAGAGTATGCTCGTGCGTCATCGTTGTCATCATCCGGTTCCTGCATTTTAAACAACATTCATATATATATATATATATATATATATATATATATATATATACATACACATATGTACATACACATGTGTAATATGAAAATATTTGGAATTTGAAATGCACGCGCTCATGCTAATCTTGAATGTATTTAAAGTTAATTATTTTCTTAGGGATGGGGTGTTACAGTCTTCCCACCTTAGAATGAGTTTCATCCTCGAAACTTGTAGGTGAAATGGTATAAATATTATCTTAGAATAAATGTAGGTACTGGTTTCTCATATCTTCCTCGGTTTCCCGAGTGGCTGCAATTGAAGTATGATTTGGCTATAAAGCCTTAACCGGAGGAATAGTTTTAGTACGCAGTTGTTTAATCCTCCGATCTAGGATTTGGACCGGATATTCCTCATGTGTTAAGTTACGGGCGATAGCCACTGGTTCAACCTCTATGATGTGGCTTGGGTCGGATATGTACTTTCGAAGTTGAGATATATGAAAAACATCATGGATATTCTCCGGATCGATCGGTAAGGATAATTTATAGATCACGGGGTTTAAGTTCCGAAATATCTCATATGGCCCAATGTATCTAGGGCTTAATTTCCCCTTAATTCAGAATCTTTCGATTCCTTTGGTTGGGGATACTTTGAGAAAGACTATATCCCCTACTTGAAATTCTAGAGGTTTCCTTTGTCGATCTGCATAGCTCTTTTGTCAACTCCGAGCTTCTCCGATTCGTTGTTATATTACTCTCACGATTTCGGTAGTATCTTGTATCAACTCTGGTCCTATGGTGAGCGTCTCATCTAAATCGCTCCAACACAAGAGGGTTCCGCATTTTCTTCCATAGAGGGCTTCAAATGGGGCCATCTTTATTGTGGCTCTGGTAGTTGTTGTTGTATGAAAATTAATCGGAGCGAGATACTCTTCCCATTTTCCTTGGAAATCAAGGATGCAAGCCCGTAACATATCTTATAGGATTTGGTTAACTTTTTCGGTTTGACCATTTGTCTCTGGATGGTATGAGCTACTAAAGTTCAACTTAAGTCCCACAAGCTTGCGGTAAGGCTTCCTAAAATCGAGATCGGAATCAGGTGCCTCTATCGGACACTATATCTTTGGGTATTCCATGAAGTCCGACAATCTCTTTTAAGTATACTTGAGCTAATTTTTCCACGGTCCAATTGTCACTAATTGGTATGAAGTGTGCGGACTTTGTAAGACGATCAACTATCGTCCAAATGGCATTTTTCCTGGTGGCATATTGAAGGAGTCCTACGATGAAATCCATTGATATAGAATCTCATTTCTAGGTTGGAATCTCCGAGGGCCTTAACTCGCCCATAGGGCCTTGATGTTCTGCCTCTACTCTTTGACATGTAAGACAACTATCCACATCTCACAACTTCTCATTTCATGTTGGGCCACCAGAAATTCTTCTTTTGATCTACATACATTTTTGTTCCTCCGGGATGGAAAAATATAAGGTCGTATGAGCTTCATCTAAAATCTTCTTTTTAATCTCCTCTTGGTCGGGCACACACAAACGATTTTGGAATCTCAAAGTTCCGTTCTCATGTAAGATGAATCACGGGAATTTACCTTTTTAATATTACGCTCACTCCTCACAACTTCTCATCTTTCCTCTCGTCCTATTTTGATCTCATCTACAATTGACGGTCCGACTTCTAAAAAGTTTAGCACCCCTTTGTCTCCTTGGTGTCGATCGATCTCAATTCCCACTCTGTGTAATTCCCGAATAAGGATTGGTTGGGTGATAATCAAGGTATTCGCATTATGTTGAGTTTTTCTACTTAAGGCGTCGGCTACGACGTTGGATCTACCTGGATGGTATTGGATCTCCAAGTCATAATCTTTTAACAGTTCCTACCATCTCCTTTGTCTCAAATTAAGCTCCTTTTGGGTGAACACGTACTTCAAACTTTGGTGATCAGTATATACCTTACAAGATACTCCATATAAATAATGTCTCCAAATTTTTAAAGCAAACACGATTGCAGACCAATTCCAAATCATGAGTAGGGTAATTTCCTTCATATAGTTTTAAGCGCCAAGAAGCATATGCTACCACCTTACTATTTTACATCAATACGCACCCTAATTCGTGTTTCGAAGCATCACTATAGATGGTATACTCCTTGCCTTCTTTAGGGAGGGTCGATCTTGGGGCGATAGTCGGCTTTCCTTTTTCACACTCAATAGACCATTCAAATTTAGTGGTTTTCTTTAAGAGGTTAGTCAAAGGCGGGGCTAGTTTTGAAAAGCCTTGTACAAATCTTTGATAGTATCCAGCTAACCCTAGAAAACTTTTCACCTCAGTAACATTGGTTGGTCCGAGCCATTCGGTAATCGCTTGTACCGTGTGTGGGACTATCTTTATCCCTTCTTGGGATACCCATGTCCTAAAAACGTCACTTCATTTAACCGGAACTCACACTTTTGTAATTTGGCCTATAACTCGTTACTCCCTTAAGACTTGTAATACTATCCTCAAATGATGGACATGTTCCTCTTTATTCCCGAGCGTATCAATATATCATCAATGAAAACGACCACAAACTTGTCCAGGTAAGGTCCGAAAATCCTATTCATCGGATCCATGAACTTGGCAGGTGCATTAGTTACCCAAAAGGCATGACAATAGACTCATAATGGCCATACCTAGTTCGAAATGCAATTTTGGGTATATCTTCATTCCTTATCCTAAAATGATGGCATCCGGACCTTAAGTCTATTTTTTGAAAATATTTCAGCACCTTGTAATTGATCGAATAAATCGTCGATCCGGGGTAGAGGATATTTATTCTTGATCGTAAGTTTATTCAACTCCTTATAATCAATGCATAACCGCAAGGTGCCATCCTTTTTCTTCACAAGTAACACTGGTGCTCCCAAGGTAAAGTACTTAATTGGATAGAACCTTTCTCCATAAGTTCTTCCAATTGACCTTTCGATTCTTTCAACTCCGCTGAGGCCATTCTATAGGATGCTTTAGAAATTGGTCGGGCTTACGGATATAATTCTACTTCAAAATATACTTCTTTACGAGGCGGTAATCCTGAAAGTTCCTCAAGGAAACATCGGGAATTCACTTATCACCGGAATATCCTCGAGTCTCACTTTTTCCTCTCGTTAATAGTATAACACCAATAACCTTGATATTTTTTTCCCAAAAGTCTCGTTGTATTTACCCAAAGATATCATGAAATATTTCCTTACATTCTTATTGCGATATAGCCTATATTCTATCCTTAGCAACTCTCTACTATCGCCCTTTTGTTTTCCGCGAGTAAATCATTGGCACCACAATTCGATAATCCTTTCTCTCTTCCCAGCATTATCTAATGCTCGATTAAATCAAGCTGAGCGAGGTTAGTTGTAAAATCTTCCCTAACCATTGTTATCGGAATTTCTTTACGAAGGTTCTATCATATTGCATGATTCATGGATAATGGACACAAAATCTTTGATTTGGTTGAGTTTTGGCCTTTCTTGGCATGTGGTTCCCACTTGTGGTTTTGGTTTCCTCAATAAGTCCATTTGGGGTTTTTCTAAGTTATCTCATTCTTAAAACTCTTTTCCTTCAGCTGAGAAAAGTAGAACTCGGCCCTAATTTTCTTCAAAATTTGGCCAAATGTAAACTCACTTTCCTAATATCTCCTATAATCGTGTTTTACTATATGTCTTGCCTTTCTCGCTAGATGTGATGTCTTTATAGTCACCGTTTTGGTCTTCAATAATTGCAACTTCTCTTCTATATTCCTAATCAATCTTCCCATCATATCCTTTGGGGTTCCTTTTGACATCTTGGTTTGCTTTCCTATATCGTTGGAGAATCAGTAGGGGTAGATATGTTCCTTTGGGTATGCTTTCCTTGGTATATATAGGGTTGATATTTATCTTTGAAATTTGGATAGGTAGGGGAGTTGAGTTTTGTCAACTTCTTGTTGGTAGGCTTATGAAAGTTTATGGATGTATGGTCCTCCATTTGTTTAGGATTATCAATCTCATGTTAATTATTGTTTACAACTTTGAGATTTAATTGGGCATTATGAGTATTTTCCATTCCGCACTTCGTACAAACATTTAATAATAAGGCACTTATACTTCCTATTCTAACTCAATCCTCATGGTTCCTATATGGCTCGCAGGAATCTCTTAAACCTAACCTCCGATACCACATCCGTAACACCCCAAACCCATAATCACCGGTTTTAGACTAAGCCGACCGCTAGCCGATGATTAGCGCAACGGAAAGTAGGTCGGGGGCATTACGCCGCCCTTACCGAGAGGAAAGGGCAAGGCTATAACAATAAATACATTTCTAACCCTGGGTTACACTTCCTTTGCCACTAACAACAAGTGTCTCATGATAAGGCATAAACTATAACTTGTACGAAGATTAAGCATAAGTATAGACTACGGTCCGGTAAACTACGACAACGGTACTTAACCCTTGATACCCCAACTAGGTTGTCGCTACGAGCTTCTAAGTCCTTAACGGACCTTTGCTTCAAATCTTCCACACCTTTACCTAAAACAAAACAAGAAAACATTTTCGAAATGTGAGCCGAAGCTCAATACGTTCACTATCTTGCGAGTAAAATAATAGTTATGAAGTAATTGAGTTGAGCGCATGCATTTCAATTCATTTGTAAATGAGGGGGTGAATAATGTAAAGCTGTTGCTGATTAATTATCTGAATGGATCCCTTTACGATCATCGGGTTTCCCTAAACGCATGTGCACACACCCGGACCGATCGGATAGTCCGGTTGAAGGCGGTTAACGATTACGGTGTTACCAACCTGAATATTGGACGTACTCGAATAATGGCACTTGATGGGCGGGTCCATATTAATAATGGCAAATATTATTTGCAAATAATTCTTTATTGTTGTTGATGTCGGCCATATTCGGCCTTGGTTTGTAAATAAAACATTGAAGGGCACGATCAATGAACGTACCTTGCTGATGTTCCTCCTTTTTCTTTCTAGGCGAGAATCCGGATGAACGCACGATGCCGACGCTTGATGACCTTAATTAAGGATATAAAAATTCTATTAAGAAACTGAATTTTTATGTCTTATTTATTTATTAAATCACTTCAAAAAATACTTAAAAGAAAATTAACAAAGTTAGCTTTTACTAAAGAATATTAATGATGTCTTTACTCTATATAAGATTTGTTTATCTTATTTTATACGATACATGCCTATATATATATATATATATATATATATAACGACCTCAAAAATATATATATAGCTTTCTTTTTAACTACATACATAAATATATATATACATTTGTTTTTACATATATTTTACTTCAATATACATAATTCTCTCCTAAATAATATTAAGGTTATCTCTAACCCATAAGGTTTATTTATTGATTTCTTTTATAAGATGCATACATAAATACGTGTATATGTTAACAATAGGTATTATCTCCTCCTCTACAAAATTATGTTAATAAGTGATAATGACAATAATTGTTTTTAAAGTTAAAGAAAGAGTTTAATTTTAATTACTTGCTATTAGTTATTCTATTACATAAATACCTTCGATCATTCTTTTATGCACTTGCTTTCTAAGAATTACTTCCATTATTACTTTCCCGAGAAGATGCTAATTCCTCATATCACTTCAGTTTCACAAACCCCTCGGTATCAAAAATCATCATCAATTTTTCTCTTAATTTCATCATTAGGCCGGATAACCATTTAAACTAACCAAAAATACTCCCGACTTAGAATTACTTCATGAATGTCCTTTATACGAGGCATAATTTGTCTTCAATTTCAGTACATCTAGATCTCACCAATTTTTCCATGCATCAATTACATACATACCATAATCAAATTTAATCTCCAAATAGAAAATGAATAACTAATTACAACTTAAATGCTTAAAATTAAACGAACTGAATCTGAAATTTACCCAAAAAATTAAATTAAATAAACTGATCGAATCTAAAAAATTACCCTAAGAATCAAGGTGAAGGGGTTAATTTAAGAGAGGTTTTGAGGTGGTTGAAAGCGGTGGTTGAGGGTTGAAGATCGAAGGGTGGCTGAAGCGAAGCGGATGGCCGGCGATTGAAGCTGTCGCCGGGAGTGGCAAGCGGCGGCGGTGCCTGGTCAAAGTAGCGGTAGCCGGACAGGGCCTGAAAATCGGGAAACCGAGACCAAGCTGGAGCGAGTCGGGCGGAGGCGGCGCAAACTCGGCGAGAGATGGGAGTGAGGATGGTGGTGTGCTTGGTGTTTGGTGGCTGGAGTGGTGACGAGTGGGGTGGCGGTCAATGCAGAAACCGACGGTGGCAAGTGGTGGTCGGCGGCATCGGGCGGCGACCGGACAGACGCCGAGGGGAGTGAAGGAGGGCGATTTCTTGGCGGTAGCTGGCGGTTGGGGTTTTTGATGAGGAGATCGGTGAAGGCGATGGTGATGGTGCCGGTGGTGGCGGTCGGCACGGCCAGGGAGCCGCTGGTGCTTGTCGGTTGGCGGTGGAGATGGGACGAGAGCAGAGAGGCGTCGGGGCTAGAGAGAGAGGGGTTTGTGGGTTTATCGGGTTTTAGGTTTAGGATAATGAGGCTCTAGGTTACCTCATTACTTTTATACTCCCTCTTACCTTCTCCTGTAATGGGCCGACTGACCTAATTCATTTCTTCTAGCCCAATTCCCATTAGCACATAACTTAATCCAACTTGCTCATCCTAATCCAATGCCTTCTTTCCATCCATTTCTTAATCCTCCAAGCTTATTATTATCTTGCTCATTAAACTTATCTTAGTCTAAAAATTTTATTTTTAGTAATATTAAGTTTATAAAAATTATATTAATTTCATTTGTTTAAGGATTTTTAGAATTCAAAGTAAATTAGTTATATAATAATGTTAATTATCTTCTAAGTCATTAAAATTTATAGATTATGCTCGTGCGTCGTCGTTGTCATCATCTCGGTTCCTGCATTTTAAACAACATTCATATATATATATATATATATATATATATATATATATATATATATATATATATACATATGTACATACACACGTGTAATATGAAAATATTTGGAATTTGAAATGCACGTGCTCATGCTAATCTTGAATGTATTTAAAGTTAATTATTTTCTTAGGGACGGGGTGTTACAACTCCACTCTCTCAACTTACACTCACATTCTCACCCTCATAATACACTCTCAAAAATAAGGATTCATTTTCTTTTTAAAACTCCACATTTCTTATTGTTACTCTACCCATATCGAGGTTAGTCTACCAATATCAAGTTAGTCTACCAATATCAAGTTACTTCGGGTCCTATAGGTGAGACTACTCGAGGGCACGAATCTAATCATCATAATCCTTCCCTTTTTATGTTCAGTTATTTTAATTTCCATAATTGTGGGTTTTGAAGCAGCGTAATTGCATTCAATTGTCTCCCCATTCTATGTAATAGTTTAATTTAGATTTATTGTTTCTGTACCACTTTCATTATTGTTTTTATAAGCATGTTTTGATTATTTTAATTTCACTATTAGCATGATGTATGTTTGATTTGCTACATCTGATTTTGATTAGTAGAGGTTGTTTCGGTAATTGGGCAGAGTGAGTAAAATTCACATTAAGGAAAACAAGCAATCAAAATAGAAAATATGGAATTAAAGGCAATCAAACCATGATGTACAGTAAAAAATGAAAGCAATAAAGAAAGCAATAATTGAAAGCAATAAATATTACATCAGGCGTAGTGGAAACTAAATGAAATTACATCTCAAAATCCACAATATGAAAGTAATAAAGACTAAATTTTAATAAAGAAAAAAACTCCTAATGGGTGGAATTGCGCCCTTAGGTTGAACACTTGCTAAGCTCGAATCTTTACCGAACTTCGATGAGAGTACCGGTACATTGGTAATGAGTAAAAGAGGCAAAGCTGAAAGATTTTTGAGATTTCGGAAAAGCAATTTTGTAGTATGAGTGAGGGAGAGTAGAGAAGAGAGAGCGAGAGAGAGTTTTTGTATCTTAAGCGGAAAATTGTTGAAACTAGTATGTTTTAAGGAGATGGAAAACCTTCTATTTATAGAAAATTTAATGTTTAGGAAACCTTAAATTTAGCCCCTACCCGCCTATTAAACGGATAAATTGAGCGAAGATTTGTGGAAATGGAGAAAGAAAATCCAAAAAAATGAAGCAGATCAAAACAACACCATTTAGAGAGACCCGAGGAGCCGACGCTGGACCAAAACCACCATGCTTTATTGTCTAGGGAAGCATGCCGGGCTTGCACATGGAAAAGAAGGCAAAACATTACATTTTTGCAAGTTAGGATGGCGCCAATTCACAGCTAGGCTTGGAAGCACGAACCTGGTTTGCACCGACTACAAAGCTGAATTATGGGCTAGTTTGGCGCAAGAAAACGCACTATGGGCTGTTTTTAGAGCTAGATGGCTTTTCGTGGGCTGAAATGGGTTTTGCCACTCTACTTTAGTCCGATCTCCCTGAGCATACAAATGAGATTGAGTTTTATCACCATACTAACACAAATAAATAAAATAAATGAAACAAACAAGGGCGACACTTTTTAGGTGTTTACAATGCTAATCGACTCATTGTTCATTGTCCCTTTCAAAGGGCATTATTGTTCATTGTTAGGGAATCTGAAATATAAGTGTTCTATTTTCTTGTTTCCAAATAAAATGAATTTTTCAAAATTGTTGTTTCCATGATTGGGTCTATTGTATCGAGAGTTTTTGTTCTCACTTTTAAATGTTTTATTATTTTTAGGTAAAGTGTGAACGCATAGGGACGAGATGTTTACCTAATTTTATTTTCTAGTTGGAATGAGTCTTCAACTATCTTAGTTATATTACAAATTGGGTGTGAAAAGTGTAGCTCCAACATATTTTAGTAGTTCATTGGATAAATGATAAAGTTTATTTTTATTTATTTAAAGTAGAGGTCTCATGTATCACTACGGGCACGTGAGATAACACTCTAACAATTGAATCTTTCTAAATTTTTGTTTGGTTTAATGAGTAGTTCCTCCAAAAAGGTAGGGTGTCATAGTTCGTATCGAGCCTAAGTTTAAGTAAAATAGAGGAAATTAAACAAAAGTTACAAATAGTTGAATAAAATCATTAAGTCAAAACCGAAAAAGTTGTGGGTAAATTATGGGGATGCATAATATATTTTTTCCCTCTTACTTTTTATATGTTTCTTGTTTTCTTTCTCATATATGCTTTTGTGAAATATTTTGTCTTACTAATTTATCGCATCTAAGAAAAAAATAAAGATGAACCTAACCTTAGTGTTATACTAATAGATGTCAAGAACCCCAATAAACGTAGAAACCCCGCCTAACAACAAGAAAAATTTGTCGAAGGTTAATGAGAACTTCGTTAAAATGGACATGACCAATCTAGACCCTAGGACCATGGCTTTTATGATGGAAAATTTACTTTCAACTAAAAATAAGGATAAAGAGGATTATGTCTATTCTAAAGTATTTCGGATGATTGTTCCCATAATCCTCCAAAAGTATGATGGTACAATTGATCCTGTAGTTTTAGAGAATTGGATAAAAGCATTTGATAAACTCTTTATAACTGTAAATGTCCAATTAATTAGGAAGCAAGAATTGCGAGGTTATTTTTGGTTGGTTATGTCGACCTTGGTGGAACACTAAAAATACAAGTGAATGAGGATTTGGATGGGAAAATCTAAAAGAGGAACTAAGGGATAAGCTTTATCCCGATTTCTTGAGGGAAGAAAAGGAGCGTGAGTTTGTTGATTCAAAGCAAGGAACGATGTAAGTCGTGGAGTATGCCGCCAAGCTCATGGAGTTAGCAAGGTTTGCCCCATTATTGATTCCCAATGATAAGAAATGAATTTAGTGGTTTGATAATGGACTCGATCTTGAATTAAAGCAACTATCTATTTTTCCAGGTAAGTCTTACCAAGAATTGAATGATAGAACAACACATGTTGAAGCGTGAACCGTCAAGTGGACGAAATAATGAAGAATAATTCCCATGAGTATTACTAGAACCCTTCTAAAAGGCCTTACCAAGAGGAAGATGCAATGTCACCCTCCAAAAAGCCAAGGAGTACAAATGGATTCACTTATCATGGACCGCTGTGTACTTATTAGCAGAAGCATTCCATGGATCAATACTGTCGTGTAACCAAGCCAAAATTTGAATCCAAGGTAAAGTCTCTACCGGAGAAACCCTTCCAACAAGCGACCGCCCGAGCGCACTAGCGACATCACGCGATAAAAAAAGAGTTCATTACAAAAGAAATAACCAAGGAAAAAGGGTTCACACTTATAAGTCAAGGGTTATGACTAAGCATTCATTCTCACTACTATTATATTTACTTTATAATGTAACATTCTATTGTAAGTTTCGAGAATGAAACTTATTTTAATGGAGGAAGATTGTAACAACCCAAAATTTTTTAAAAATATTTTTTTTTATTATTGTTATGAATTTAAATCTTGCACTAAAATATGATCAATGCAATTTTGGCACATAAAATTAAGAATTTAGCTCATGGTAAATGATTTCGGTTGTAATCTTGGCAGGATGCATGGGAGAAAAACAAAGGTCAATATTCTTAAGTAATGGGTTCATGGTATCATAATGCATATATTTAATTGACACTTTAATACAAATTTTTAAAGACTCTTAACCATTGAATTCGCAAGCTCTAATCTCTCCTATAAAAACCTCCAAAATATTAGGCAAAACACTCAATTATCTCTTCTCATCTCCACTCATCTCTATTTTTCTACTCTTCTCTTTACTCTCATCTTGAGTGAAATTCTATTATTCTTAGAGTTTATTAAAGCTCCCTAAAGCTTATTTTCAAAGTGAAAATAGTAAATTACAATGTATGTCAATCACTTCATTAAAATTACCCTCTTTAATTAAAGTATGTGTACGTAAATAAAATGACTTTCAAGTGTTTTATAATAAAGGACACCTATAATGGTTATTGTTAATTGTTCATCGTCATTCATTACCCGAGTAATCACTTTGGTACGTGCACTCATTTACTCATCGTTCATTATCTCTTTTAAAGGGAATCATAGTTCATTGTTTGGGCATCGAAGTGTAAGTGTTTTCTTATCTTGTTTTCAAATAAAATGAATTTCTCAAAATTGTTATTCCATAATTAGGTGTATTGTGCTGAAAGTTTTCGTTCTCACTATTAAATGGTTTATTTTTTCGGATAAAGTGTGAACGCATGGGGACAATTAGATTATCGGGATGCTCACCTAGTTACATTTTCTAGTTGGAATAAATGTTCAACTATCTTAGTTATATTACAAATTTTGTGTAAAAAGTGTAGCTCAAACATATTTTAGTAGTTGATTGAATAAATGATAAAAACCATTTTTATTTTATTGAAAGTAGAGGCCTTACGTGTTATTATAAGCACGTAACATAGCACTCTAACAATTGAATTTTGTTTGGTTTAATGAGTATGTAACACCCCACCTCGGCTCAGGTCAGCGTATTACATACCGGGGAACCCCGAGAGGAAATCCTAAGGCTACTTAGGACCTTAAATTAAGTTGGTTAACTTTTCTCTTTAAATGGCGGAAGCGTATTTCTATATTTTCAAAGGTTTTCCGAAAAAGTCGGCTGAGCTTCGTCCGTAATATGGCTAATCCCATAAGCTCAAAGTCTTAACCCCGCACAAAACACAATCATAATAATTCAACGAACCACGCGCTCGGGGTATCCACAACACAACTCAACGAATCACATGCTCGTAGTATCCACTTAGTTTGTTATATAAACATGTTCAAAACTTAAGTTTGACATACAACCGATCTTTACAAACATCTTTACAAACATGAAAATAGAAAAGCAGTCATGAATCTCCTATCCATTAGTTCGCTTCTTCTGAAAAACCACAAGAAAGTGTCATGAATCGGTCCCGATTTTTGCCTAAAACAGGACATTTTTACTCAAAATTTAGTATTTTCAAATATACTTATCCAAAAATTTATTAAACTTTACCAGAAAGTGTCATAAACTATCATAATTTCAAGAATTTAGGCTACACAATAATTCACACAAATTTAGACAAAAAGTTACCACAAAGAAATACCTGCACTTCGCTTTTTTAATGCTTCTATTTTTTTCCTCTAATTCTGTTCAAGCTAATTTCCTCAAATTCTCAAATATACATCTCAATAATCATTTTCAACAATAATCAAACATCATTAAATTCATAGATTCGAACATCAATATTCAAACTATCACAACATAAATTTCAATTTGCGAGTTGTTAGTTTTTGTGAATTTAGGTCTCTAAATTCTTCAATTAAACCTAGGGTTTTAAATTTCATGAATCAATTTCAAGTTCAATCCACTTAATTCATTTTATTTTTAGAGGATGAATTTGAATTACTCGTCTTAAATTCTTAGGATTCTAAGAATTTCAGTTTGGAGGGTTTGAATTTCAGATTTCGGTCTCGGCCTCTTTCGATCTCTGTCTTGGTCGTTGTTCACTCTCTAGCTTTCGCTGAATTTTTTGGTTTCTTCTTCCTTCTGGTTCTGTCTCAGTCCCGTTTTCTTCTTCTCGATCTTTGTCCTTTTCTGTCTCTGGTTCTTTGTCCCACTCTCTTTTCTCGCGGCCAACTCTCGCTCGCACTCTCTTTCTCTCCTCTGTCGCTTCCTCAATCTCTCACCGTGTTTCGCTCTCAGCCTCTACTCTCGCTTCCTTGTCCCTTTCAATTCTCTCGCTCTTTCCTCAGCTTCTGACTCCCCCAGGTTCTCGTCATTCCCGTTTCCCTTTTACTCTCTAGCAATAGCAACCTTCTTCTTTTTCTTCTTCCTCGGTCTCCTCCTGCTCTGGTTTTGCTTCTGGTTCTCTCGGTCTCTCTTCCCTCTCATTTTTGTCTGCTTCTTTTCTGGCTCTGGTTCTTCTTAATCCCCTTATTAGGCTTTCTCCCTCCTCCTCCCATTACTCCACATAAGTGGCTTTAGTGGAATTTAACTTGGACCCCTAATTACCTAGCTCTAATTATCTGCCAGCAAAACAACCACCAATCCTTTCCCATTTTCATTCCTTTTTCTTTTTATTTCAATTTTATGTTTTGGGCTTTTATGTAAATGGGCCCAAAATAACTTCACAAGGCCCCGTTTTAATTAATCCATGCTCGAGTTTTAAGTCTCGGGTTTGAATATAAATTTGCAAAATTATAACTTAACTAATTTAATAATTTAAATTTTAATAATTTAATTCTTTATCAAACAAACACTTCAATTTTCCGGATATTATAAAGTAGTTCCTCTAAAGGTCGTCTCTGCTTTAGTTGTGATGCATGATTCAAAACAAGTTTGGCACTAGAAACTTCGTCACTTGTGGCCTTCGTACTCTAGATAATCTTAAGAAAAATAAAGTTATTACTACTTCGTTTTCATGACACTTGTGTTACATGTCGACTTTTTAACTCCCAATGATTTCCATTTACTTTAGTTGAACATCATTCTCGTACTCCTTTACATATTATTCATTTTGATGTTTAAGAGGCTCCTCATTATTTAAACCGTTTCATTATTATGTGATGATTTTTCTTACTTTACATGGTTTTACCCTATGAAGTGGAAATATGAAGTTTTATATATTTTCTAGCGAGTTTCAAGAACTAGTTGCAAATTAGTTTGACAAGAAGATTAAAAATTTTCAATCTAATGGGGGAAGGAGTTTGATAATACTTTTCTTAAAGCATGTTATTTATCTTGTGCGATTATGTTTGGTAAGTTGTGTCTTGCTACTCGGACTCATAATGGTGTTACTGAGCGTAAACGCAAATATAGTTTGGAAATGGTACGTACTTTTTACATCTAGTCTATATTAGCTTCTCATTTTTGGCTAAAGTCTCACTTGTTACAGCTTTTATTATGAACCGTTTACCAACGCCCATTCTTGACAACAAAAGTCCTTTCGAAAAGTTTTTTGTCACCATCCCGATTGCACCTTTTATGGACCTTTGGTTGTCGTTGGTTTTCCTAATTTGATGGCTTGTTCCGCTAATCAACTTCAACCTAGGTTCGATCAATGTGTTTTTCTAGGGTATGCTTATCAATTTAAGGGCTATAGTTTTTTTTTTATCTTATCACCGATAAATTTTATATAAGTCAACATGTTCAATTTGATGAAAACAGCTTTTCCTTTCTAGACTTTGAGTTATAGGGCCATTTCATTGTCCCATGATTACACTTAGTACATGATATTCTTTCTGTCATCACACTTATACGATGTCTACTCCTTCGCTTCTTCGATATCGCAGTTTGGATCGTCACAGCTCTCTGTTTTGTCGAGTCTGCGTTGATTGTCCCTTCTAAGCCCCCACCCCACACTACCCATGTGTACTCACTAGCGGTCTCTCCCACATTTCTTGGTTCTTTGTGTGTATCCTCGGTTTTCTTTCCCTTAACCCCTCTACAATGTTCTTATCCCCATTGGTCTCTATCCATATGTATGTGTCGTATTCTGTGTCACCTCTTCCGTTTATGTCCTTTTTCGCGTGCCCGATCGCGGTTCCTTTCGCTAATGTCCATTCTATAAATAGGTCCAAATTTGGGATTACTAAACCAAGCAGATTTTGTTCATATCAACTAGTTGTTACGAGACATAACCAGACTTCTTTTAAAGAAGCCATTAGGCATCCTAAAAGGAACGTAATGATGATCGATGAGTTTAATGCTTTAACTTCCAACAATTCATGAGAACTTTTTCTCTTCCTACACATCATAATATGGTTGCGAGTAAGTGGGTGTATAAGATCAAATATCACTCTAATGAATCCGTGGAAAGTTAGAAAGCTAGACTGGTTCGTCTGCAGGTAATCATCAACGAGCGGGTATTGACTTTCATGAGACTTTTCTCCTGTTATCCGTCCCGCCATAATTATTCTCGTATTTCCATTTGTTATCTCTAATAATCGGTCTATTTGGAAACTTGATGTAAATAATGCATTTTTTCGGGGCATTCTTACATAAACTATCCGCTTACGTTAAACTCCTAGTTTTGCGGATCCTCAATATTCCAATCATGTGCGTCGTCCGCAAAAAGCTATACATGATCTAAAGCAAGTTCCTTAAGCTTGGTTTCATTGTTTTAGTAGCTTTTTGCTCACGCATGGTTTCTCCTATAGTCAATCTGATACATCCATGTTTATTCTTCATTCCAACTCTTAGATGTTCATCTTCTTTATGTTGATGAAATTGTTCTCACTTGGTAGCTTTACACATTTATTCTTTTCCTTTATTGATACTCTTTCACATAAGTTTTCCATGAAGGATCTTGGGGACCTGCATTACTTTCTTGGTGTGCAAGTTTCTTCACTTTCATCCGGTTCCTCTTGACTCAACATAAGTACACCTCCGATCTCCTTATAAAGTTTCATTTGCATACTTGCAAGCTAGTGCACAATCCTATTGTAGCATGTACCACCCTCTTTCTCTCGGATGGTGAATTACTTACGGATCCCACTGAGTACAAGAGCATGGTAAGTGCTCTACAATACTTGTCTACGACACATCCCGATATTGCATATGTAGTTCTTGTAGTTTTCAACTTCATGCATACACCCTGTACCACTTATCTCTTAGTCGACTAGCGTATTTTTAGGTACTTTCGTGGTACTCGTCACGCATAGGATTCTTCTTTGTCCTGTTGTTGATCCTTCCCTCATCATAGCCTATTCTAATGCTGCCTAGGCTGGGTGTAAGGATTCTTATTAGTTTACTTGGTTACGCTTTATTTTATGGCTCAATCTTATTACTTGGTGCTTGAAGAAACAACCAATTATGTGTAAATATTCAATCGAAGTTGAATATCGTGTTGTTACATATATGGTCATCGAAACTATTGGGCTCCGTAAGCTACTCTATGACTTAAGAATCTCTCTCACTACCACTACCAAGGCATTGTGTGCCAATGTCAGTGCACAATATCTCCCAACTGATCCTAGTCATCATGATTGTAGCATACACATTGCATTTGATTACCATTTTGTTCGTGATCGCATTGTTGATGGTGATCTTATCGTTAAATATGTTCCTACTAGCTTTGAGTTATCATATATTTTTACTAAATGATTGTCTTCTTCTCAATTTTATTTTCCTTAAAACCAACCTCTCTCTTTGCTCCTCTCCCATATATATTGAAGGGGTGTAATAGAGGATACGGGCTAATGATGTATTTTCATTGTTTATTAACTTTTATAAATATGACGTCGGGGTTTTTAAATTGGGTGAGTCGCATAAACCTATTTTCTTCATAATAGGAAAGGGTGTCCTAGACCCTCTTGGTAAACATTTCTTAGGGGCTGAAGATAACAAAATTTAGAGCAAGTTCAAAAGTTGATTTGTTTACCAATAAGGACAGACTAGGTATGGATGAGTGGTTATACAAGATTGGATAAGATTAGGGACGGAGTTATTTGGGAAAAATTAGAGTGGCTCTTATAAAATATAAGATAAGAGAAGGACTTAGATGTTTTGGCATATCAAGATTCAAGTGAAGGAGTTGAAAGAAAAAATTATGCAAGGTGATAAAATTGACTTTGATAATGTAAAAAGGGGTGGAGAAGACAAAAACAAAAATTGAGATGAGGTCATAAAACAAGATATGAGATACTTGGGACTTACGGAGGATATGTATAACTTAGGATATGAGTTTTGAAGGTCAAGAATCGGAGTAGCATATATTGATTAGTTTTTTTTTTTTTTGGCAAAGGAGACTGTTATAAACCAAGCAAAACAAATTACAATAATGTTCTTTGTTTAGCCCTACGGGCTCAATAGTTTGCTTGCTCCACCTGATTCCTATGAACTTTAACAATAGAGACATAATCAAAGGAAGATCAAAGCTTAATAACCGCTCTACACAGGATAATAGAGTCTTTGGAACAGGTAACAACTCCTCGTAGTTCCGCCACCACCTGCATCTGTATCCGTGCAAATGGATATGTTATGACAGCCCTTGAATGAGCCTTTATGAGTGCTCGATCGATTGCTACATACTCGCCCGAAGAGCATAGTAGTCCCTTCATCAAGATCTATGCTCGCTCCTGCATCTGTTGGGTTTCTTATCTCATGCCCCATCTCGTGATGATTCTTTTGAGATTCTCGCTACTGAGTTCCATATATGAAAGACGCATGATCATTGGACCGTGGATGACAACAAGACGTAGGCGTTGCAGCTTGCCAAATCCCGCTCCTTGTGCTCCTTCCAAGATGAAAAAGTACTGGCAATATTGCACAAAATATGCCGTGGGCGGTGTTCTTTTACCCCGAAAATAATATGATTCCTTTCCTTCCATAATTCCCATAACGTACACACGAAGTAGTTAAATCTGTCATTCTTCCATTTGCTTTTATCCCTGCTGAAATACTTGATCCATCCTCCCATCCACTTGAGGAAGCTTAGATTGTTCCCATTGTGAATATTGATTCCTAATGGGCTTGAAGCCCAAATCCTCTTCGTGGTTGCACGAGTCTCTAAATAGGTGCTCAAAAATCTCCTCATGGTTCCTGTAAAAATGCACAAACATTATTAACCTCAATGCCTTTTTTCCTCATTACATAACCGAGCGATAAGGCCTCCTTAAGGACTTTCCAACCAAAAATTTTTGGCTTCGGTAGCAACTGGAAGCTCCAGTACTCCTTCCAATCTTTCCCGGACCATTCCTTTTTAGATACGTTATGCTTAAGTTGTGTGAGGTAGGCATATCCTATCTTTGTGGTGAATTCACAGCCTCTTGAGTGCTGCCAATAGATATCATCCTGTTCATTCCGACCTCGATAGGCTGCATTAGAATCCTCTTCGCCGTATTCCAATTGAAATCTATCTTACTTTACCCACATTCCATCGAGTAGTTGTCTTGTCAACAAGCGTCTCCACCTTCCGATCATGATGGAGTAACTTCATCTCGCTCATTTTTTAATCTAACCTCCTCATTGCTTAACCATGCATCTTTTCCAATAACTACTTTGTCCCCTCTCCTAATTCTCCATAGGAATCCACTTCTAAATTTGTCGACAACATGGCACTGGACCTTTCCAACCCCAAGATGCCCTTGATAGCCTTGTTGCCTGATCATTTCCTGTGATGGGTGAGCAAAACCCATATTTAGCTTTGTAAAGTCGTGCTAGGAGCATATCATTATTTTTATGAAGTCTCCATACCTGTTTTATAAGGAGTGAATTGTTGAAGTTGACTACTTCTCGCAAACCCAATCGTCCAACCGATTTTGGTAGAAAAAGGATGTCCTTCTTAATCCAGGTGACCCCTCCTGCATTATGGCTTACCCCCCAAAAATAATGCTCCTATTAGTGAGTTGAGGATCGACAGGTGTTGAGGTTGGAATTTTGAAGACCCTTAGGATATGTTGATTTAATGAACTCAACATTGCATTGATGAGAACTAATTTCCTGCCATTGAGAGCATATCGGTTTTCCAACTATGCATTATATTCTAAATTCTCTCAATGAGAAAGCTGAAATGGGAAGTCTTTCTTATAGGGATGATGGGAGACGTTCCCAAGTACTTGTCGAAGTTACGGATGATGTTGAAGCCAAACAACAATTTGAACCCTTGGGCTTCCTCCTCTAACACATTCCTTGAAAACATAACGGTTGATTTCCCAACATTAATAGTTTGGCTCGAAGCTTCACGGAACAAATTGATGAGTTGCTTGAGATTCAAGACTGCTCGTAAATCCATCTCCGGTGAAGAATAATGCATCATCCGCAAAGAAAAGATGTGAGATTTGAGGTGCTCTTCTAGCAATCTGAACTCCCTTCATCTTCCCCAACTCTTGCCCCTTTGTCGAGTTTCGCAAGCAATTCCATCACCAAAAGAAACAAGTATGGTGAAAGTGGCTCGGCCTGTCTAAGTCCCACTCTTAGAATAATGGCATCAGTGGGCTCACAATTGAAAAGCACAATGAACCTTACCGTGGTTATGTATTGCATAATGAGATTGACCCATTTCATGGGTAATCCTAATTTTTGTAGTATAACCTGGAGAAAATCCCTTTGAACTCGTCATAGGCTTTACTCATATCAATTTTTATGGCTGCCATCTTCCTGCCATATTTCTTTTGTTTGATGTAGTTGATGATTTCGTGAGCTATAAGGCAAGCTGTCCGTAATAACTCTATCTCGGGATAAACGCGTTTTGTCCTTCACCAATGATAGAGCTCATAAGAGGTCTCAACCTATTGACCAAACGTTTGGAGATGACCTTATAGATCACATTGCATAAGCTTATTGGCCTGAATTCATTCATCTATCCGGCTTGTTCCTTCTTTGGAATTAACACAATGTATGTGTAGTTGATGACCGGAATTAGATTACTTGAATTGAGCGTCTCCGGGACTACGAGACGTGATCCTCGGTTCTACCTAGTGCCACATTCTCGTAAAAATACTGTTGGAAACCCATTTGGTCCTGGTGATTTAAGGCTTCCCATTTGAAAGACCGCCCTTTTAACCTCTTCCTCTTCAAATGGTTTGTTGAGGCCATTAAGTCTGCTTCGTCTATGATGCTTTTCTAAAAACAGACTCAAGATGTTGTTGGTCATTCGATTGCTTCCTGGTTGGTAAGGGGATCTTTAAAGAGGTCTTCAAAATAATCTCTAACCATAGTCTTCATCTGTTCCACTTGACCAATATCTTTCCCATCTCCGGATCTCAAGCTTTTAATTAATGTAAAAGCCTTCTTAGCTTTGAATTGCTTGAAGAAATATTGTGTTTCCATGTCTCCATGTTGCAGCCATTTTATCTTTCCCCTTTGTCTCCAATACAAATCTGTTACATTCAACGCTTCTTCTAAGTTGTTTTTATCCAGCCAATAATTCGCTAAAATGGAGTCTTGCAAACCACATTTTTCAAGGTCGATGAGAATTTGCTTCATTGCCTCCTAATGATCGAGATATGCAGCCTTCTCTCTTCTTCCTTCACTGTAAGCACCACTGTTTACATTGAAATCTAGTATCCCGTAGCATTACGAGCACGAGTTGTCCATGAATATCGATGTTGGGGATGAGTCCAAATCTTTTCAATGACCTTTAAGATTTCAGCACTTGATAAACACCATGCCTCGATTCGGTAATTCCTTCTCACCTTCCTACTCTTTGTTCGTTTAATGTATAGCAAAATTGGCTCGTGGTCGGATGTCCGAATCGGTAAGTTTTCCACGTAGGAATCTTGGAAATCCTCGATCCAGTCTTCCGAGGCTAATGCTTTATCTAACCTTTCAAATAACACATCATCATTTCTTACGTTGTTTGTTCATGTAAACCTTGGGCCTATATAGTCTAAATCTTTAAGGTTGAGTAGAATTTTCCATTGCGAAATTCCTCACTTCTTTTGATTCTATCTTCTCCTCCCAATTTGTCATGGTGACTATCCACTTGATTGAAATCACCCATAAGAACAACTCGACTACTCAATTTTGCCAACTCATTCGCTAAATCATCCCAAACTCCTTTTCTTTCATGCAATTTTGGTGCACTATAAACAAAAAAATACCAAACGACGCTCATATCATTAATAGAACATATGACATAGTTTTTACAAAACCCCGCAACAGAGATTAAGACCGACTTCTTAGCAACTATCAAAATACCGCCCGACATGCCCACCGGATCGACTCTACCCACAAAGGAAAATTGAAGGAAAGTAATAGAATCTGCAGCCACGGTTGGCTCGTAAAGAGTTTCAAACAGATAGATAACATCCAGGACAACGATCCCTAGCGGCCATCTTAAAGTGGGAATTGTAGGGTTGCTCGCTGAGAAGAATCCCCTACAATTCTAGGCACGGAGCTTCATTTTCCAAGTAGGAAGCTTTTCTCCAGGTGCCGCCTCAACCCGATCAACAGTTTTGGAAGAGCATGACTACTCTATTTTACTTGTCCCTATCTTTTGCGTCATTGGTTTGAGCGTCTTCATTGGATATCGCCTCGGAGGTCTTCCTTCTTTTAAGTTTAAGAACTTTGATCTGCTACCGCTAGATCAGAATCAACCTCTTCTAATGCACAATATTGCTCTCGGGTCACACTACCCAATTCCGGCATGGATAAGGCCTTTCTTTTAAGATTTCTTCCAACAACTTTCTTGAACACATTATTCTCTTGAATTTGTGCTTAGCAGCAGCGACCTCTCGGACAAACATCGAAGAGATCAAGCGGCCACCGGTAGTTGCGAAAAGCGGGATGATCGGCTAGAGGATTCAACGAGATATATCTCGACAAGAGGAAGGTCAATTGTTCTCGAAGCGACCAAACCAAGTGGTCATTATTATTATTAGTAATGTATTATAATTATTATTATTATTTTTCATTAATGCTCTCAATACTTCATAATATAATAATAATAATAATAATAATTATTATTATTATTATTATTATTGTTATTATTATTATTATTATTATTATTATTATTATTATTAAAAAGTTAATTATTAATATTATTATTACCATTATAACAACTTATAACCGCTCATAACCGCTATAGCAGACTTATAACCGCTATACAACGCATAACAACTATAACCGCTAATTATAATAGCTCATAACGACTCGTAATAGCTCATAGCGACTCATAATGACTCATAACGACTCATAAACGCTATAAATGCTATAACCGCTAGTTTTTAACAACTGAAATGAACATGCCCTTAATATTAATATTTGTTGTGAGATACTTTGGTTTGATTTGATTTTTAGGGCCTAGTCGTTTCGAGTTGTTAAAGCTAGCGGTTATGGCGTTTATAACATTTATGAATTGTTATGAGTCGTTATGAGCTGCTATGAGATGTTACGAGCTATTACGAGTTGTTATGAACTGTTATAATTAGCGAGTTATAGTCTGTTATAAGTTGTATAACGGTTATAAACTGCTATAGCGGTTATAAGTTGTTATAGTGGTAATAATAATATTAATAATTAACTTATTAATAATAATAATAATAATAATAATAATAATAATAATAATAATAATATGAGTTTATTATTAGTTGTTATAATGGGTAATTGTTATAACGATTATAACTAGTCTGTTATGAGCTATTATGAGCTGTTATAGCGGTTAGGAGTTATAAACGCTTTTATAAACGCTAATTTAAACAGACCCTTAATTGGATATGAGTGCGGGTATGACTCCATCCGGCTAAACCCGCCATATTTTCATCCCTAATGAAGTCTTCTCACAAACTGATTGTTATGTTGGTAATTCCAATTCAAACCTTATGATTAGGGGGCTACTTGGCCATAAAAGTACCAACTAATAAGTATCCAACATGTGGTGATAATTATGATTGTAGTATAAGCAAAATCATGTCAAAGTCATACCAACTACAACTATGTCTTGCTTCAGAACTTTACCCAAAACTGTGAAAGAACTTTTCTTTTTCTACCACTTCACCATCAACATTAATTCAACATCTCCACTCCACTTATATGCAAATTCTTTAGCTGTTTGGAAGTTAGTCCCTTTTCCTCTTTGCCTTAAAACTAGAGGTGGTGAAATGATTTGATATTAGCTATGTATATGTCTGTTTTTATTTCTTGTTTTAGACACTTTGTCTTTATTCTCTTGTGCAAAATCTGCACGTTCGCTAGGTCTTCCTCTAGATTCTCTCTATCTAATCTATCACCACCTGCTGTTTGTTCTTACTCTATTTCTCTGCTTATTCCTGTTTGACTATATTTATTCATCCCTATTCCTAATTAAATCACCTCATTTGCCTCTAATCTCATATTATGATATTTAGACATCTAATAAAATAATACCAAGCTAAAATATTAAGCTCCCACGAGACATCTTATAGATTAGGAGCTTAATCTAAGTATAACAATAAAAATAGTTTTGCGGATAGCAATTTTTTTAAAATTTTTTTTAGAGAGATCGGATATCGTTTTAAACAATGTTTCACCAATATTATATAGGTAGGTTTAATTTAGAATATAATAAACACATGATTGTTTTCTTTTTCCTTTTCTTCTTTTAATCTGTTTCAAACAACTTTTCACTAAAATGGAACACGTTATTATGTTCTTCTAAAGTAAATAACCTTGTATTCATTTCACAAATAATCTTGCTATATATTTTTATATTAATTGCTTTTTTTGTTTTATCTCTTTGGTGTGTAGGCATGAAGAGAGATGCAAATGCTGATTTAGTAGAGATTTATGTATAGCTCTTCAGTACCAATCTTCAATTTATCAAGTAATTAATTTAGCTAGTATTCAATCATTCATATGGGTAATTGCACATAGAAAGATATCAATTATAGTTGTCATATTCAGATGTTCATTATGTGTTAAACTGATTCTCAATATGTTTTTAAAATATAAATATCAGAAAAGGAACAAGCTTCACAAGAACTTGATTTTTAAAAAGCTAAAGCATTATATATTTATATATATATATAATATTAAAAGTTGGGTCTAAGCGATGCGAAGCGACACGTAGGATGCTTATTTGGCGATATCATTACTTACGAAGTTAGATTATTTTTAAACAACTTTACTAAATTAGTAAAAATAACATTAATATTATACTTTTCCAATAATGATACACTAATTTAGTAATGAAATTTTACTAATTTAATATAGTGTAATTTTTTCAAATTCGTTTTGATCTAAAATTTATGTAACCACCTACATAATCCAAAAATATTAAACTTTTTCAATAGTGATATACTAATTTAGTGATGAAATCTGATAATAATAAATTACATTACGTTAATACTTATACTTCAATATTATACTCAAACATGATTAATATAAATATTATTAGCATGACTAATATAAATTATTACTTTTAAAAATATTATTAATATTTCCTCCCTTGAACTCTAGGATTTCTATGTCTTCAATGGATGTATACGTTACATGTTTTTAATGAGTTAAATATTTTTATATTTAATTTATTGTGTAATTTAATTAATACTAATACTTATTTATAATATTATTGATGCACCGTAATCTGATTTATTCTTATTAGCAATGACTATCTCTATTCCCACACAATAAAGCAAGTTATAAAAAATTAAAAGAAATACTTTTATATTAACTATTTAAAGAAAAGTACATCCACTTATATTCTTTTTAACTTATTATTAATTTTTATTGATATAAATTAATTAAAAATAATAAAATTTAAAAATAAATAATTATAAAAATAAAATTAATTAATACCCTTACATAGCAGGGTATAACCATAGTATAAATAAACACCTTAGTTACATAAGAGTTTTAAGAATCATCCTATTTACCTATTTAAACACAGTTTTATAAAAATACAACAAAAAGAATTATGCAAGCCTATCTTACATGCATTTGAGTTTAAAAACATGCTGCTTGACTTTTACAAAGATATTTTTATAAAGGCACAACAAAATTAAATTAAAGATTATACATGTCTACGACAATCCTTAGTGATATATTATTCTCAACATCTCAATGAAATTAGTTGACATTCGTCTTTTGACATAGGCTTTTCTTTCAGGAAAAAAAAAAAAAATGAGCCACCTTAGAATGGTATAGGTAGTGGCTTTGAGACTACCATAAGAGCATTTACAATAAAGTTCCACATTAATTTTACCAAAATGTAAGGAGGCAAGTGGATAATTATACTTATTGCATAAAATTAAAAGTAGGAAATAAAGACTCAAATTTGAGACTATATATGAGATGTCGTAAGTATATGAAATAAGCTAATTAAAGTAAATATAGAATGTCCAAAAACTATCCTCATTATAAAATTTAGTCATATTTTAAATACCAATTGTACTTTAATTTTTTTATAAATATATTTAATGAATTGAAACAAATAAAAGTTTATAGATATATTTAATGAATTGAAACAAATAAAAGTAAAGTGGGATCCTGTTATTTATGCTTTAAGTGACTTTCTACATGACAATTTTTTTAATATATATAAGAGTTCTATATATTCAACTATATATATATATATATATATATATATATATATATATATATATATATATATATTATTAGTACAATTCGAGACCCAACAGCCACCTACGTACTAACCTTTCTTTGGCACAAGTAACTCTTATAATTTTTCAATTACTCCAATCATTGATCGTCAAAAACGCATACAACGACACTAAAAAGGAGAAGGAACACATAATTGTGCTAGTAATGTATTTTCGCAATTAGTCTAAGTGCGACCATCTTTTGAGATGCTCATGTGGTGTAATATTTTTTTTTAATTTCAAAGAAGCCTAATATACAATATAATATAATACAATTAGCGAATATAACATAATCAAATCAAGGAGGAAGACAGATTAAACTTAGAAAAATATATATATAACAATCACTCACTTTTACTTGAAACCAAAAAAATGCTACTAATCACTCCTGTTAACGTCGTAAATTAATTTAATTAATCCATGTCACATTTTCGAAGGAGGCCAAGCCCACATTACAATAGCATTATTTATAGCTAATAAAATAAAAAAATTATAGTAATAAACCAATTAATCATTAACAACTTACAAGTTACAACTGTCGTACCAGCTAAATCTCTTCCTCTCCCCACCCAAAAAGGAAAAATAAAAAACAGTCAAATCCAATCAATCAGACCAACCGAGTCAATCCATCAAACGTTCACGGGCTTACAGAGAAACATGAGAGAGGAAGCCGACGCGTCACTCCCAAGTCTCCCGCCACCTCCTCCGCCGCCAGCGCCGCCCAAGTTCTCGTAATAATCCACGCAGAAGAGCGAGAGCAGGAGCTGTGCGCCGTGGCTGGTCCAGACTCGGCGAGTGAACTCGGGGCGGCGGAAGCGGCGGAGGAGAGGCCGGAGGCAGACCAAGTAGAGCCGCTTGTAGCCACCGAGTGCCAGCACCAGGTGGCGCGTTCCCGGCGGCGATACGTGGCGGAAGCAGACGTGCTCCCATACGGCGTCGTCCGCGGCGGCGATTGCCCGCCATTGCCTGCAGACGCAGGCGGCGACGCCTAAGGACTTTCCGTCTAGCCGCTTCAGGATCTCCACTAGGATGTCTTTGTGGGAGTTTATGTCGAATTTAGGGTAAGGGTTTGGGCCCATTTTTGAGGACAGAGAATGGACGAGAGAGACTATGGGAGGGGCTTTGTTTCCGCCTTGAGGGTGTGTATGTATATGTAGAGGGGTTAAAGTGGCTGAAAGAGAGAGAAAAAGAGAGATTTTTGACTTGTGAAGGGGGAGGGGGAGAGAATCGAGGAGAAGGAAGAAGGGGCCAAAGGGAAAAGTTCAAAGGGTGAATGAAGAACAGAAACGCAAGAACCGATGTTAATGTTGTTGTGTTTTTACCTTTGTTTTTCGTATTCTTTTCTGGAGCTCTTTTGTCTCAGTCAAGAGGGTGGAGGAGCTTACAAAGACACAGTGTTTTGTTGCTTTTGTTTTTTGACTGAGTTTTAATTTCTCTGCCATTTGTATTTCTTCAATTCAAAATTTTTCGTGTTATTCCAGTTGTAAATTTTCAAAAAATAAGCAGTAAATTAAACTGTAAATGTCACTTATTATTAAACTGTACATTTCCAAAAAATTACAGTAAATTAAACAGAATAAATATATAGTTTTGTCACATAATGTTAAATATATTATTAAAAAAACTTTAAAAAAAAAACTCATAATTAAAATTGTGTACAAGATATGAATGTAATTTTATATGTCATATAATTCTTAATTAATATTTAGAAGAAATATGGATATGGAATAAAAATAATTATAATCTATAAAAGAGTTAATGAAATTGAGTTATAAGCATAAATAGAATTTTACCAAACAATTTTGTTAAAAACAATTAATTTTACCAAATATTTTTTTCGTCAAACAGCTAATATAAATACTTAATAACTAACAGTTAATACCAATAAGTAACAGTTGATTGTCAAAGGGGCCAACATTTGCTAAATATTAATACTAATGTTTTATTTGAATGTGTCATTATGAAAAATTTATTATAGACCTACATTTATATTATAATATGAACCTTATACATGTCACATTAATAGTAACAATGAACATCATAATCTACAATGATGAATATTTCAAAAATTTTTGATATTTAATATTTGGGATTTATTTTAGTTATCCTCAAGGTTATAATTACATTTCTAAAAATATATTATTTTTATTTTCACTATTAATAATTGATGAACATTTACTTATTTTATCAATGAACATTTGTAAGATTTGGCAATGAAAATCGCTCTGACATGTACTTTTACTAGATATAGCAATTAACATTTTGAACATTTTGGTTGATACTTTAACACGTAATGTATGCTTTCTTAACTTTGATGTTATAATTACATTCTAAAATTGTTTGGTATTGAATATTTATGACCATAGTGATGGAGTTTGCAAAAACTTTTCTTATTTCTAATATTCGGTGCTTAGATTGCCTATTATTATTATATTTTAAGAATTACATCAGTATCAATTTTTATTCAATAATTGATGAATATTATCTCATATCATCAGTGAACATTTGTAAGTCATAGTGATGAACATTCTTCATACAACAGTTATACACATTTATCTTCATAACTTGCAATATCAAAAAAACATAAAAATTATAAAAAAAAAGAAAAAAATTGTGTACCATCAAAGTCGATCCCATACACTTGGACTTATATTATACTATGAACCTAGGTCTATAATATAAGAACGGTATCATTATGGTTCTTTAATTTTTAAAATAATTTATCAACTAATGACTTATCGAGTGTAATCCCAATTTAATTTTGTTGAATAAACTATACAAGGCGGTTCAACTCAAAAATGAAAAATAAGTACCATGCCTTCAAAAATAAAGTCAAGTAGTAGTGTAAAAGTAAATTTGCATTTAGCTTTTCGAGATTTTTTCAATTTAACATGCCGAAAATATAGTATTAAGGAGTAATCATAATAGAAAATTTGTTTGAGAATTTAGTGTTAACTTAAGGATGGAAAAACAATCTTATTGAATCAAATAAAAAATTGAGAGAGGATCGTAATAATATTAAGATAGGATCATAGGGGAAAACTCTACCACCTATATCTCCATTTTCTGGACAATGAAAAAGTCTTGTACTAAAAAAGAAGACAAAAATAAAAGGTTAGTTTTAGGCAATTTTTTCAATTTAGACGGTAGTGTTTTATGTGTGTTGCATCACTACATTCTTAAATATCATACCTTAATTTACATTAATATTAGTTTTTAACCCATGCTCACGCATAGGTTATGTTTATAATATTTGTCTAAAAATTATATGACGTATATTATATTATTCCTTTTTTTAAAAAAAAAATATATTGGTTTGATCACAAAAGTTAAAATAGTTTAATATTTAGTTATATATATCTTGATCATCAAAAGATAATATAATTTAATTTTAAGTTACATGTAAAATGAGTGAACTTAATTTTTTTAATTTAAAAACTATTTTTAGTAAGATATAATTATCTTTAAAAAATAATATTCTAGTTCAAAAATAATTTTTTTACTAATACTATAAAATTTTAAATCAATAGATTATATTAATTATATAACAACCATTATATTACTATTTTATAATAAATTATAATTATAATTATAATTTATTTTATATTGGTTAAATAATAATAATTTATTTCAATTAATACAAACTTATTAATAATAATACATAAACACTCCATTTAAAAAAGAGAGGAAAAATCAACTAATAAATATAATATTTAAGAGCAACCTATGAGCAATCTCAAAACTCAATATTCATCTTTGAAAATGAAAAATTATATATTGTGTTATATATATTTTTTTCTAGATTCATAGTGCATGTATTAATTTTTGAAGATATATAATGAATAGGCTTCATGTACAATGTATGATACTTCTTAATTAAATATTAATCAATCCGTTGGACTTTCTGGCATCTAAAAAATATATCGTTGGTTCTCAACGGATTACCCATCAAATTATTTCAATTGCTATTTTGATAAATTTTTGCAGTTGTACAAACTATTGAATATTGCTTTAAATTATAAAATATTATTATCATCAACACTTTAAAAGTTTGTGACACACATGTGAACATTGTAATATTTACATTGGCTTATTTTTAAAAACTTATTAATTTTTTTAAGTCTTATATTTTGACTTGTCTTCCTTTTTGTTCAAATTTATGACATAAATTTATTTTTAAAATGAATTTATAATTTTAAGAGTATGTAAATAGATAATAAATAAATAATGTTTGTTAAAGGTATGTATAAATATGATCACAAAGAAAGAAAATTTATCATCATATCAGTTAACCAACATTAATGGAGTTGTATTAGAGATACTTTCTGTACTTGATCTATTGATACTAATGTATGATTTATGATGATAATGATGATGATGAAAATATTAAAAAGAGTGTATTAATATAGGCTTTAACTTCTTGACCTCTAACTATTAGATTTATAAAGGAATATTTTAATTGATAATCAAAATAAATTTCACATAAGAATACAATTATTTTTTTAGAAGGAAAATCTTTTAATTATTAATAGTAAAGAATAAAATCAAGTCGCATACTAAATAGAAATAATAAGATACTTTAATAGTCTTTTATTAAATTAGTTATTTTCTTACTCATGAATAAATTTTACCTTAATATTTTTATAAAAAAAGTTACCTTAATATTATCAAATTAAAAAAGAAAAGAAAAAATAGCTACTTGAATGTAAAAACCAATCATTAAAGCCCTATAAATATAAAAAAGAAAAATAAATAACTCGTTTAATACATCTTCTTTTCTTTTTTTTTTTAATAACATTTAATGTATTTTCGAAATTTAACTTCAAAACCCAAATATATATATATATATATATATATATATATATATATATATAATTTTTATTATCTAGCATCATTATTGTTTTTAATAATTATGAATGTAAAATTTTATACAAGTTGGCTACGCTAAGAAGTATTAAATGATATCGAAATGTGTGTCATATGCATAATCTTATAAATATAAAAATTATATTAAAATCTTTTTTACATAATTTATAAGTTGTAATGCAATTCTACTATTCGATCATATCATTATTTTATGATTTAATACATGGCAATATAATTTTTAAGTACATTCAAGATACTTTAGGAGTATCTTGATGCAAGACACCTATCATTTCACTAAAATAAATTTTATTTTTAAATTATTTTTGTTTCTTTGTATAAAATAGTCACTAGTTCTAAATTTAATAATACAAAAAATAATGTTTAAATAATTATATAATTTAAAAACAAATCTTATTATAGAACCCGTACAGTGCCAACATCTCGAAAAGACTTTTTTAAGCAAATTCGACTAAAATGTCAAGAATATCGATATAAACCAAATTTAAACTCAAGAATCTACTCACAACCGTAAAAGATCTTTACCAATTTAGCAACTAACATTTTAGAATAGGACATGAGCAACGAGGTGGCATTTGTGAAAGATTAAGGAGAGGAGTGCAAGAGTTTTGGGACTTTTTCCCGGTGACAGAGAAAAGATGAGCATGGGTTAATTCCAAAACCAACGGTTAATTTTGACTTCAGCACTATCTTTTTGCAAGGCCCAACTAAAAAAGGCAAGCACTCTCCATTTGAAACTCCTTTTGAATACGTTGTCATTTTTCACATTCCAATGTTCCAGGAAAAGTTGTAAGCCTTAATTTGAGATTTTAAAAACAAACAGATACTTTTATATAACTACACCAAAAAAATTAAATAGTTGTGACTGAAGAAAAAAATTGTTAACTGTACCAAAAATTATTTTTTAAAAAGACATAAAATGTTATTTAAAATTAAAAGTTAGATTGTTCTAAGAAGAAATTAATATTAAACATTACTTGTTCGTTTGAGACCCGTTTGTTCTTAATCACACATTAAATGTATCTAATTTAGACTAAAGGTCACATGTGGCTAATGATTTTTTTCATTGGCTTTTTGGGGGAAAAAATGACTTTTTGAGGAAGTTTTGGCGTTTTGACTTTAAAAATTATATAAGCTGTTTGGTAAGTTAACTTTTTGTTATAACTTTTTATCAAAAAAATTTTTAAAAAGCTAACTTCAATAACTTTTCGTGATTGGCTCATTGTAAATTAGTTTTTTCCTCGCATTTTTTGAGAAACAAGTAATTTTACCAAATACTTTTTCCGACAATAGTTAAATGTAAACAACTAACACTAATAACTAATTTAATTAACTAACAACCAACAACTAACATCTGATACCAAACAAGGCCTAAATAATAAATAACAATATCACATGAAATAATGTTGACTTATTCTTAAAGAGTCAAATTAATTTCTTTACATAAAAAGTCTTAAATTAAATCTTTATCTTTGTAAACATAGTCATTAGACCCTTTTGATTTGACTTTTTAGGCTTGTCAGCTTACAAATCTAAACCATACAAAATTAACTTTGGTTTTAATTAAGAGATGGGACTTAACAATAACAGGATTTCACAAACTAGGTTTGGCATGCTAGTTGTGAGAATTAGCAAGCCAATTTAAGCGTGTAAAATTGAGGTAGACAAGTGGATATTATAACAAAAGCGATTAAAAAATTCACCTTCAAAATATTTATGAGCTGAAAATTTTCATATTAGCCGTTAACCCGTACATCACTAACGTTGGAGGGTTTGACCCAATATATACAAAACAATGCGTCAAGAGTATCCTATGCTACATTATCAGTTTTGACACAGGAGCATCCTATACATATGTGTGTGTGTGTAAGAAAGAGAGACGTAGAACCGGGGGGCTATATATGTGTTGAAAAGAAAGCCCCAAGCCCTGTAAGACAAAAAGCACATTATATAAATAATAAAATCATCAAATCAAGTCCCAAAAAAAAAAAAAAAAGAGATCGTTCAGTAGCTTCGAATTGACAATTCATCCTTAAATAAAGGGGAATATATAAATATGTAGCAGCTGCTGTAAGTACTCTTCTACTTTTATAATTGTAGGACTCTCTCTCTCTCTCTTGTGGTTTAATGGGGGACGTCACTGAAACTTGTTGCGTACTGAGTTGGAATGATCTGCTGGGACACCTTTTGAAAAGCATTTTTCTGGAATACAATCTTTACTACTTGCATTGCATATATTTGCATTGCATGGGGATTTTGTTCTTGTTCTTCTTTTCATCATCATTATGATGAAATTTTTTTCACTCACTTCCCAAATGTCGTCAACTTTTTGTAGCTTTATCCTTTGTTGCCACTGCTCGAGTATTTTTGTGCCCCCACTCCCTACAAACACTAACTTCTCGATTATATACACCATCCTTCGCTTTCATGGGTAGCTAGCTACTTTGGCACACAATATGATGATGATATGGTACTCGTACTCCTCTATGTATCATATGACTTCCTATCTCATATTACAACTAGAATTTAATCTTGCACTAGAACGAACTTCAAAAAAATTGTGAAAATTACCTCAAGATATTATAGGAGCTTTTATACCGAATTAAAATCACAATGTATTCAACAAAATATGACTATCGGGATGATATAATTCATCTACATATTACAAATCTAGATTATAACTACAGTTTAGTCCAATAAGATACGTCCTAATTCTTTTAGAATAATTTTGAAGAATGCCTCCAAAATAAATGACAATTTTTTTGTTAATAATCATAATTTGTTGTTGAGATCCAAATCATAATTATTCAACAAAGTCATCACATACCAAATAAAATAGATTAATCAAATATGCCAAGTTTATATATATATATATATATAATATAATATAATATAATATAATATAATATAATATAATATAATATAATATAATATAATATAAAAATATATCTTAGTATATAAAATTTGAGATATAGAGACATCTTAGAGTAGACCAACCAAAATACATTATCGTGCTTTATTTAAGATCATACTAATGCAGCAAATAATGATTTTTTAGAAACTTTTAATAATTACTTTTGGATAAATAAGGACTTACTTTAGTGTTGAAGCAATCGGATCGATTGCTTTTCGGTAGCCTACTGAACGAATATTCCAATAAATACCACAGTAGGGTGCCTCACCGGAAATAGTCACGAATCAAACCCAACGACCCAAGGATGGCCAAGCTGTGCATGAGAGAGAATCGGATAACTAGAGAGAGGAAATCGGTTTCAAATATTGGCACAATGTTACACCTCGTACTTATCACTTTTTACGGCACTATTTCACCCAATTCCTAGATAATTTATATGATATACGTTTGATTTTGGATTGAATTTTGCTCATTACCTCTTAATTGTCATCTAAACTCGTAAATATCTTAATTACAGGTATTTGATCTTAAATAAGAGAGATTAAATTTGAGGCGAATTTGATGAAAGACGGTGAAGAGGAGAGTTCGAGTTTAAAAGAAAGAAAGAAAAATGCCTAAAACTCACCAAGTCATGTAGCACAAACGCTTGTGCAAAGGTGCACAACTATGCGAGCTTCGAGGCAAAAGGTAGAAACCCAAGGAAGGTTGAACAGTCAACCGTGCGGAACCTGCACGGTCGTGCAATAAGCTAAAAAAGTTGATGTCGTGCACCGTCAAGCGTGCGTAAGCTGCACATCCGTACGAAAGTTGCGGCTAGGAAAACCGCACGATTATTCGGGCAAAGCCGCACGGTTGTGCGATACCCATTTTTCACGACTTTTAATTAGTTTTCATATTTTACTTTGGGGATCTTTTTTCATTCTAATTTTTGCTACGTTTCTTTATTCAAACTTGGAGGAGAGCACTTGAGAGGCTTTGAAGAATCATTGTGAATTGCAAGATTGCTATCAATTTAATCACTTAGATTTCTATTCGATAATTACAATTTATCCTTTTTACTTATTCTTCGTAGTTTCTCAATATTTCTCATGTTTGTTTTCATTAAAGTTTGTAAGTTGTTGAGCATGATGTTTAGAGGTTAGTTTTCCCACTTAGGTTGGGATTAATCCCTATTATGTCTTGATAAACACGAATTGGATATTCGATTGAGTTGTTCTATGCTTGTTTGCTTAGAATTTGCTTTGCTCACCACATATTCAATGAAAGTTTCGGAAGAGAAATCATCTAATATTATTTGGGTTTTATGAACATTGAAAGAAGGAATCTTTGCCTAGAGTGATGTTACGAACATTTAATACTTTGATATGAAAATAATTAAGGTTTTAAATCGAGGATTTTGAGATACGTATCTTGTAATTTTGTTCTTTGTTAATCTCATAAAAATACGCAATTAGAATGAACAAGATTAGTCTCGTGACTTTCGAAAGTAGACAGAAATAAGCTTAATTGACATTTTACCCTTATAAATTGTGTAAGACCCCGAAATTTCGGTGTTTGCTTGCTAATGAATTAAATTATTAAAAGTTAAGTGAAAAATTCGAAATTATTAAATTAAGTGAATTAGAATTTTTCCGAGTCGAAATAGAAACCCGAGAACCGAACCGAGCGTGGGCTAGCTAAATTGGGCCTTATGAAGCTAGTTGGGCCCAATTAAAATAAAAAGAAAAGGGATTACTAGCATTTGAGGAGGAGCTCGTCAAAGGTTAACTAAAGAAGGACATTGGGGTCCAATTGGAATTAGGCAGCAAGCCCACTATGTGTAAGTAGGAAAAGAGGAGAGGGAGAGAGACCGAGATCGAAGAAAAGAACGGGAAGAGGAGGGGCAGAGGAAAATGAAAGAAGCAGAGACAGGGGAAAGCAAGAGGGAGCAAGGGAAAGCGAGAGAGGGAGGAAGCACGAGAGCCGGCGCCCGTGGCCGCCTGAACGACGAGGACGCCGCCGCCGGTGGGCGAAGGGAGAGCGAGGGCTCGGGAAGCCGAGCAGAGCAAAAGAAGAAAGGGGAACGAAAGAACGCAGAAGCGAGAGGAAAGCGAGAGGAGGACGAGAGCCGGCGTAGGAACAGAGAGGCAGAGGAGCACGGCGTGCTCGCACGGCCTGCGAGCGCGAAGAGGAGCCGGCGAGACCGAACAGGACCGAGGCTAGGGGTTTGAGAACTCGAAAACAACACAGACAGAGGGAGGCAAGTGAGAGTTTAAGTGAGGGTAGAAGCAGTGGGCGCCGGAAGAAGAAGGAAGGGGGAACCGAGAGGAAGAAAGGGAAACGAAATTGAAACTAATTCGAAAACCTTCTAAAACTGAATTCTTAGAACCTCTAAGAATCTAAGGTGAGTAATCTGAATTTATCCTCTAAAATAAAATGAATTAGGTGGACTGAACATGAATTCGAAGCATGAAATTGGAAACCCTAAGCTAATTGAAGAAGTTAGAAGCCTAAATTCACGAAACTAAGCAACTCACGAATCAAAGAGCATGTTGTGATTATGTGATAATTAGTTCTGAATTTGTGATGTTTAAGTATTATTGAGCATGATTATTGAGAATTGGATGAGATTAGCTTGAGCAGAATTAGGGGAAAAATCGGAAAGTTAATTTCATGATTCATGTGCAGATTTCTATGAATTAAGCATGCTGTCCGAATTTCTGTGAATTCATGTGTAGCCCAAATTTCCTGAAATTTTTACTGCAACTTCCTGATAATTTACGAGAATTTCCTGTAAAATTTGGTATGCATTGGATGAGTAGATTGGGAGATATGCAATTTTAAGTGAAAATATCCTGTTTTGAGCAAAATCGCATCTAAATGAGTAACTAAATTAAGAACTGAGATTTAAGAAGCTATGTGGCTAGATTAAAAGATATATATCAATTAAAGAAAGTTATAGAACCATAAACCACTTATACGCGATACTACACGATCATGAAAACGATAAGTTTGTCGATTAGAAATCATAACTCGGTATGCTTATGTGATTGTGTGTTTATCTTGAATTACGTTGATTATGAATGGCATAAGCATGCGTATGTGAAATGAATTGATTGTGCTTGAGTTAAAAATTTCTTATGTGAATTGCTTGTTTTGAAGAAGTTACGCATGAACGTGCTTGAGCATGAATTATATGAATTAAGTATATCTTATATATAAGTAATAAGGAAATAAGAAACATAAAGAACTAAAGAAGGGAGAAAGGATTGTGTTATTGATCTAAGACCCCACGAATTAAAGAACCCTCTGAAGCTATGGCCATAGAAGTGTCTGTCAACCCGAAGCCACGAATTGAATTGCTTCTAAGAATTATTGACGATATGCATCCTTCGGGGAAGGGAGGTTGCCTCGAGGCCACGAATTGTTTTGCCTTGAGGCCACGAATTGTATGCCTTCGTAAGCCGAGCCCACGAATTGTTTTGGCTCTAAGAACTGGGCCTTTAGAGCATAACATAAATCTTCTTTCCATTCGAAACTAAGAAGACTTAAAAGAATTATGATATGAAGAAACGAATGATCATGCATGACGAACAAGAAAGAACCAATGATTTATGAAGTGCATGATTGAACTCAAGAAAAAGAATAAGAAGAAGATCGAATTCTGATTTCATAAGAAACTAATATGATAAGAACTAAGATATGATTTACATGATGAATGATTCTATGACTTACTTGCGTAGAAAGGCGAATGAAGCATGTTTGATTGAATTCATGAGTAATTGATGCCATATATGTCGCCCGACAAGTTGGTAAGTTTAGAATCTTGCATGTCTTAAGCATGTATGATCCGAATCGCATGTTATGAATGAATTGTGAACTTACGTGTGTTTACTAATGAATTAATGCGCAAAGTGAAACCGGGGTTGGGTTTGGGTTATTCACTGGGCTAGTGAGCTCATGACCTCACCAACATTTCAGTACGAAGTTAAGACTCCTCGGAGTTGCTTTTGGCTTTTAGAGGAAGCGAGCCATCGGATAGGACTTCTCTGGACTTATTTTGTACTTTATGTTTTCATGCTTGTAAAGATCGCTGTATGTGAACTTAAGTTTGATTATGAATGTAAAAGCCCTATGTGAATACTCCGAGCGTGTGGCTCGTTGAGTTGTGTTGTGTTTCTCCGAGTGTGTGACTCGTTGAGTTTAAGATTGTGTTTCGTGCGGGATTAAGGCTTTAAGCCTCCGGGATTAGCCATGTTACAAAGAAAACTCTGCCGAAATTTCCAGAAAAACCTTTGAAAACCCAGAACCGCGCTTCCGCCAATCTAAGAAAGGGTTAGCAACCCCAAGTTGAGACCTTAAGCGGCCTTAGGGGTTCCTCTCGGGGAACCACGACATGTAATACTCCTAGGGTGGGTCTAAGGGTGTTACAAATTGCAAGCATAGACAAGTCTCAAATGAAATTTGTTTATGATTTCAGGCATGATAGTGTGCTAATCCCAATATAAGACTTTTTATCATTCGATTTCTCATACCATTATTTTAGTAATAATTAGCTTAATTTCGTTATCAAACGAGCCTTCATCGAACCGATTTTGTCCTAGAATAGGGTTTATAAGTGGATTTTAGTACTTGAAAGGGAGTTCCTTAGTGGGCTCCATTCCTCCTCTTGAATACCGATTCTTGAGACCTACCTTACCTTTGAAATACTTTTGGGGCTTCTTATTTGAACCTTTCAAATTGGTTGCTTCAAATGAATACCGACTCTTGATACCCACCTTGCCTTTGAAATACTTTTTGGGCTTCTTATTTAAACCTTCCAAATTGATTCCTTTAAATGTTCATATTACTTGGGCTTATGAATTTTCTCTATGTAGATATAATGAAATATCCTCTTTGTCGGAGGCAAGATCAAGTTCTTGGGTAGTGGAAGTTTAAGACTAATTTTGCTTGAAATGTGCACATCGTGGCACCTTTTAGAGATTTCAAACATATGTGGATATTTTTCATACTTGATTTTCTCGGTATCAATGTCATCAATCGCTTCAAATTAAGATCAAGTTTCTTCCAATTATTATTCAAACATTCCATCTCCACCTCCAGGCGCTCCCTAATGCACCTAGATAGTTTATCCGCTCGAAACAAGGATAGATTTAGGTGGTGTGTATAATATATATATATATATATAGGGAAAGGTTCAAGTAAACACCCCTTTATAGGTACACTCCAAATTATAGGTAAACACTTTTAATCTTAATCGTTGAATCTTGATCTAACGGTTTAAATTAAAAGACTACTTTTAACATTTAAAAAAGGGAAAATAAAAATTTTAGGGAAGGGGTCGAAACTCACGACATTTACGTGAGACCCCGAAATTTCAGGTGCTTGCCTGGTAGTGAATTATTAGAATTTTTCCGAGTCGAAATTAGAAACCCGAGAACTAAAACCCGAGCGTGGGCTAGCTAAATTGGGCCTTGTGAAGCTACTTGGGCTCAATTAAAATAAAAAAAAAAAAAGAAAAAGAAAATGAGGAATGAAGATTGCTGGCAGTTGAGAAAAGGAGAGCTGGCATATGATTAAAGCAAGGAGGAAGGGGTCCAATTGGATTAGGCAAGCAAAGCCCATTAGGTGTGATTAGGAGAAGAGGAGAGAGAGGAGACCGAGAGTAAAGAAAAGAACGGGGAAAGGAGAGACAGAGGAGAGCGAAAGGAAGCAGAGGCAAGCGAGAGAGGGAAGGCGCACAGAGAGAGAAGGAGAGCGAGCGGGAGTGAGGGCAACGCCGAAACCGGCAGCCGGTGGGCACGGCAGAGCCCGAGGACAGGCGCCAGACGAAGGAGAAAAGAAAAGGAAACGAAAGAAAGGAGAAGCAGAGCAGAGACGAGTAGAAGCGAACAAAGCGAGAGCGGGAGAGAGAGCGAGGGGCCGGTGGCCGGTGAGCGCCTGAACGGCGAGGTCGCCGCCGCTGGTGGGCAAGGGAGAGCTCGGGTTTGAGAGGCCGAGCAGAGCAGAAGAAGAAAGGGGAACGAGAGGACGCCGAAGCGGGGAAAGCGAAAGGGACGCCGGAAATCGGCAGCCGGCGAGCGAGAGGAGGATGGGCAGCTGAACCGGGTAGAACCCAGTCGAACCGAGACCAGAGAGCGAGAACCGAGAGGAACCAAAGCGGAACGAAGGAGCAGGGGTCGGAAAGAAGGAGGAAAAGGGAACCGAGAGGAAGAAAGGGAGATAGAACTCGAAACCCAATCCGAAACCTCGTAGAACCGAATTCTTAGAACCTCTAAGAATTTAAGGTGAGTAGTCTGAATTCATCCTCCGAAATAAAATGAATTAGGTGGTTTGAACTCGAAATTGATGCATGAAATTGGAAACCCTAAGCTAATTGAAGAAGCTAGAGGCCTAAATTCACTAAATTAGCCACTCGCGAATCAAGAGCATGTTGTGAATTTGTGATGTTTATCTAGTTCTGAAATTGTGATGTTTAAATACGATTGAGCATGATTAGTGAGAATGATTAGTGAGAATTGAACGGGATTAGCTTGAACAGAATTAAGGAGAGAAATCGGAAGTTAACTTCATGATTCGTATGCAGATTTTTCGGTGAATAAGCATGCTATCCGAATTTCGTGAATTCATGTGTAGCCCGAAACTCCTGAAACTTTTACTGCAGCTTCCTGATGATTTATGAGAATTTCTGTAAAATTTCGTATGCATTGGATGCGTAGATTGGGAGATATGCTATATTAAGTGAAAATGTTCTGTTTTGGGCTAAATCGCATATAAGTGAGTATCGGAATTAAGAACTGAATTTAAGAAGTTATGTGGCTAGATTAAAAGATATTCATTGATTAAGAAAAGTTATAGAACCATTAACCACTTATACGCGATGTTACGCGAGCATGAAAACGATGAGTTCATTGATTAGGAATCCTAGTTGGCATGTTCATGTGATTAAGTGTTTATCTTGAATTACATCGATGATGAATGACATAAGCATGCGCGTGTGAAATGAATTGATTATGCTTGAGTTGAAACTTGCTTATGTGAATTGCTTGTTTTTGAAGAAGTTACGCATGAACATGTTAAGCATGAATCATATGAATTCGAGTGCATCTCTTGAATAAGTAATAAGAAAATAAGAAACTTAAAGAACTAAAGAAAGGAGAAAGGATTGTGTTATTGATCTAAGACCCCACGAATTAAAGAACCCTCCGAAGCTATGGCCATAGAAGTGTCTCGTCAACCCGAAGCCACGAATTATTTTGCTTCTACGAATTATTGACAGTATGCGTCCTTCGGGGAAGGGAGGCCGCCTCGAGGCCACGAATTATTTTGCCTCGAGGCCACGAATTAGCCTCCGTGAACCGAGCCCACGAATTATTTTGGCTCCAAGAACTGGGTCTTTAGAGCGGAACATAAATCTTTTTCCATTCGAACTAAGAAGACTTAAAAGAATTATGTTATAAAGAAGCGAATGATCGTGCATATCGAACAAGAAAGAATTAATGATTTATGAAATGCACGATTGAACTCAAGAGGAAGAATAAGAAGGAGATCGAATCCTGTCTTCATAAGAAATGAATTTGATAAGAAGCAAGATATAATTTAGGTGATGAATGCCTTGCATGATGAATGATTTACTCGATGAATAACTTACTTGATGAATGATTTACGTGACGAATGATTTGCTCGATGAATGATTATATGATTTACTTGCGTAGAAAGGCGAATGATGCATGTTTAATTGAATTCATGAATAAGTGATGTCATTATGATTCTCGGCAAGTTGGTAAGTTTAGAATCTCGCATGTCTTAAGCATATTTGATTTGAATCGCATGTCATGAATGAATTGTGAACTTACATGTGTTTGTTAATGAATTAATGTGCAAAGTGAAACCCGGGGTTGGGTTTGGGTTATTCACCGGGCTAGTGAGCTCATGACATCACCAACATTTCAGGTGCGAAGTTAAGACTCCCCGGAGTTGCTTTTGGCTATTAGAAGAAGCGAACCATCGGATAGGACTTCTCCGGACTTCTCTGTACTTTATGTTTTTCATGCTTGTAAAGACTGGTTGTATGTGAACTTAAGTTGATTATGAATGTAAAATCCCTATGTGAATACTCCGAGCGTGTGGCTCGTTGAGTTGTGTTGTGTTTCTCCGAGCGTGTGGCTCGTTGAGCTTTAGATTGTGTTTCGTGCGGGGTTAGGGCTTTAAGCCCATGGGTTTAGCCAGCTTACAGAGGAAACTCTGCCGAAATTTCCGAAAAACCTTTGAAAGCCTAGAATTACGTTTCCGCCAATCCAAGAAAGGGTTATTAACCCCAAGTTGAGATCTTAAGCAGCCTTAGGGGTTCCTCTCGGGGAACCCCGGCATGTAATACTCCTAGGGTGGGTCTAGGGGTGTTACAATTTCCCAACCGTAAGCTCTGAACCATCCCTCTTCTCTTCCTCGTCGTCTTCTATCTCTCTCGCTTGCATCCTTTGATTGCCCATTATTCTCGCCAAAAAGACCTCGATCCACAAAAAGACATCACATAAGTACTTCAAATAGAGATTATATTGCCAAAAATAATTCATAAGTAACTCATAGGAAAGCCATTCAAATGAAAAACTCCCTTCCAAAACAACATCCATAACAACCATGCTAGAACAAACCAACAGGGAGATAGTCTCGGATTTCTTCGGGTACTCATCATCGACTATGAACTCACTTGGTGGCCATAGCCTATTTGGCTGCCTGCCCAAGGAGAGGGTAGCCTTAAGGTAATTACCACCGAAGTAAGTAACGATACCAAAATTCTAATCATGAAAAATCAAGGAGAATGAATCGAGCTTCACCCACCAGCATCGCAAATCATCAAGACTTACCCATTTCAACTTGTGACAAGTGCTACACATATACACCACAATAGCTGTTGGAGCCAAAACAATCAGAAACCTTAGAATAGAGTTCCTCACGAAAGCTAGAAAAATAACGAAAGCTAGAAAAATAGCAAAAGCTTTCAAAAGTCTCCACAAAGATTGCAGTCTTTTCGCTGTGTCCGAAGGTCTAAACTTGCGATGAGCGGATGCAAGAAAACAAGCAATCATCAAGTCACACAAATATGAGTAATACATTAAGAATCAGCATGAATACACAGGATCTAGACCTAGTTATATGACAAAAAAGTAAGAACTCCTTCTCTAGGCCATAACCTCAGGAAAAATAAATTCATTTCCACGTAAGGTAACAACAATGAAAAGAAGAAGATTATCACAAAGAAAACATTGTCTAAAAAGAAGAGGTAGAATGAAGGAACAACAGAGCAAAAGAAATAAACAAAAAAAAAAAAAACAAAGCAACGAGAAGGTAAATGAACTATGGGAGTGGCCTCGAAAGTTGTGATAAAAAGCATAACTTGTTCAACTGAAGGAGGAGAGAAGAGAATTGCCGACAAGAAATGAGGTCCATCAATAATCACAGACAAGATTGAAACAAAGGGGAAGGGACATAACCAAAAGCCAAAAACAAAGAGCAAAATCCAGTCCAACCAATAAATGGAGACATCATAACTTCTATGAGAAGGGAACAAAGGAGACCAAGTACAATCTTTAATGAACTTACGCATACCGGAGATGTAAACCGAAAAGTACTTAGCATTCATAAAGTAGAAAACATCACTACCCTTCTCGATTGCTGAGTATTCACCCACCCCTCTAATATAAAAACCAACCCAACATAAACCTCTAAAACCCGTAGTATCATACAAGAACAAAGGAACCCAAAAAAGAACAAACAATACTTGCCCAAAAAGCAACAAAAGCCCAAGCAACTAAACCCATTACAACGACATATTATGATAGTAAAGCAATTCATATCCTACATAGCAGACAATTGAGGAAAACTCTTCCTCATCCTAATTCATTCTCCTTTTCTTGGAAGAGTTAGTAGAAATTGAGAAATCATCTCCAGCAGGACATTCACAAAAGTTCTCATCGACAGGCAAACCATCTTTATCATCCGGAAAGTCAAGATCCATAACCGAGTTAACAGTAGTGTCGGGAGAGTCATGCTCGCCTGCGCAGAGGGTCAGCTTCATCAAAGAGAAGAGTGGAATTGGGACTAGGAATTCCCTCCGGAGTAAGAGGAAGAGGTAAAATGCTCCTATCCAGGTTATTAGCAATAACTCGGATTCTTTCATCAAGAGGGGAGCAGGGAGGGATAGTGGAAGAGTTACCCGGAGGATGGGCCCTAGAGGCTATCCCTCCAAGTAGAAGTCTCGTTCCCGTAAGCCTCAAGAAGTGGCTCAAGGCCGGGGAGATTAGAATCGGTAGCTTTAACGATATCGACTGAAGCAGGTGCACTATGATCGGTTTTAAAAGTTCACTATATTTTTTGGGTGAGACTCTAATCCACTTCTTAGACCCATGATCAAGGCTAGCAGAACCCAAGCTCTTAGGAGCAATATTCTCTCCAGAAATCGGAGAGTCCGTGGTTGTTAAATTTTTCCACCACAACTTCGATCTTTGACTCAACCGGGATATTGGGGTAAGATTCCAACATATGAGATTCACACCCGCACAGGGCACATACCTCATGCAATCCTTCATAGGTAAGAGTGAGGGACATAGAAAAGGAAGAGTCACCCACAAGTGATAGAACCCCTAAGGGGTTGGGAAATATCCACATTAACACGGACACGAGCAAACTTTCCTTTTTGCCTAAGCAAGGTGTGATTATCCAGCCTAACCACCTCTCCCACAGTACTTGAGTAGAATTGACATGCTTCCAAGTTCCAAAACTCCCGGGGAGTCTTGGAATTCGAATTGATTGATCAATTCTATCAATTGTAGAAGCATAGGGGTCAAAGAAGGGTATCCAAGGCTTAAGCACCAGATTCAAACCTTGAACAAACCAAGGCCGATTAAACCGGACCAAATATTTATCCTCCAAATTAGCAAATTGAAATAAAAACCAACCATTACCCAGTTCAACATAATCAATAGACCCTTTAAAAAATTTCCAATCGATTTTAGTTTTCCCTTTGACAGTATGTAGAGCCAACTGTTCACCCTACACCTTGCCCGAGAGACACAACAATTTAAGAGTATCCAAATTAGACATAGAGGAAGAAGCATGGTAAAGCAGTTCAAGTACAAGTAGGAGTAGGAAGAAAAACGAAGGGGTATCAGTAAACCAATTTGGGTAATCATCTCCATTTCTCTTGACTCGAACACTAGATTCCGGCTCAGCTCGAGGGTGGTCGAATAGCATGTGAACCCTCCACGCCGAACTTAACCTTATCGGAGAAAGTTGAGTGGGTGGCCGGAGAAGGATTGCTCGGATGTGGATGAATGCTTCTAGCCAATAGGTTTGAAGCTGGAAATTGGGAAGGAGGACTAGCAGGGGAATTTTCGTGTGAATCGAGTAGTAGGTCATGATCAATATCGGTAGGAGTAAGAGAACTATCGGACATGAGCAGGGAAAGGCTGAGAGAGGGAGGGAGTAGGAAGTGTTGCAGAGAACCGAAACCCCACCCCGAAATTTATAGTACCACAAAAACCCCGTCAAATGAATCGCCCGTAATAGAATCAAGATCGAACCATAACGAAGTGAACAAGTGCTCACCAAGTAACATAAATAGTGAAAATTCCCAAAACCCAAACCAAAAATTCACAGAGAGAAGGGAAACCTTCAAAACTAACAACCAAGCAACGAGAGAAGAAGGATCTAGAAGCAAGAGCAAGCTATAAAAAAGTAAAAATAAAAAATAGAAAAAACCTATAACGAGATAAAAGCTACTTACCTTGGCGATTAATTTGAACCTTAATTGAAACTCTTAGGCACGTAAACGGACAACAATTACCTTGAGAAATCCCGTGGTTAGCGGAAGATAACCAATCCGAGTCCCAAATCTCAAGCGTTAACCCGGTATAGGTTTCGAGTAACCGTACGCACCATGAACAAGTGCAATGGAAGGCATGGTAGCTCGATTTGACCTTAGTAACATCTCGGTGTAAGAAATCGGGGAAAATTAATTCGGTAAGGGAGGTATCGGATACGAACCAAGAATCGGAGAAGAATTGACGTGCTTCATTGTGGGTTGTTGATGAGGATTGAGAGATTCGGTGAGTACTCAAGGGGAAAGAAGGAAATACGGATCCGAGTTTGGTCTCGGGAAGGATCCGAAGCAAGGAGGAGAAGGGGAGAGCGGCGTGGGTCCGGAGGTTTCTTAACCCTAGGTTGTAAATACATCGAGCTTATCTCTCTAGATTTCCTTCTCTCTCTAGACGCGCAACTTTGTATAGAGTATATATCCTATTATAATTTAGTCCACCCAATCATGGCCACAACTACACTCCACCTAATCTTTAATATCTCTCTTTCCCTCTCTGTCTCTACTGACATAAATGATAATAACATCTACCTTAAATCCCTCTAGTATTTACCCCCTAAATTAACTTTACAATTTAATTGTGTATTTTAGTATTATGCTAAGATTGTATCAAATACTTAATTCTAAATTTGTAATGTCTACTTGTTAAGTTTGTAAGTCCCGGAAGGTCGGATATACCCCGAGGGGTGAATAGGGTATTGTTAGGAAATAGAGCGCCTTTGAATGCGGAAGCATTTTGTAGGATGTATAAGATATTAAGAAGTAATCAAACCAAATGCAAAGAAATTAGACATTTGACACAAAGATTTTTAACGTGGAAACCCAAATCGGGAGAAAACCACAATCGGCACAACAAACCGATACCACTATTATAAAAGATTACAAGAAACTATCTCACCCCGAGACTTTCCCAAACAAACCCGAGATTACCCAACCTCACTACTCTCTCCTTACAATAGCACACACAATTGGACAACCCTAATTGACACTCACCAAAATCCCACAACTTGAATATTTGGATCCTTGGAGGATGATTACAAAGATGAACAAACAATTCCTTAAATAGACAATAAACTAACCCCTTGACTTACATTGCAATAACAAGCATTAAGGAGCCATAAACATGCATTAAGGAGCCATAAACATGCATTAATCCATAAGAAACCGAAGTAAAAACAGCTAGAATTAATCACTCGGGAGCCGGTGCAGCCAACACCGGCTGTGTCGGCCGACACACACAGCCCGTGTTGGCTGCTACTCGGGCCAAGTTTTGCTTCTTCATCCGAAATGGCCCGTGCTAGTTACCTCTCGCTTGTGTTCGCTGTTTCTTATCCCGTAATGCGATTTTCTTGAGTTAAAAGCAAGATTTTGAGCCATCTTCTAACAATCTCCACCGGGACCAAAATCTCAAACTTGTTTGTCACCTTCAACCTACCTCTCCTTCCCGAGAAGTAGCACCCGGAGGGCTCTACCCCGAAAGGCAATTATTGGTTGTCACAACCCAAAATGTAATACCCGGAATTTTAAAGAAAGCAATGAAAAGTATAGAATTATTAAGTATATTTCCCGCAACCTGGGGTTGAGTGGTCGATTTTATTTACGGCCGGACATATTACGTTGGAATTCCTTTGGAGGCTAGTGGCGAATAAATAAAATCAAGGAAAAGATTATTAAAAAGGGAATGAAGAGGTGAGTTTTGGTGCAAGTGGAGAAATGAGATAGAAATTAATTTGGGGTCCAATAAGGATAATGAACCAACCAAATTAGGCGGTGGAAGAGAGGGAAACAAAGAAGGCTCGAGGAGCCCGAGCAGCGAAGGGAGGAGCAGAACAGGGGAGGGGAGAGGACCACCGAGCGGGAGAAACAAAGAGAGAGAGAGAGGGCGCGCGGGACCCGGAGCCGAGGTCGGAGGCCGGCAAGCCGGGCGGCGAACGGAGGGAAGGCTGCCGGTGCCCGCAAGAGAAACGGAGGAGCAGAGGAGAGGGCAGCGCCGCAAAACGCGCAGGAGAGAGGGAAGGCGAGCGGTGCGAGGGTCGAAGGAGACCGAGGGGTGGCCGCGACCACCGCAGACCCGAAAGCGACGGCCGGCGACCCGAGCAGACGCAAGCAAAGGGAAAAGAAAGCGAGAGGTTGGGCAGAGCAAGGGGCGGAGGAGAGACCCGAAACAGGGACAGACGAGCGGGAGTTCGAAGGCCGAACCGGGAAAAGGAACGGCGGCAAGGGAGGAGGACCGGAAGGCGAGCAAACGAGGGCTAGACCGAGGGCAGTGGGAACCAAAACGTTGAACCGAAGCGAGCCTTCCTCGAAACCGAACGCAACCCAAACACAAAGCGAGACAAGCAAGCAATTCGATCAATTCCAAACCCAAGAATCCGAGGTGGGTAGTCTTATACTCTAACCTATTAGTATATTCGAAATCTAAATGAGTTTATCGTGATTGTTGAATGTGATTGTGAAATATTGAATATGTATGCTATCGAATGAGTTAGTAGTCGCTGGAAGTTGAATTAGGAAGTTGTGAAGGGAATGGGAGTTGTTAAGACCCGAAAATGAAATCGGGAAATTCATTGAGTTGCTTGGGTCAAATGAGTAGTGTCGAGAGTCGGGTCAGCTTGGGGATAAATGCGTATGGTTTGGGCATAGATTATGAATTGATATTCAGATTGAGTCTTAGAGATTTATTGAATTCGCGGCATTAAGAGACGAGTGCTAATTAGGGAAATAACAAGGAGAGTGTAAAGGAGAAATATGAGATCGTATTAAGTGATGCGCAATTGGGACCTATAAGTGAGAAATGGGCGATTGTGAGGTTAAGTGCGTTCGTAGTATGTTTAAATCCTCGAGGTTGAACCGAGCGTGAAAGTAAGTAAAGCTATTGGGAATTGAATAATGAAACGTAATTAAGAGATACATATCTAAGGATTAGCGATCAAGAATCGATTAATAAAGTAAGAGTTATTAAATGGGAAACGAAGTTGGGGAATAGCAAGCCGAGAACGGTAAGGTGGAACTAAGCCATAGTCACGTCTAAGATCTTTGAGAAAGAATTGAATTAAAAGGTGAATGAAGATAAAGGAAATTCGGTAAAGCAAGTTTAAGGATATTTGGTTGAATGAGCACAAAAGAGGTCGGTTTACAAAGTGAAGTCATGAAATGAGGAATTGAGATAAAGGTAGTGAATTGGGAGAAGTGGGAACGTCGAGTTAAATAGTATCTACTTGTGGTTATTGTGGCTCGAATTGGACTCAATCGTACTAAACCGATGAATTAAGAAAAGCTTAGTTAGGAAAAGAGTTGGGAATGATTGCTTGCATTAAATGGTGAATATTCGTGCTATGTGCTTTCTTTATGTGATGTTCACAAGTAGTTTCGAAGGAAGTTTTGTGTTTTACGTGAAATGAGCCTTGAATGCGATTTCTCGTGAAGTATCTTTTCAACGTGATTCTATTCTAAAGAAATAAAAGTATTTGAGAAAGTAAATTAGATTTAAGAAAGTGAATTTATAAGGGTGACACGTGGTGTCATGCCTTCCTTGATACTAAATCGATTGAGAAAGCTAGAAAGTGAATGTGATGAATGAGAATGTGCAAATAGTTTTGAATCGACAGAGCTACGGATCGTTTAGCATACCGAAGGGTTCGAACCGGGGACGCCCAGCTAGAAACTTCGAGGGAAGGGTTCTAATAGGGGTCCTGCAGAGGCAGGATGCCCGCCCGAGACTTCCTAGAAGATAGGTCCCGGGAGCCTTTTTGTCGGGGTCGCGCCCGAGATGAAAGAAGTGCTAGTTCGGATCCTCGAAGGCCCGGAAAAGTTGATTCAACCCCAAAAGAAGTATTCTTGAATGTGAATGTGTGCTTTTAAGTGATTAAAGAGTCTTGATCTTTTCATTTCAAGAGATTTCAGTGAAAAGTATATAGATTTCTATTACGTTATTATGTATTCGCAGATTTCATTATCATGAGTATTATGTGTAAAGAATTTCCATTTTAAGGGTATAAGACTCCGGTGAGCCCGTTGATTATTGCTCACCCCCACAAATTGCCCCGCCCCATCCAAGTGTTGCAGGTACACTTCGAAGCATGATTTACCCTTAGCATATTTCGGACTCCGCTGATTGCTCGTTTGATGCGTGCCGAACGATTCAAGTCAAGATTATGCATTTCTGATATTTCTCAATATTGTACTTGTAATTTAGTGCATATAGTTGCACCAAATGTATAGAAACCCTTTAGATTATTTTAAGTTTTATAGCATGAGTGGTTGAACTCCGGCGTGTGGCCGTTGAGTTGTATACTCCGAGCGTGTGGCTCGTCGAGTTTTATTATGCTTTTTATGCAGGATTTTAAGGCTTTGAGCCTATGGGTTAGTCCATATTACAAATGGAACTCGCCGAAATTTTCAGAGAATCTCGATTCTTTTGGGAAAACCACCTGGTATTACTTTAAGTCGAGTTTAGACAGACCAAACCAACACCGGAAAGAGCCTTGGGAGTTCCTTTAAGGAACTCGGCGATGTAATACTCCCGGGGGTGCTTTGGGGTGTTACACATAGGGTCCAAGCTCCCGGTGGACATAGGTAATGATCCATGAAGAATGTAGAGGCTCGCATGCCTCGAACCCTTCAACAATACCTTGGAGCCTTTGATCACCTTCAAAAGTCCACCTTCAGCGAATACCTTAGTCCTCTAGCCTCAAGGACACCCAACGAGATCAAATTTCATTTGAGATCTAGAACATGTTGTACCTTAGTTAGGATCTTCACGGCAGCATCATGAGTTTTAATTCTAACTTCACCAATTCCAGACAATGGGACATTGAACTATTTCCCAAGTTAACAACACCGAATTAACCTTATCATATGTGTAAAACATAGCCTTGTTAAAACACACATGAAATGAAAAACCCAAATCTAAAACCCATTTTGACTCACTCCCTTTTCCGTAAGAAGCAATCAAAACATCTCCATCCGACTCACTATCATCTATTGCAAAATCGGCCTCACCAACATTTTGAGATTTACGAAACTCTTGCTCCTTTCCTTTTTCTTTTTCCTTAAGAGCCTTAAGTTTCTTGCACTCAAGTTTCTTGCACTCAGATTTCTTATGCCCCGGTTTCTTACAATAAAAACAGTCTCCCTCAAACTTGTATTTAGATCCTTTCTTAGGACCCTCCCTAACCGACAAGCCTTCCGCTCTTACACCCCATGTATCAAGGTCAAGCTTTTCCTTGGACAACAAATTAGCCTTAACATCCGCAAATGATATAGTATCAGCTTTACTATACAATAGGATTTCCTTAAAATGCTTATAAGATGCGGTAAAGACACAACCAACATAATAGCCTTGTCCTCATCCTCAATTTTTACATCTAAACTCTCTAAGTCAATAAGAATTGAATTGAAATCATTTAGATGTTTCGAATGGGAGTACCTTCAGCCATAGAAAATGTATACAAACGTTCCTTCAAGCGAATCTTGTTGGTGAGATTCTTCCTCATGTAGAGCTCTTCCAACCGATTCCAAAGATCCATCATGGTTGTCTTATCAAGCACATCTTGTACACATGCGAGTGCCTAGCACAACCTGGATTGCCGAAGGAGCCTTTTCTTGCAACTCTTCCCAATCATTGTCCAACATTGACCCTTGCTTCTTCTTCTTGTATGCAGTCCATTGTTCATCGGAAATCCCATCGGGTTTGGCTTTAGCACATGTGAGCACTTTCCATATCCCATGTTTAATGAGGATCGCTTTCATTTGAACCTTCTAGAGATTGAAGCTAATATCTCTATTGAACTTTTGAATATCAACCTTCATGATAGAAGACATCCTAAACCCGAAATATGATACCACTTGTTAGGAAATAGAGCGCCTTTGAATGCGAAGCTTTTTGTAGGATGTATAAGATATTCGAAGTAATCAAACCAAATGCAAGCAATTAGACAATGGATACAAAGATTTTTAACGTGGAAACCCAAACCGGGTGTAACAACCCGCCCTTAAATTACATTATTTATCTTATCAATTGCGAGACTAATATCATTGAGCGCGTGCACTTCAATTCGGTATTCTATATTTAATTTATTTTTATATGTGTGTTATGCAGCTAAGGTAACGAAGTGGCCTCCAATAACATTCCATATTAGCAATTGTAAATTTAAACGAAGCATTACATTTGAAAACAGATCGTATAACTTATTTACAACATTATTAGCAATAGCACGAACAAAATAATAATAACCGTAACAATGTAAGTAAGTTACATAAAATCGGACGAGATAATAAGATAATAAATAAATGAAAACACAATAAAAATAGTGACGCTGATATTTTGAAGGAAAAATCCAGAGAGAATTCTCTCGGAATGTTAGGCAGACTTAAAAATACATTCAGGCTCATCCTCTCTCTCCCGTGCTCCCTCGTTCTCCCCTGCCTCACCACCTCTCTGCTGCTGCCTCCCGGTCCGGCCACCGGACGCCACCCACGCCGGCCGAGGCCGGCGCTAGGCGCCGCCCGGCAGCGCCCCCTCGCTTCCTCTTCCGCGTCCTCTCGCTTCTCCCCGCTTCGCCCTGCCTCTGCAAGCCTTCCCTTGGTCGCGCCGGTTCCGGCGACCGGGCACCGCCAACGCCGGGCAGGAGTCGACGCCAGCACCGGTTAGAGGCAACCGGCATCCCTCCCTCACGCTAGCGCTCTCACTCTCGCTCTCGCTCGCGCACGGGCGGATGCCCTGCCTCGCCGATGCTGCAACCCATTCTGCCGCCAACCACCACCCGCAGCACGGCCGTTGGAGCTCGACGCCGGTGCTGCCCGCAGCCGCCGGAGCAACCGAGCAACCTCAACATCCCCTCCTTAACTCCTCCTCCGTGAATTCGAAGGTAAAACTCTAAACCCTAAATTATCAATTTCATTATCTATTTGAGCAATTGTAACTGTAAATTGAAGTATGATTAGAAATATATTTGTGGAGTGAATTCAAAGATTAATTTGGGAAAATTCGAATTGGTGTGAATAATCGAGTTGTGGCATCTCAATGGATTGGTTGTGTATTGTATGAATGAGAACGAATGTGATTCTCGTGGGGAGATTATGAATTAGTGAATGAGTTTGGGAGATGTTTATTATAGAATTGGGTAAATTGATGGATTTATTATATGTTGGAAATGGTTATATTGAACAAATGAATGAGAATGTGTATGTAGAGAGTGAAATTAAGCAATGTGTAAGTATACACATGTGAGGGAGATTTGAGCATTAAGCATACCTAATAGTGGTTGTGAATGTGAAATTTGTCGGGAGAACAATGCTTATGATCTTAACATGGTGTATGTACGGGTTTTGAGCAATTCGGTGGATTATGGAACCTTCCTATAGGAAGACATTTGACGGATTAGTCAACTACTTAACTATGAGTCTTGAATGCAAGGAAGGGAGGAGTAAGGAATAAATTAGGAATAAGTGTTTGTTAGGTGTATCCATATATATAGAGACACCATTGTCAATCCAAATCAGCTAACGAATTGAATTCCGTCAAAACAATCGAGTATTTAGTTAGCCTAATCAACTTCTCTAATTAATATAAATTGTATTCAATAATTGAAACGGAATCAACGCAGTGAAGCTGAGTAGTACCAACATTAGTTTAATCGATTTTCACATGAGTATAGGAAATGAAATAAATTGTTAATGCTTATACAACTCAAGCATTAAAACTCCAGAAAAACATCATTAACCCTAAAAATCCATTTTAAACAGAACCGAGGCCACTTCGTTGCCGAATAGCTGGTGACTCAAATTTCTGCAAAAGGGGAGAAACAAATATTCTCAATTCAGGTACGTTCATTGCCTGTACCCTTCGAAAATTCACATATTTCAACAAATCTCAACATTTCTTATATAAATAACTAATAATGAATCATTTGCAAATCAAGTTTTGTCACTTAATTAAGTGGTCCACGCTCAATTATCAATTATCAATTATCGGGGCTTATGCCCTTCAATTCCACCCGTGCGGCTTCAACTCGGGTTCTCGGTCGTCCCGGAAGGTGTGCACCTTACTAAGATCGTATCAATTATCAAGGGGTTCCACTTTCGAGATAATAACCGGCAAGCAAGTTTTACTTATATTCTCTCCCCTGATTTCAAACTAAAATGAATTGAAATGCGCGCGCTCGATCAATTAAAATATGTTTCAAAGTTGTTTTACAGATGCGAGAATGTTCGTACTGAGTTTCGACTCATTCTTCGAAATATTTTACTCGCTTTTGTTTTAGGAAGAAGCATTGGTGAACAATCAACCATTTACCAAGTCCGACGAAGGCAAACCTTAGTCAGCCACGTTGCATCTGCAATTCTCAAGGTGCATAGACGCTCACGGTAATTTTACCCTCAACCGGGGTTTAGGTATGACATTGGGAATTATTATACATTGTACATTATCTTGTGGATTAGACAAAAGTCTAGGTTGTATAAATATTATATTGCTAAACCCGTAAACTGTATTTTGGGATGACATAGCTACTTGGGTAATAAGTAGTTACTCCTAACAGACATTTTTGAAATATAACCGTAGATGCCCAAACCGTATTTCATTTTATTTCAATTATTTAGCCTTGTCCTATTTTTAGGACGGCGGTAACGCCTTCGATTGTTACCTTCCGCTGCGACCTTACGTAACAGTCCCTAATGAAGGGATTATTAAGTAATGGTGATTGGGAGCGTTACACGGGAGAAAACCACGATCGGCAAAACAAACCGATACCACTATTATAAGAGATTACAAGAAACGATCTCACCCCGAGACCTTCCTAAACAAACACGAGATTACCTGTTGGCTCTAATACCACTTGTTAGGAAATAGAGCACCTTTGAATGCATAAAAGTTTTGTAGGATGTATGAGATATTCAGAAGTAATCAAACCAAATGCAAAGCAATTAGACAATGGACATAAAGATTTTTAACGTGGAAACCCAAATCGAGATAAAAACACGATCGGCACAACAAACCGATACCACTATTATAAAAGATTACAAGAAACGATCTTACCCCGAGACCTTCCCAAACAAACCTAAGATTACCCAACCTCACTACCCTCTCCTTACAATAGCACACACAATTGGACAACCCCAATGAACACTCACCAAAACCCCACAACTTGAATATTTAGATCCTCGGATGATTACAAAGATGAACAAACAATTCCTTAAATAGACAATAAATTAACCCCTTGACTTGCACTGCAATAACAAGCATTAAGGAGTCATAAACACGCATTAATCCACAAGAAACCGAAGGAAAAATGGCTAGAATTAAGCACCCCGGGCACCGGGCAGCTGAGCCAAGTTTTGCTTCTTCGTGCGAAACGGCCCGTGCTAGTTAACTCTCGCCCGTGTTCACTTGTTTCTTGTCCCGTAATGCGATTTTCTTGTGTTAAAAGCAAGATTTTAAGCCATCTTCTAACAGGTATTAAACATTTTATGATTTGTCCGACGATATTATATTTTGGAGTGAGGTCGATTGAAAAATAAAACAAACAACTAGAAAATTAAAGTAGACAAGATACGTTGGTTGTTTACGATCTTGGTCTAGATCCAAATATCTAGGTTAGTGACCGCCTAGGGTTTTCTACCTTAGGATTATCCTTTACTTCTCTTATTGTCTAATTGTTAGAAAAACACTTTACTTAACTCTCCGATTGAACTTTCGAGTACACTTACTCTAGAGACCCTTCACTCACACTTCTCATAAGTGTTACAACTCACAAAGTAGTCTTCCCTAAGACTCTTTGCTACGACAACTCATAAAATAATATTTCTTACGACACTTTGCTACAAGACATAATGTGTTTGAGATTACAAGAGATAGAGTATAATAAGGTTGAATGTATTTTCCTTGATTTTTCTTCCGGTCTTAAGCTTTGAATTTTATAACTTTCTCTCGCATGTACAAGACCATTGTGAATTCAAAAAGTTACCATTGAGATTTGCTATTCTATGTTTGATCGGGGAACAAAATCTTCACTGAATTTGACTTACTTTCGAAACGTTGATTCTTTCCTTTTTGAGCTTCTTTCTAAAATGCTTCTCTATCATTGATTTATAATCATCCTTGACATCCTTCAACCGAGTGCTTTATTTTCCTCGTTGCCATTTGTACTTCTTGCAATCTTAAATGGCGTAATCTGACCATATTTTTTCCAAGAATAAACACAATATAATATGGGGAAAGAATTAGATTTTTCAGAATAAAATCATTCTAAAATATAATTAGAATTTATCCATAAATACCAGAAATAATATATGTCAAAATATTTCCTTAAAATGCATATTATAGTTGTGCCAATTAAGGAAAAAAATCAATATGAAATTGAATAAAATAGTTCAAGGGGAATATAATTAGTGAGATTAATTAGCATAATTACTTAACATATACCTTGAGATCAAAATTCATTTTAACAAAAGATGGCAGACTAAAATAATTAAGTATGTATGTTTGACTGGTCATATATATTGTCTTACTAACAATCTCCCCTTATTAATGAAAGATATAATTTCAGTAATAAATCAATAAGCAAGAAATAACTTCCCTAAACATGATACTAACTCCCTCTACACATGATTCTTACTCCCTCTAAACAATAGGCTAGTAAAGCATTCAATTAACCTCTACACATGAGTGTAGCTCCCCTAAACATTAGGCTGGTAAAGCATTCAATTAACAAGTAGAACATGATAATCAAGGGGATTCATACTTATGACAATTTCAACAATTTAGGCAGGTTAGATTACAATTTGACTAATGGAATTCACAGAGTTAGATAATGATATCACAAAGTCATATAGATATATCACAAAGTCGAGATAAACATCCAAGCACAAAAAATTGTAGCAATGCAGCCAACCAATTACAAACCAATGTATCTCCTCTTCCTTGCCTTTTGGAAAAAATAGGGGCTCACAAAATGTAGGCCAAAATGTTTGAAAAAAATTAGAGTTAAAAATAAATTGTTGAAATTTTTAAGAATAAAAGGGATTAATGGATTCTTCTAGTTCGCTTCTTAGTTGATGGTAGTGATTCGGTGTCTACCTTTCGCTTCCCCTTGTTGTTGGTTGGTTTCCCTATGGTCAATGAATTTGAGAGAAATAGGTTGAAGAAGAGGAGAATTAAAGAGAAAGAGAAGAGTAAAGAAGGGAAAGAGAGAAGTCCGATCTTATATCGGAGCGAGGAGCCGAAAAAGGAAAGAGAAGGAGAGAGAGAGAAGATTGTGAAATTTAAAATAAAAAAATTTCAAATCTTACAAATCTTTTGGAAAATGGTAATTTTTCATTAATTAGTTATTCATCTTCCCAAAGTAGCCAAATTAATATGTTCAAGTGTACCGTTGGAACATAGGATTCCGGATACATGGAGAGGGGTCACACTCGATTTAGCTTAGGTTTGGTACAAAGTCAAATTTCCCTTGTTTTGCTTTTTTTTTTTTTTTTCATGATCCCTAATGAAGTAGTGTCTGACTGCAATATGCTTGGTCTTGGAGTGTTACACTAAATTTATGTCCGACAATAGGTTGTCTCTTGGATGGTAAGACTTGATCCTTAGTCCTCTTCCAGTTGCTTGATTACACCAATGTTAAGATTTAAGTTGAAATCCTCATTAGGTGGCTCGGATATAGGTTGTTCTTGAGTCATATTAGGCTCCGAGTTGACTTGATTAGTTTCTTCTTATATATGACCCTATATCTAACTAGGTTATGGACAGTTAGAATTTTGAATACGAGGGATTCATTCATATTGTTCATCTTAAATTCATCTCTATAATCACTTCGACTCGTACAATGGAGATGTTGTTTTCAACTTTAACATGTCTAACCAACTTAGAAAATTCTATGAAAGCATCAATTTTTATTCCTTTTACACAAGCATCGCAAACATGGTCTTTGATGTATTTGCATTTTAGAAGACTCTTACCAATTCTCACTTTAAAAGTTTATCAATGGTATTCATACCCATGTGGTCCAATCTTCTATGGCATAGGCATGATTCACTAACCGACGCTTTAAGACAAGTCAAATCCTGAGGAGAGATGTTAGTTAGAAGAATAATATAAGTATTCTCAAATGCGGGTGCAGAAAGTATTACCTTATTCGTCTAAGTGTTTTTCACAATACAATCAATAGAACAAAATATACTTTGTTACTTTTATCATAGTTGTGAGATGCAATACTATATCATATAGCCACATATAATCAAAGAACTTCAATGACTCAATTGACATGATAAAACTAAAACATGAAGTTGCATATATAGCTACATATAATTAGAGGAGTTCGGTGACTCAATTGACATGATAAAACTGAATCATGAAGTTACATATATAGCTACATATAATCAAAGAAGTTCAATGACTCAATTAACATGATAAAACTAAATTGTGAAGTTGCATATATGAATGACATGAAAGAACTGAAACATATAAGATAAGAAATCTCTTGAAATGATAGTCAACAAATGTATAGAAGAATCACAAAGATCTCATATGTCACATGAAACAATATCTCCAACTCAAGAAAGCATTAAATCATGATATTTCAAGAAGATAAGATAACCACAACAAAGACTTTAAGGTTAAAAAAATCAAATAAATAAGTATTCTCGAAACAAATTAAGCAACTAGAAAATGTCATGTTACTCCTCCTAAATATGATACCCAAAACATTGAATAGTAGTAGAGGGTCGGACAAGTAAATTAGAATAACAAGTCGGATAAGCAAGTAAGCAAATAAGAGTGCATAACATGGTCGGATACTAATCTGAAAAAACCACAAAATATTCTCGAAGTTTGGTATGTTACTACCGGTAATATCAAGTTTCATATTCATCCAACATAAACATATAATCTTTGTTACCTTTTTGGAAGAATATGTAACCTCATTTTGTATTATAATCTTAACCAACTTTCTGCTTCAATGCACTTTTAGTTTCGACTAAAATTCGGTGTCCATGAAATCTAAGGTCGAGTCGTATCACAAAATCTCGAGGTCGATTAATAAGTAGTGTGCTTGAAGGTACTTTATTCCTCATGTGTACTTCCGTGATCATCCAAACAATCAATTTCTTATGTCTTTTCCGGTTGGATGTCAAGTTTCCTGGAAAAACATAATTAAACCTTTCTCAAAGCACTTTTAATCCAAATTTTGGATCCTTAGGTGTTAGTGACCAGATTAAGTCGTCTTGTTCCTTTTGGTACCTAAATTTGTATAATTCTAGGAATGAGGGATCTTTGATACTACTACATGGACCATTTTAATTACGGTTCAAAACGACCTTTAACTAAGGTTATCGGGGTAGTACATGTGACGAGTAATTGTATTTGTGCCTCTTTTACTACGGTTCAAAATCGTAGTAAAAGAATCCCTATGATTCCCTATGATGATGGTTCTTCTAGAGAAATGTAACACCCTCAATACGTAACCACATAAATAAGTAATCATCGGTGGAAGACTTGCAATTTGTGAGACGTTATCGCCGTTTTCATAATGAAAACAAGACAAATTCATTTGAGCAAATTAATTATTCAAACAATTTATGTAACAATCCAATCCAAATTTTCCTCACGAGAAAATGAAATCTTCAAAATCCCGAGGATCAGCTGGAGAGGAATCATGAGCCAAGAGACCAAAGAAGGGACTAACATGTATGGGGTCAAGACGAACAGCCGAACGTCACTTCTCCCGACCAGCTCTATCTTTTTCTTCCTCTTTAAACTTTAGGTGTGATTGTGAATAGTCCGCCCTGCGCTCGAACTCCTAAAAATTTTAAAACATAAAACAATAGACGTGTGAGATAGAAGCTCGGTACGTCACTCGTTATAAAATAAAATTATAATTTAAGTGCTTTTAAATCATTCATATCTTAAATCATTTTTCTTGAATAAACAGTTTGCAAACTTGTCAATTGCCGATTTTCTTTGTCTGATTTAGCTAAACTTAGGTTCATTGAACCATAAGGCTCATTGAACCATAAGGCTATCGGCTGTGAACAATTGAATGATTAAACGGTTAAACGATTAACGATTTTGTGAACAATTGAACGATTAACGATTCCGTGAACAATTGAACGATTAAGGATTCCGTGAACAATTGAACGATTAACGATTTTGTGCACAATTGAACAATTAACGATGTTGTTCATAATTGAACAATTAACGATCCTATGAACAATTGAACGCTTAAGCGATTCTGTCAACAATTGAACGATTAAACGATTCACGTGAACAATTGAACGCTTAAGCGATTCCGTGGACATTTGAACGATTAGACGATTCCGTGAACAATTGAACGATTAACGATTAAATGCTCGCTAGCGAGGAAACGTTGTCCAGGTGTCCCCGGATCAACGATTTACGATTACGATTACGATTACAATTACGATTACGATCACATTCATTCATGGATCATCATAACGATTAATGGGTCCTTTGCATAGCCATGATAAATTGTGAAAACTTATTTATAAATGCAATGAATTGTAAGCACCAACTATTAATCGGTAAAACTTTTACTTTTAGTACAAATGTAAAGGCAATAACGTACCTCAGCGTGCCGAGCACCACAAATGTTGATTGTTTACGTAGCACAATTTCAATTCGATTTACATTGCTAACACAAATCTACTTTTGTAGACTACTCGTCTTTTAACAATATTTATATGCATTTTCGATAAAACTTTTACTTTTCGCGTACCTTTCCATATTGTTTTCTTTTGATCTCGATATTCATACATTTTCCAGAAATAAGCTATTGATGATATAGTTCGAGTTCAGTATATAACCATTGATGAGTTTAATTCCGCATTCTTTTAATACAACTCGAGTTTGATCTTTTGTTTCTATCACCTCTAATATGTGCTTAATGTAGCCTAACCTTAATTGTACCACTCGTTTCATCAAATATGCCAAGATAAACCAAATATACTTTCTACTCAAGATGTCGGTTTGGTTTTCCAATTTTCTCAAAATTTTGGCAGAATTTCGTTTGAAATATGGCCTAACCATTAGGCTAAAGGCCTTAAAAACTTGCATAAAATCCACAATAAAACTCAATGAGCCATACGCTCGGAGTACACAACTCAACGGTCACACGCCGGAGTATATTTACAACTACAAAAACCAAGTTTCAAACTAGTATATAACCCAAGTTACAATTTCGTCAATATTTTCATTTACCTGTGCTCATGAACTTTTCGATTTTTTATCACGACATATATATTTATAGCTAAGGCTCCAGGTTAAGCAATTTAGTTATAGAAATCCCGATTATCGGGAGATGACTCCGTACGATTAATTCCTCTATGAGTACTTCCAATAATCCGTTAATGATTTAGTGTATCGTAGATAGAATAGTGAAACTCAATAATATTTCGACATGTCAACATTTAAATATTTTATTTTGAAAAGTGCGATGACGATAACGTACTGAGGTAGTTGTTTGTTTTCCTTTAAATATCGTTTTTCGTTCTTTTCTTCGAACATGTCGTTTCAGTTGCTTTTCTGTTTTCATAAAGTAATTTGATTCGATAAGTTAGGTCGCTATTCAGATTGTCATACTACTTTTCTTTTCTTTTCTTTCTTTTGTAAACTCTTACATTCGGTTTCTTTTAATTCCTCACTTGTCGCTCAAAGTTCATTTAAGTTCAAGTCTCTCACAATTTTATAAAGATCTATTCTTCCTCCCTTCTCAACTCGATTCAACATTCCGAATTTCTTTTCAATCATAATCTCTCTTACAATAATATCCCCAAAACTTCTTTAATATCATTCCTCACTTAGTCATTCATGTTTCATTATAATCTAGCAATTATGGCCTTATTTTTCACCTCATCCCAACTTATTTCAATAAGACCTCAGTTAATTCCAACAAAACCTTCCACTTCACCAGCTAATTTACATTTATTTCATATCTTCAATTCAAATTTAGCATACCCAATTTCCATTCAATTCACGCACATTAATATGCGAGATACTCTATCAAATTTCCTCTTTTAAATTGATTCACTCTTGCTTAACTAAACTAATATTCAATCACATTAATTTGCTCAAGTTTAGCACACATACGGAAATAAACTCTATCTTCCATCAATCTCCGATTACACATCCTTAAAATCAACTCACAATAATGTATACGAGACTCATACTTCAATCATCCTCAATATCTTTCCTCCAATTCTTCCATAACCAAATAATTCATACATACTCATATAGAAGTTTAACAAGCACATTCACAATTATAAATAATCCCAAATTAATTTTCAATACTAATTTAACACATAAGAAACCCTAAATCCAATTTCACATATCCATATTTCAATTACTCCCCAAGTTCATCCAAATCCACCACAACCAATTCAAAACTCACATTTATTTGTCTATTTATTCAATTACAACATGAGTTTATAATAAAATTTGCTTAAAAATTAGTTTAGCGCGAACGGAGCGAAAAGGAGAGAGGGATGCGATGGAGGTAACAAGGGTGGCCGGAGGCGTCGGCGGCGGCTGCTGGCGGCGGATGAGGTCGGCAATCGATGGCCGGTGGTGGCAGTAGCACGAGGCGGGGCTGCTTGGCGCAGAATAGAGCAATGAGAAGAGAGAAAGAAGGCAGCAGGGTGGCGGCCATAGGCGTCGGTGGCGGCTGGGTGGCGGCGGTAGGGCCCGACGAGGCTTGGCCGGCATTGGCGGTGGCCAGCGGTGGCAAGGGGAGAGTGGGGAAGAAAATGTGAGAGGAGGATTGAAGAAGGATATGTTAATCTTGCCTCACAAGCCCCTTCACCGACTTCTCTCGATACTTCTAGCCACTTGCTTTCCCCTTTTTTTTGTTTTTATTTTTTTAAATATCTCTATCTTTTTACTATTTCCATTACCACATAGTTAAGTGTATAACTACACGTTTGGCTAAATTATGTTTGCTATTATAATTAAGATATTATATATATATTATTTTATTTTATTTTGTTTTTGCTTGTTATCTTAATTTGTTCGGGTTCGAATAAAATTTTACATTATCCAAACATATATATATTCCGTTGTACAATTGTAAATTTGTATGAATTACCCGTTGTTATTCATGATTATCATATTTGTTCGCACCTTTTATTTCGGTTTCATATTGTGCGCAGCTCATTACTCTTAAACAATATTAAGGCGATAAAATGCAAATTTAAAATAATTAATTACGAGTAAGTTTCGGGGTGTTACAAGAAATGTCGTCATAGGTGACCTATAACGACGGTTCTTCAAGAGAACTGTCATCATAGGATGATCTATAATAACGGTTCTTCAAGACAACCATCGTCATAAGTCTGAATTTTTTTTTATAGTTTTTATTGTGTTTGCTTGCCCCTGTGCAGTACAAAATAGCAATATATACAACCATTTACAAACTCTTTCAGGTACATGCAAAACACAATCCAACAATCTTAACCGGAATATCTATAAACCAGCAGATTCATCGGACATTTGTATATGGTAGATATAAAAAGATAGTGTAAAAATATATATACCTATGTAAATATATACCTATGTAATTGTATACCTATATGTACATATATACCTATAACTGTATGGCTATTAAAATCACATACTTGACCAATGAAATAATGAAGAATAAGTGTAAATATATACCTATGTCTTTATACGATTATATACAAATTTTGCCCAACCTTGTGTTAACTCATTGAGCACATCATTTGTATAAGGAGTGGGGGCATCTTTTGTAGGAAATATTGTGATTAATGTTTTAAAAGACATATTAATTAATTAGGTCAATTACAAGTGTTCATCAAGCCAGAAAAAGAACATTAAAAAAATTATTTTTTCATAATCGAATACAAGTGCAAGTGCAAGTACCTCTTTGGGAGTAGATTCATTTACATCGAGCTTGGTCATAATCTCTTTTATGTATTGGAGAACACAGAAGCCTCACTCCATTCTCCTCGATTGTTTATAGTGCTATATTAAGTAAAATAGATTCCCAATACAATTTGAATTAATTAGTATGTATATTATGTAGCTAGCAAGAAATATGAAATGAAAACAATTAAAGCGAGACTCTAAGCAAGAGAACCTCATCGTTACGAAGACAATTTGTGGGTTTGGTTTCATATGTAAGCCTCTCAAGCCTCCCCTACAATAATAATTTGTTAGAGCACTATTTTTCAATCGGAAAAATAAAGTTTAAAATTAGACATACAATTGAAAAGAATAATAATTAACAAAAAAGCATAAAATGATTAAGGTATGAACTCACGAGTCGAGTACGTTCTTGATATCTTTCCTTGTAGGGTGACCCAGAGGATCAAGCCATTACGTGACGTTGTCACTTGGAAATATGGCAGCAAGTGTCCAATGTTGACTACACCGACACACATAACATATTTATAAGTATGTAGAACAGCATAAAAACTTCAATTGTATGTTTCATGACACTTACCCCTCAGTGCACGACACCAAGAAATATTTTTGGAGTGTGCATTATGTTTCATGACGTTGAAGATATACTCGGCTTGTTCATTTTGTTTCTGCCTAATCCTTGAATGGAATTAGGGTTGAAAAACCGGACGAGCTCGTTTACTATCTCATGCAGCCACCTTACATATTAATTTTGTGTAGTTAAAAATTAAAATTAATAGTTTAAAAAAAGAACTTATGAATATAGTAACTCATATAATGCCAATCATAATAGCGGATGTGTCGATCTCTTACATCTCCAAAAATTGCAATATGTCGTCGGGTAAGACATAGAAGCTCATATCCTCATTATCCCCTTCACGTTGCCCAAACACGTGACTAACGCGTTGAATGGGAGTGATGTATCTATTGACAAAGTTTTCACATAACTTTGCGAGTAGCACACCAATCCGTGTGGGACTCCTCAATGGACACGAGAGGAGACTTCTTTGGATGATAAATGGGTGCCACTGAATACTTGCTTGTGTCAACCAAGGGAGATGGAGTGCCATTCATCCCACTCTCGGATCTGTCCTTGATATCCTAGTGAATAATCAATACAAAAATTAGAAATATATATACATGATATTAACAAAAATTAAATCTAATATTTTAAAAAATGCATTATCGTAGAGAGGATGACCAAACTCTTGGGCTAACGAAGAAAAGTGTTGACTGCATCATCAACAATGTGGAGGGCTAATGTCCGGATCAACAACTCACACTCGCCTTTCCCGTGCATGACGTCGTTAACACTTACCCCCACCTCATAAACTAGAAGGGGTGTCCCGTGAACGATGGTATCCGACCTCCACGGGAAAACAATACCCAATGCCACAACATGCTATAGGGGAGGGTGATGAGAAACTAGCTTACACTTGGTCGGTTGCATAAGAATAAGCATAACAATTACAATCATGGGATAACCTTTGACATAGAAGTTAAACTACCTAAACGTATCGAAAATAAACGGACAGAGTTTCCCCTTAAAAGTAAACACTTTTCTGGGATAACGACCCTCATCCGAAACAACAAAAACATACTATAAGTAATTACTCAACGACTACACGCTGGAGTTTCACAACAACCACACAATATACACCATTCATTCAACAATATTATACACGAATTAGTCAAAATATAAACATGCATGTAAATAACGACACTCGTCCCAAACAATAAAAACATATTATAAGTAATAATGTCGTAGGTCCACAACAACCATACAATATATCCGTCATTCATTCAATAAGATTATACACCAATTAGTCAAATATAAACAAGCATGCAAATGATGACACTCATATGAAAAAACAAAAATATACTATAAGTAATTATTCAACAAGATTATACACTAATTAGTCAAAATATAAACATGCATGTTGAAGACTCGGACACTTCTCAACGCATTTCGAGTTGCATTAAATGAATTAGGTATAACCATCTCATACGTATAGAGTTTTGATTCCAAGGCATTCTCTGTATCTCGAAACTTCTTTGAGTAAAATGGTATCTTCTCTAAGTGATACAGTTCTTACTTCTTATATTTCTTGCTTATCCGTAAGTGACTCGTAAAACCGATTCTCGTTCCGAGTCCCTCATCACTCGATTTATCGCAGATTGAATAGACTAGTATTTTGTCTTTTCTCACTCGGAATCCGACTTCGGTTATAAGCTTTATTTCATTAGAGTCGGTACCTCTAGTCTGTTTCATGCTTAGTCTATATCAAGGTATATCACTATGATGTTCTTTACTTAACTTGATTCTTTGCTCGGACTAGCTACGATGGAATTTTGAGTTACATGGATATTGGACTCGGAAAATTCCATTCCTCTTCGACTAAGATATTTAGCTGATTAATTATCATAATTATTTTATTATCCGTGTCTAATCTTGGACCAAAGTATTTTATACTTTGAGAACCAAAATTGATTTACTTTTGTAGGTTATTCAATCGAGTTTCAAACTACAAAAGTAACCTAGCTTCGAACGTCAAATCACCAGCAGACATGGCTTTTCACCTTCTCTCGCTCCGAGTCCCGGAAGATTGTGTCGTGGCTGTCTATTTCCAAATCTGGAAAACTGAAACGCTAAGCTTAACGGTGGTTTCCACCTTATCTTTCAAGACACCGCCAATGGTTTTGGGACTTCCAAGAGAGTTAAACCGTTGTCCAACGTTCACATTACAATGGATACTTTACGAGTGACTCGAAAGCTTCTATCAACGGTCATAGAGGACTCTCATTCAACGAGATGAAGATAACGGCTACTCTGCCTGGTCATCTATAAATAGAAGCCACCTCACAAGACTTGAAGATTGCCGAACATATTGTTAATACACATACTTGCTCAAAGTCATTGTATTTACTTTCAATCTTCTACTTACAACTCCCACTCTGTAATTCATTACTTTCGAGTTGTAAGGTCTTGTACTCGATTACAAACTCTTTCTTACATTCTTTGTAAGGTCCCTTGACTAAGTCTGTAAGGGTTAACTCAACTTAGTTGTCCCTAGCTGTAAGAGTTATCTCAGCTAGGAAGTACTAGATCGGATAAGGGAATTTCGAGTCTAGGAAAACTTGTATAGAGTTGTCTAAGGGAGCAACTCGGGTTCGATCGGTTCACGATATTTTGTGGACTCAAAATAGTGGATTTGACTTCGTGTCCGGATTGACACGGTCCGTGGTTTTCTGCCCCAGGAGGGTTTCCACGTAATTTCTAAGTGTTATCTTTCCGAGTTCATTCTAGACTCGGACAGTCATTTTACTCTCGCTTGACTTGCGTGTTTGTTCGTGATAGCATTTACGAGTCCAAGCTTTTCGACCCTGCTTGTTTGGCTCGGAACTTGACTCTGTCTCTTCGTTAACAAAAGAGCGAACGTTTCCGAGAAAAACTTCTATCACCCTATTCAACCCCCTCTAGGGTGACTCGGACTCTCCCCGAGCAAACCTTCACATGTAAATATAATTAGGTTGCAAAATCGGAATTACCTCTACCATAACTACTAATTAGTCGACGGGAGAGCTCGCGTTTGCGCTCACCGATGTGTGGGGTGAGAATGGACGTAAATCATCCAAGTTGCTAGGTATCGGCATACCCATGTTGGTAAAGTACACCGTGATGCATTCCCTCATTTAGGAATGCATCCGGGCCTGCATCTCTGCCCTCATCTCGCGCCCTCATCTCTTCCATCTCGTGCTTTCATCTGTTCAGCCATTTAGGAAATTTGGGACTGCATTTGGGATTGCATTTGGGCATGCATCGATCTAGACCTGCATTAGGGCCATTTAGGCCTCTATATGTGCTTGGTCTGGAAGAGACGCGATGCTTTGTCCTAGTCCCAAAGTGCTCAACTATCCCCACCCTCCCAACGACGGCTCGAACATGACCGGAATGCTCATCTCTTTATAGTGCCAAGGCTAGCTTGTCCCTCTTCCTGGTGATGTCGGCGACGTCTAAAGTCAATATCCGTGACAAAGACTCCAGTAAGAAGGAAAAAAATTATCATTTGATAATTCATAAAATATTAAAAACAATAATTTCTCGGAATAAATAAAGAAAATAGTAAAAAACTCACGACTCGCTCTACAATAAATTCTACTTCGGTAGTAGTGAAGGTTCCATCTTTCTTCTTTCTTCCTTCGACCCACGACTCATCCCTCTTAATAGTGAGCTGCGAAGTATTTATGATGGAACGTTCACCGGATGTGATTTGAAGTTGTTCAATCTTTTGCTTGTACAACTTCTCCTCCAACTTTGCTTATCCCCCATGAGACATCACATGAGGATACGCATTGCTCTCAATCCTCTTTCGGTTGGCTTCACCTAACACCTGCATAAGTAATTAAGACAACGAAAACATTAGTACGTAAGAGTTAAATCAAAAAAAGATAACAAATGATGATAACTTACCATGTATTCAAGAGAGGAGACATATGCTTCAAACGTCCCCGAGTCCTCCTCGGTGATGAAGTTAAAGACCTCTTAGAGTCTACCTTTTGTCTTTATCTACTTTGTTTTTTTGACCCAATTCGATGTTTGAAGTTTTTAAATTTTTCTACTGCTGACATAAGGGTCTTATGTTTCAATGAAGGGATCTCAGATTCATTAACATCCAAGATGAAAGTTTTACGAAAAACAAGAATGACATACATTAGTACATATATATTAACCATTTACAATAAGTTGCAATACTAAGTTGAGATGTAGTGCATTCACTCGAATATCGTTCCAAAGGATGTCCTTAATGGAATCGAGGACGGCGGTCCAATTTTTATAGTTGATATTCACGTATGTGCGGGTTGCCATACCAACATAGCTCATAAACCGAGCTTTCTAATCATCTACAACATTGCGACGTCTATCAAATTAGACCCGTGTAAGGAGAGTTGAATCGTCTCTACTCGTACTAACTTCTCCTTGTTCATCATCGCCCCTCGATTTTTTTCTTGTACTTTTGGAAGAATCCATTTTATACCTGTAAGCAATTATACAACTCTTGATAAATAAACATGTACAATAATTTTTAGCATGCATATCTAATACATGTGAGAGAGGAAACGAGCACAGAGCATTACGGACGGAAACACGGAATTTGGGTCGGGCAGCAGCCAACACGGCCTGGTCGTGTTGGCTGGCACGGCCTGTGCTAGCTGCAAATGTCATTGCAATCAAGTAATTTCAACCCTTTACTATCCCATAACAATTAATCATGATGAATTAATATTCCAAATGTCATTGCATACTTCAAAATACAGATTTAAGCAACTAAAAATATGTTAAAAATCAAGTAATTTCAGCTTGGCTACCTTACGGAAAAAAATTCATCTCCAAAATAATAAAATTGCTGAATTTTCATCCATGAATAGGCAAAAATAAATAGAAAGTTCTGGTACTACAAGCCATTCACTCATGGTTTTTTTGGTTTTTTCATTCATGAATATTCTACATTTCATAAAGCGTGCCACATAAAAGAGGGAAAGATGAGTTGCATATTGGTTGTGAGAGTGAGAGAGAGGTAGCAGCAACAAGGATGATGAGAGTGGGCAGCGAGAGACACGAACAGAGAGAGACGAGAGCAGCGGGACTAAGCACGCCGGAAACCCCGTCGACGGCGAGGACACAATAGTGACAAGAGAAACGAGAGTAACTGGAAACCATGCAGAGAGCAGCGAGACCAGAGTGAAGTGAGAGTGAGTGGAGAGACTGAAAGTGAGAGTGAGAGCGGCCAAGGGCTTTTTTTGTGTGAAGACATTTAACGCCCGTTCAAAGAAAGAAAGGTCATCATGTGTCATTTATTTTAATGAACCGTCGTTAAAAGTTAGCTTGCAACTTTTAACGATGGTTCTTTCATTAAATCGTCGTCATATGTACATTAATAATTGCTTTTTTTTTTACAAAAATACCATCTGCATCATTTTTTACAACAGCTTTTTATTATAACCGTCGTTAAAGACCAGTCGTTAAAAGTTCTTCCTGTAATAGTGTGAATAAAATTGCCATGACTTTTGTTATGACCAAAATCACTTTGAGTCTTAGAACGGTAAAAGTAGCTCCTTCTTTTTCAAAGTTAGAGTGACTTTGACGTTCTTATGCATCTCCCTTTTGAAAAAATTTCTATAAGCATATTTTTTACTCTCGGAGTCAAAACCAAGAATTTGTTTTCCATAAGAGATACATTGAGATCCCAATATCATGTTGAGATTATCTTGTCCCTTGGTAAGTTTCAGAGAGCCTCATGTACTTTGTCATATTTGCTTTCAAAATCTTGTTTTTCAAATATGAGATCTTGAGAAATTAATTTTTGATCTCCGAGCTTGGTATGAAGAGTTTCACATGAGGTTTTCAAAGTCAGATTTTTATTTTGTAAAAGTTTTTAGAATTTTTTAAGGACTTAATCTTAGCATGATAATGGTCCTCAATCCTCGGGAGACATTTGGCAAGATGATCTTTGGAAAAAGTAAGAATGAATTGTAGTACCTCTTCGGTTTGTTCCTCGGTTGGTTCTTCGTCCGACTCGACTCGAGTTAGATGGCGCAAGGTCATCTTTTTCCATATGACAGAGGTTAGCAACTTCCTCATATTTGCTTTCATTTTCGCTTGAGTCAGAATCACTCCAAGTTGCTATAACGACCTTCTTTCCTTTGGAAAAATGTTTTTTCTTGTTATTCATATTCTTCGATTTGGGCAATCCTTTATCAAATGATCCGGGGATCCATAACCAAAATAATTACTAGAGTAAAATTTGTTTTTAAAGAAATTTTTCTTACCTTTCTGGTACTTGTCTTGTTTTCACGGAAGATAAGTCTTCAGTTGAATCACTTTTTGTATTTGTTGTTGCGTAACATCTTTTGTTGAATCCAGCAGCTATGCAAGTCGGAGGGTCTTCCTCATCCGGAGACGAGTCGGATAGAGAATCTTCTTTGTCAATGCTCTTTAAAACAATCCTTTCTTCTATTTTGGCTAATATGAGTCATCTTGAAGCTGAATCTCATGAGTAAGGAGCTTGCCAATAAGATCATCCGGCTTCAATTGGCTTAGATCTCGTGCTTCCTCTATTGCGGTGATTTTTAGTCCCCATTTCTGTCTTGGAGGGCATATGAGGATTTTCTTGACTACCTCTTCATCCGAGTAATGCTTGCCGAGTGATTTCAGATTATTGAGGATCTCCGAAAATCTAATGTACATGTCTTTGATTCCCTCTTCAGGAAGCATCTTGAACGGTTCATATTTATGAACATATTAGCTTATGTTTGATTGTTTGACCTGACTAATACCTTCATAGGTTGTTACTAGTGTGTCCCAAATTTCTTTATGGTTTCACAAGCTAATATTCGGTTGAATTAATTTGAATCCAAGTTGCATAACATGATTTTGAGTGCTCGAAAATTCTTTGGATACTTAAGCTTCTCAGCGGCAATAAATTCAGCTTTAGGCTTGGGAGTTCTAGTGCTTCTGGTCTCGAGTCATAGGAGTATAATTCCCACTTTGAAAAATTTTCCCTGTCTCATAGTCGTGATCTTGTAGAAAGACTTCCACAAGTCTCTTCCAATGGGCAAAGTTTGACCCATTAAAGAATGACAGACTTGTTGTAGGCATTAGACTACGAGCTTCCTCTCGATGCCATGATAGTTATTCCACAAGAAAGTTAATTCTTTAGTAGTGTGGAACTAGCTCTGCTACTAATTGTAAGTCCCATAAGGTCGGATATACCCCAAAGGGGAGTGAATAGGGTATTAAAAATTTATGAGTCTGTCCGACTATTGGAGTGAGGTCGATTGAAAAATAAAACAAAGAAGAGTAGAAAAATTAAAAGAGATAAGACATGTTGTTTGTTCACGATCTTGGCTCGGATCCAAATATCCGGGTTAGTGACCACCTAAGGTTTCCTTTAATCGGTGCTTGATTTTTGTAGTTGCCACTTCTACTTCTTCCAACCTTAAATGGCGTAATCGACCATATTCTTTCTAAGGATAAACACAATATAATCCAGGGAATGAATTAGATTTTACGGAATTAAATCATTCTAAAATATAATAAGAATTTATCCATAAATATCATAAATTATTTTTGCCAAAATCTTTCCTTAAAATGCGGATTGTAGTTGTGTCAATTAAGGAAACAAAATCTCAATATAAAATTGGATAAAATAGTTCAAAGGGAATATAATCAGTGATATTAATTAGCATAATTTCCAATTACTGAACATATGCATTGAGATAAAAATTTATTTCACCGAAAGAGGTAAGATAAAATAATTAAGCCTGTATGTTTGACGGGTTAGATATAGTGTCCGACCAACAAAGTTCTAACAAGTAACCTCATTATTTCAATAATAATTTATTTTAACGCTACTACAGGAACTACTTTTAATGATGGTTATAAAGAAAAACCATTGTAAAAAATAATGCGGTGGCATTTTTATTAAAAAAAAAGTGGTTTTAATGTACATATGATGACAGATTGAATGAAAGAACCGCCGTTAAAAGTAGAAATCAAACTTTTCACGACGGTTCATTGAAAGAACCGTCGTCATAGATGACATATGATGACGGTTCTTTCTTTGACCTGTCGTTAAATGTCTTCACACAAAAAAAAAAAACCCTCGGCCACTTGCTCTCACTCTCATTTTCAGTCTCTCCACTCACTCTCACTTCACTCTAGTCTCACTACGGTTTTCAGTTTCTCTCATCTTTCTTCTCTCTGCTGTCTCCTCGCCATCGTCGGTAGTTTCGGCGTGCGCATTCTCGCTACTCTTGTGTCTCTCCGTTGTCTCCACTCTGTGTTCGTGCTCTTGTCTCTCACTGGCCACTCTTGTAGTCTTTGTTGCTGCCCTCTCTCCTTCTCTCGCTGCCCACTCTCAGCCGGTATGTAACTCATGTCTCCCTCTCTTATGTGCTTTATGAAATGTAGAATTGAAGGCACAATTATGTGAGCTCCCTCTCTTATGTCTTCCATGCCTCTTTCCCTAGTTTGGTTTATCATGTGCTTAATTTTAGGTTTGGCTTTTGATGAAATTGCATTGTGTACTAATTTGTTTTCTTTTTTATCTAGCTTTATGTCTTTGGTAATTTCTTTACCTTATTTAAGCTCTGTTTGGTGAATATGGTTGATGGTAGATAGGAGCTACTTCTTGGGCTAGACTCACTAAATTCTCGATATCATTTGGCTGGTGCTATAGGCTATTTCAACGTGAGGTTTCAACATAATTAAAACATCTAGCAACCTGCTCACAGCTTTAATAAAAGTCTTCCTCACACAACTTAATCCAACAAGCATCCCCAGTAAATTTGATTTCTCGGGTCATGCTTATTAGTACCCAACACGAAGTCTATTGCTTTAGGGTCCACATTTGGTTGTGATATGCTCTTATGGGGTTGGAGGATATGCATGCGGTATAATTACTTATTATTACATATGCATGCTAAAAATCAACCCAACTTCAAGCATAATTCATACATATCAAGAGTTGTATAATTTCTTATTAGATATGCATGCTAAAAATGGTTGCATATGTTTATTTATCAAGAGTTGTATAATTGCTTGTAGTATAAAATGGATTCTTCCAAAAGTACAAAAAATCGAGGGGGTAAACAATGATGAACAAGGAGAAGTTGGTCTAGAGTAGAGGCGATCCAACTCTCCTTGCACAGGTCGAATTTGATAGGCACGGAAATGCTGTAGGTGATCATGCATCTCGCTTTATTAGTTATGTTGGTACGACAACCCACTCATAGGTGAACATGGACTACGTAAATTGGGCCACAGTCCTCGATTCCGTTGAGGATAACCTTTGGAACAATATTCGGGTAAATGCACTATATCTCAACTTAGTATTAAAACTTATTGTAAATGGTTAATATATATGTATTAATGCATGTCGTTCTTGTATTTCGAAAACGTTCTTCTTGGACGTTAAAGAATCCGAGATCCCCTTGGTGAAACACAAGACTTTATGTCAGCGCAGAAAAATTTAGAAACGTCAAATATCTCATTACCATTGTATGGGTCTACAAAACAAAGCGAGATAAAGGAAAAAGGTAGACCCTGGTAGGTTTTCAACTTCATCACCGAGGAGCACTAGAGGACATTTGAAGCATACGTCTCCTCTCTAGAATACTTGGTAATTTATCATCATTTGTTATCTTTTTTCGATTTAAGTCTTATGTATTGATATTTTTGTTGTCTTAATTACTTGCGCAGGCAATAGGTGAAGCAAAGCGGAAGAGGATTAAGAGCAATGCGTATCCTCATGTGATGTCCCGTGGAGGATACGTGAAGTTGGAGGAGAAGTTGTACAAGCGTAAGCTTGAACAACTTCAAAGCACATCCTGTGAAGGTTCCATCATAGATACTTCACAGTGATAATCGAGAAAGATGAGTTATAGGTTGAAGGAAGAAAGAAGAAAGATCGATCCTTCACTACGACCGAATTAGAATCTACCGTGAAGCGATTCATGAGTTTTTTTTACTATTTCCTTTATTTATTTTGAGAACTTATCTGTTTTAAAAGTTATGAATTGTCAAATGATATTTTTTCCTTCTTATAGGAGTCTTTTTCACGGACATCAACTTTAGAAGTCGCTGACATCACTGGGAGGAGGGACAAGCTAGCTTGACCCTAGAAAGAGATGAGCATCCTAGTCGTGTTCGAGCCGTCGATGGGAAGGTGGGGATAGTTGAGCACTTTAAGGTTAGGAAGAAGCGCACCGTCTTTTCCAACCAAGCACATATGGAGGGCCAAATGGCTCAAATGTAGTCCCAACATTCCAAAATGTCCCAAATGGCTACACAGATGGCTGCACGGATGGAAGCACAAATGGAAGAGATGAGGGTAGAGATATAGGCCTAGATGCATGCCCAAATGAGGGAATACGTCACGACGTACGTCACCAACATGGGTAATGCCGATACCTAGCAACTTGGACGATTTATGTCCATTCTCATCCTACACACCAGCGGGCACGAACACGAGCTCACCCGTCGACCATTCGAAGTTATGGTGGAGGTAATTCAGATTTTGCAACCTAATTATATTTACATGCATGTTTATATTTTGATTAATTGGTGTTTAATCTTGTGCAATAATTACTTATAGTATTTTTTTTTGTTGTTTCATATGAGTGTTGTTATTTACATGTGTATCATCTTGTTGAATGAATGGTGTATATGGTGTGGTTGTTATGGAACTCCGGCGTGTAGCCGTTGAGTAATTACTTATAGTACGTTTTTGTTGTTTTCGATGAAGGCCGTTATCCTGGAAAAATGTTTACTTTTAAGGGGAATCATGTCTGTTTATTTTCACGATTTTTAGATAGTTTAACTTCTATGTCAAAGATTATCCCATAATTGTAATTTCTATACTTATTCTTATGCAGCTCAACAAAGTGCATACTAGCTTCTCATCACCCCTCTACATCATCTCGTGGCATCAGGTGTTGTTTTCCCATGGAGGCCCAACATTATCGTTCACGAGGTACCCCTTTTAGGTGATGAGGTGAGGGTGAGTATGAGAGAGGTCATGCACGGGAAAGGCAATCGTGAGTTGCCGATTCGGACACCGGAACTCCACATTGTTAACGACGCAGTCGAGCACCTTTGTTCGTTGGCCTAAGAGTTTGGTCATCCTCTCTATTGTAATTTAAGTTTTAAAATATTAGATTTAACTATTGTTAATATTACATATATATATTTCTAATTTTTGTATTGATATTCACTAGGATATCGAGGACAGATCCGAGAGTGGGATGAAGGGCACTCCATCTCCTTCCGTTGGCACAAGCAAGTATTCAACGAAACCCGTTCGTCGTCCGAAGCTGTCCCCTCTCGTTTCCATTCACGAGTCCCGTATGGATTAGTATAGTCTACAAAGTTATATGAAGACTTTGTCAGCAGATACATCGTTTTCAATTAGCGCGCTAGGTCACGTGTTTGGGCAATGTGAAGGGGACAATGAGGACATGACCTTTTATGTCTTCTCGGACGACATACTGTAAATTTTGGAGATGCATCGGCTATTATGATTGGAATTATGTGAGTTACTATATTCATAAGTTCTTTTTTTAATTATTAATTTTAATTTCTAACTACATACAATTAATATGTAAGGTGATCGCACGAGATGGGAAACGAGCTCGTCCAGTTTCTCAACCCCAATTCCATTAAAGGAGTTGGGTAGAAACAATTGAACGAGTCGACTATATCTTCCAAGTCATGAAACATAATGCACACTCCAAAAAATGTTACTTGGTGCCGTTAATTGAGGGGTAAGTGTACAAATAAACTTATATGAAATTTTTATGGTATTATACATACTTACAAATGTGTTATTCGTATACGTGTAGCAACCACTAGATGCTTGCTGCCATATTTTCAAGGGGCAATGTTGCATATCGGCTTGATCCTCTGGGTCAACCCGTGAGGAAATATATCAAGAACTTACTCGACGCGTGAGTTCATAGTTTAATCATTTTATATTTTTTGTTAATTAGTATTCTTTTCAATTTTGAATTTTATTTTTCCGATTGAAAAATAGTGTTGTAGCACATTATTATTGTAAGGGAGGCTTGAGAAGCTCACGTGTCAAAGGAAACCCACAAATTGTCTCCGTAACGGCAAGGTTCTCTTGCTTAGAGTCTACTTTAATTGTTCTCATTTCATATTTCTTGCGAGCTACATCAAGTATGTACTAATTAATTCAAATTGTGTTGGGAATCTATTTTACTTATTGTATTGCCATAAAAAATCGGAGAACGTGGAGTGCAACTTCTACGTTCTACAGTACATGAAATAGATTGTGACCCAACTCGATGTAAATGAATCTAATCCCAAAAAGGTACTTGCACTTGCACTTTTATTCGATTATGAAAAAATTAAATCTTTTAATGCTCTTTTTCAGCTTGATTAACATTTGCACTTGACCTAATTAATGTCTTTTACAGCATTGGTCACAATATTTCTCATGAAAGAATCCGCCCACTCCCTATGCGGATGAAATGCTCAACGAGTTAAGACAAGGTAGGGCAAAGTTTGTATATAAACGTACAACGACATAGGTATATATTTACACTTGTTCTTCATTATTTGATTAGTCAAGTTTGTGATTGAAATAGTTATACAGTTATAGGTATATATATACATATGTATACAATTACATATGTGTGTGTGTGTGTATGTGTGTGTGTGTGTGTGTGTGTGTGTGTGTGTGTGTGTGTGTGTGTGTGTGTGTGTGTGTGTGTGTGTATATACACACTGTCTTTTTATACGTACCATATATAGTTCGAATATATTTTGATTGTTGGATTGTGGTTTGCATATATTCGAAAAGAGTTTGTGTAAGTATATGATATTTTGTACTTGTACGGGGGCAAGGAAACACAAAAAATTTTTTTTAAAAAGTAAGACCTACGACGACGATTCACTTGAAGAACTATCATTATAGGTATCTTTGATGGCGGTTCTCTTGAAGAACTGTCATTATAGGTTGACCTAGGACGAAGGTTTTCTTGAAAAATCGTCATTATAGGTTGATCTATGACTACGCTTCTTCAAGTAAACCGTCGTCATTGGCCTTCTTTACCACGGTTTTGAACCGTAGTAAAATATGCCCACCTACAATTATGGTCACATACATGACGCTAAATAACCGTAGTTAAAGGTGTTTTCAATCGTAATTAAAATGGTTCCTATAGTAGTGTGAATACTTGAACTATTCATAATAAAATCCATTATGTCTAAAAATGCATAAAATTATTTTGATAATAACCAACTTCAAACCCTATATATTTATTCATAAATTAACATATAATTCATATTATTGAAAAAATATTAATTAATTAATTCATAATAATTATATCAAATAATATACAAATCATTGCAATATATTTATAGTTTATCAAAAGAAATATAAATACGCATTTATAATAGTTTATTTTGGTGTATACACATGTAAACAACTTTATAAATACATTTATTACCTTAATTATGAAAATCAATTCAACATAATTTGCGTGATTCAACTTGTTTCGATATGTTTCAGTATGTTTCAATATTGTTTTAGGATGATTCACCATATTTCACTGAAAAAATAAATCTAACAAAACATGCAATAAAATCTTAATCATACATTTATTTTGAATTAATCCCAGTCGTTCATTTTTTTCACCTTCAACTAAGTTAAAGAATACATTTGGAAAACCAATCATGTTTTTAAATTTGATTAGAATTTCTGAATGGTGTTTTGTTTTGTAGTGATTAATTAGCCACCCACTAGAGGAAAAACTGAATTCTTTGTTGAAAAGGAAAAACAGAAAAGCTAGACTTTGTTAGCCTTTGCACAGTTCCCCTTGTTCATTCTTATACCCATTATAATCGGCAATTACTCCACAACTTTCCAGTCGTTCTTCGATGACCATTGGAATCCTATACTGATGTTCTCTGGAAAGTCTCCACCTATGTCCTGCGACTCTCCATTTATTGCCCCGTGCACTTTCTCCGAACGTTGCATTGAACATATGCTACCCACTAACACATTTTCTGGTAATGAACATTTGTATTTCCGGAAAATATAGTAACCTAATTGATCTCCAATGACTTGCTCGTTCGTGTACCCCCTCACCCTTGTTTCCTCCTCCGGCCACGGGCTGCTGCTTCAGTGCTAGTGATGGGAAAATGTGCCTACCACCTGCGAGTCTCTTCAAGGGTTTAGGTGGTTGACTACTATTTGTTTTTTGGAATGAGTATTACAATTTGTTTAATTAAATAAAAGTCATCAATATAGTACAAGATATGCATGTATAGTGGGTGGTCAACAAGCTATTAATGTTTCATAGGAACTACTCTTTCCGTTTTAAAATACATGTCGTTTTAATGTTATGAGGGAATATTAAGGTAACAAAAAGTTTTAACAAAATTTATCTTAAAAGATTAAGTTGTCCCAAGATTTCATTGGAAATGAAGAAAATTAATTAAAAAACAGAGAAAAATAAAGCAATTAATAAGGACAAATTAGTCATTAATATATCATTAGAATTGTAAAGTGATAAATATTTTGAAACAAAAAAGTTTATTAAACTCACATGTATTGTAAAACGAGATATTAACATTTACCTCCCTCGAGGTATTTGGAAATCATTTTTACACCCTCGAAGTATTGGTATATATTTTTACCCACCCCGACCGGAGTAGTTAATATTTGAGTTATACATTGACCATTGTTCTTAATAATAGAAAACATCCAAATACGGTGAGTGTGCTGATGTGGCATAAGAAAATGAGGTAAAGTACCAAAATTACCCTCTTTGCACTAAAGCGCCAAATAACTAATGGGGGGTAGCATAGTCATTTTATTTTAAAAATCGGGGACAAACTTGTCCTTTTACATTTCCGATTAGCCTCCTATCTTTTTTTATCTTAAATATTTTTTATCTCTAAATCTAGGGTGGATAAAAATATATACTAATACCTGGAGGGTGTAAAAATGATTTCCAAATACCTCGAGGGAGGTAAATGTTAATATCTCATTGTAAAACAAAGGGAGTACGTTTGATTATTTTTGTACAACTATTTTTCCTACATTTCACGGCTTTTTTTGTCAATAATATAACGCAGCCTCCCTAGATTAAACTTCGGAAAATGGTGAGGTGAGCATCGCACGAGTCTTAAAAAGGGGAGACTGATGATGTTATCCATGCTTGAGAAGAACATGTTGGGGAAGTACACAACAAGAGTGTGTAACTCTCAAATGCCAACGGAAGCTAACTAGACATTTCCCCTTCTTGTGTTGTCAAATAGGCAACCACCAGTTTAAACAAAAATCCGAGACAGCAGCAAACACAACCAAATTATTGAACACCAAAACAAACAATGAATAAAAGAGACACCAAATTTACTAGGAAAACCCCAATGAAGGGAACAACCACAAGACCATTAACAACGGTACCAAAACTTCACTAATCACCAAGAATTGAAGTGGGTACAAGAAATATTCTTTTCTAGATTAAACTAGAGGCACTACAATTATCAAGGATTAACCTTCAAACAACAAGTCTCCACAATTCATCACTTAAAGTGGCAAAAACATAATTTCGTAAGTTTCCGGTCTAAGAGGTGTTACCAGAGTTTGAGAGCTCAAAATGAAAATCTAACCGTTGGATTTGAAGAGGAGAGTGTCAGGAACAACATACTAAATTTGGAAATGATCGGAAGTCGTTTCGTTGTCGATCGAGTCGAAATAGCAAGCCGGCTCGCACCTTTTTCCTCCTTCTCCACTCTGCTCTCTCTCCCTCTATTTTTGGAGTATCTGTCCAGATTTTTTTCAACACCCTTCACCTACTCTCCCAGGAAAAATAAGAGAGTTCTAGACTCCCAAAAGTTAGCTTCTTTCTGGACTCCCAAAAGTTAGCTTCCTTGAGAAGCTAAGTGAACGAGAAAAAATGGACCTTTTTACAAGTCAACCCACTTAAAAATAAATCATCCACATAAAAAAATATAGGTAAATAAAGTTAGGCCCAAGTATGAACTTGGTCCTCTTCCTCCATGTAGCAGGGAATAACCCAATAAATCTCCCTTTCACTCCTGCATGGGGGTTCAATCAAACATGATTTCAAACGACATCCAACAAGCTTGTTTTTGGGTATGATCTTTATCAACATATCCGATCCATTTTGATCGGTATGAACCGTTTGAAGTTGTAACAATTTTTCTTCCACAACTTCTCGAATCCAATGATATCTTCTTCGAATGTGTTTGGTTCGGAATAGTAGGCGACATTTTTGGCAAGGTGGATGGCACTTTAACTATCACAATGAAGTACATACCTTTCTTGGTTCAAACCAAGCTCTTCAAGAAAGTTCTTCATCCATAACAACTCTTTGCTAGCTTCAACGGGGCAATGTACTCGGCTTTGGTAGTTGACAACGCAACACACTTTTGCAATCTTGATTGCGAAGACAAGGCTCCCCTGCAAATATCATTAGGTATCCGAAGTAGACTTGCTAGAATCAACATCACCTGACATTTCTGCATCTATGTAGCCAACTAACACGAGGTTGTCGAGGTCCAAAGCATAAACATACTCTAGAAGTACCTCTATGATACCAAAGAATCCATTTTATAGTTGTCCCAGTATTATTTTCCAGGATTAGACATGTAACGACTAACAACCCCAACTGCATGTGTAATGTCCGGCCTCGTACACACCACAAGCATACATCAAGCCGCCCACGGCAGATGCATAAGGCACTTTCTTTATCTCTTCTTTGTCTTCCTTACTTGTAGAACATTGACTAGAGCTCAATTTCATGTAGACTGCAAGTGGAGAACTCACGGGTTTAGCCTTGTCCATGTTGAACTTCTCCAACACTTTCTCTATATACCTCTCCTATGATAACCAAAGCTTCTTGTTCTTCTTGTCACGAGAGATATTCATGCCTAATATTTGCTTTGTAGGGCTAAGGTCCTTCATTGTAAAGGACTTACTCAATGCACTTTTCAAGCTAGCAATCCTCTTGGTGTTTAGAACCAACAATCAACATATCATCTACATATAGTAGGAGAATCAGGAAATCACCCTCGGGGTAGTTCTTTACAAACACACAATGATCAGCATGTGTTTTGTGGAAGCCTTGATCGACCATAAAGGACTCAAATTTCTTGTACCATTTCCGAGGTGCTTGCTTCAAGCCATACAAGCTTTTTCTCAATTTGCACACATGTTTCTCCTTCCCTTAACCTAAAAACCTTCATGTTGTTCCATGTAGATCTCCTCCTCTAAATCACCATGGAGAAATGCAATCTTCACATTAAGTTGCTCAATTTCCAAATCCATGCTAGCAACGAACACCAAGAACAACTCGATTGAAGACATCTTCACAACTGGAGAGAAGATCTCATCAAAGTCAATGCCTCTCTTTTGACTGAAGCCTTTTACCACCAATCTTGCCTTGTACTCGTGGTGGTAAACCATCTACTCCGGGTTTTAATCGAACACCCACTTGTTCTTGAGTGCTCTTTTGCCTTTTGGTAACTCCACTAGATCAAAGGTGTGATTCTCATGTAAGGATGTCGTCTCATCTTGTATGGCATAGTACCACTCCTTTTAATACACATTGGACATAGCCTCGCTCGTAAGTCTCGGGCTCTCCTCCATCGGTGAGCATCACATAATCATGGGGAGGATATCTAGAAGAAGGTTGTCTCTTTCTGGTGGATCTTCTTAACCGAGGCTCGATGGTGTAGGTGGTTGTTCCAGTGACTCTTCATTGTCATCATCATCATTAGCATCATCATTATGAACATCATCTTCCTGTGTGTCTCCCCATGATTACGAGAGGGTGGATGTGGAAATACTGGGTTTGGGTGAATTCTGGTGATTGAAGGTGTCTCTGGATGACATGAGTTGTTGCAATCTACAACAGTTTGATCCTCAAAGAAAACAATGTCTTGACTTCTGATCACCTTCTTGTTAATTGGATCCCACAATCTGTACCCGAACTTATCCTTAGAATACCTAAGAAAGATGCACTTGTTTAGTTTCGAGTGTCAAGCTTGGACCTCTCATCTTTTGGAATGTGAACAAATGCTCCATACCTAAAGACTCTTATGTGCTTGTATGAGACATCTTTCCCCATCCATACTCTTTGTGGGACATCACCTTCAAGTGGAATGGAAGGAGAAAGGTTGATCACATGTACAACGAGTGAACATTGCCTCCGCCCAAAAAGACTTAGGCGACTTTGCATGAGAGAGTATGCATCTAATTCTTTCTTCGATAGTTCTATTCATTCTCTCTACAACTCCGTTCAATTGAGGTGTCTTTGGAACTGTCTTCTCAAGCTTGATACCTTGAGCTTTGCAATAGGCCTCAAATGGCCCCCAATACTTACCACCATTATCGGATCTCACACACTTGAGCTTTCGTTCAATTTCTCTTTCAACTCTAGCTTAAAATTGTTGGAAAGCTTGGAGTACCTAGTCTTTACTTTTCAACCCAAAAGCCCACACTTTTCGAGAATAATCATCAATAAAAGTAACAAAATATTGTGCACCACCAATTGATTTAACATCCATAGAGCATACATCAGTATGAACTAAATTAAGTGCATTCTTCTTTCTAGAAGGTGGGCGTGTGTGAAATGCAACTCGTGTTGTTTTCCAGCTAAATAATTAACATAAGACTTCACGTTCATACCTGTAATATCAGGGAGAAAGTTCTTCTTTGTAAGAATTTGCATGCCTTTTTCACTCATGTAAGCAAGCCTCTTATGCTACAATTCACTTGGAAGTATCATCAACTATGTTGGCTTCTTCTCTGCACACTCTAACGTGCATCACATATAGAGTTCTCATCTTCTTGGCTTGGGTCACAATCAAATAACCCTTGGAGAGCTTCCAAGTTCTATTACGATGGTAACTAAAATACCTTTCATCATCGAGCACACCAGTTTAATCTAATATCGAAACATGTCCGATATCTTTAAGCAATAAGATGCACGGTACCCATACCAATAATCTTGGATGACCCATCATTTCCCATCATCACGTGACCAGTAAAGCTCTTACTGGATTAGATTAAAGAATGATCCTGAGATACCTCTAGGAAATCCAATCACTTTGTGTTTGCTACATGTCACACTTCTGTTTTCATGTATGGAAGATATCTTGCATCCAAAAGATACTTGCATTAACCGTTGCCTATGAGTTAAAATTAGGCACTTCATATAATCGGGTAAAATAAGTTAGCTTCCTACAGGATGAACAATTTTTATGCCACAAAGCGAGATGGTTAAAATGGCTTTATCTCTAGCATTTTCTTGAATGCTTAAAGAGTTTCGATTGTGGGCTATAGTTAATTCAAATAAGAATAGATAAGACAAGAAGAAGGTCACATATTGAGTGTCTATTTTCATCATACTTGAACCGTATTGAATCAATCCCAACTGGATCGGTGATCACTATTTGCCTCACAGTGCTTGTAAACTCCATCATCTCATCGATATCCATTGACCTCCCCATGGTCTAGCTACTATAGAACTATGTCAAAGCCAGTAAATGCAAGAATCAATGTTAAAAAAGGTGACTTTACTAATAATCCAATATCCGAAAAAATGAAAGAAATAGACACAGGCATGCACACATAGAAAGAAGAAACTGTTAGTTAGAGGACAATGTTTAGGCAAGTTACCATTTCTATCTTGATTGTCTAGTACTTAGAAAAGGAATTGATGCACCAATTTAAGAATGAAAAGCGGGAAGTTGTCATGCAAGTTGGAACACCGATGTTAGGAGGTACTTATAGATGGAAAATAGTATGAATTTAGTAATATTTCTTTTTCTAAAGAAATCCAAGACTTCCAAAGGCACAAGATGATACATCAAAGTAAATGTTCATGGTCAAGATTCCAGGAGTGTAAATTAATTACGAAGTGATATCCGATAGAAACGTGATTTGTATTGTCAATACTTGGACTCTCATGGAGAATTGATTCTCGAAGAGCCTCCAACTTAAAGTGTTATCATAGGATTCATATCATACAAAAAGATGTTCCTCGTTATCATGCCATTGTCATCTCTATTAGTGACTTGTTTATTAGCATATTCTCATGTACTTTAATTTTCTAAAAGCTCGATAAATGAGACACAAATCCAAAAGGAAAAATTCCACTTACGAGTAAGGTAGGCATTGGCATCTTTTACTTGTTTCTTTGTAGTTTGGAATAAGAAGTTATTTATTGCGGAATATATTCATTGAAATGAAAATATCACCCAGTGAAACTTCCTCAGGTTCTCTCCATAGTTAAGTTAACCTACGTGGATGATTTTGAATATCGAAGTTGTTTATCTTTAGTACATATTCATCCGTACAAAAGGGATAGCTTCGAAATCCATGTTGGACTCGTAGTATTGAATTATTTTTCAGAAATTGACATGTTTGTTCCAAAGTACCAACTACATTCAAAGCAATAGCCGGACCAACAAAGATGTGAATCTCACTTTGCACTTTCGGCTTTTTCGATTCTTTAGAACAAGCTTAATCTTGGTGAAAATCACACAAATGAATCTATGGAACATAGCCAAGACTAGTTACCCATCACATGAATTGACATGCAGTAGGCGGTTTTAGACACCACCATAGTACTAATGAGGGAATGTTCACGAGTGTTCAATGAGTGTAGCTGAACCAAACTATCAATGTCTCTATGGTAGAATATCGGGACAAGATGCAGTAGATGTGACAGACAAGAAGAGGGTCACAAAGTCACTTCACTCATCTCCTATTTCTCCTCAAAATTCTCACTTCACTCATTCATCTTTCTCCATTTTGCCTCAAAATTTGTCCTGTTCATTGTCTTATGGGTCATGACTCATGCCCAATTCATTAGAATTGGTCGACAATCAGGTAATCACGTAAAATTAAGGCCTCGGTCATGCTTTCCTTAAACAGAAACAAAGATAAAATTCCTGAATGCGTCGGTTCGACAAAGGCCATTATGCAATGTAAAGCACACTTCCTAGCATGATAACAATTTGAAAACCCATCTATAAAGCAATATACTAAAATCCAAACATATCCTATACGAGAGAAAATCGCAGACTGCTTCTATGTCACGAGTGGGCTTTACTCTTAACCTAATGTCTATCCGAAAACCAGAATGAACCTAGAATACTAACATCTCTCTGCAAAAAGTCAATTTTACGCTCATTCATCCAAAAATGTATAATTTTGACCCCAAGGGCATAACCTATAAGTCAAACAAAGTCTATCTAGGAAGAATATTGGGTTTTCTCCCATCAAACACTTGATCATTGTCATCCCTATCTAACTAGTTTTCCTCGAACTTCACAACATTTAACTAAGTTACACATCTTCGTTCGCCAAGAATGGGTCTAATTCTCTCGGAGACGAGAAAATCTTCTGTGCTACCTTCCTAGAAAGAAACATGACATAGAGCAAATGAAAACCTAGGACTTCGGACCGGAAAATGATTGCACACATGATCGAGTGGTTCAAAGTGCATTATCTCTATTCTCTATTCATTTGGGACAAATGAATCATTTTTATGCAGAAATTTTGCATGCCATAGAATGGCCCCTTTAGAATTGTAAAAACTACCTCGTACAAAACCTAGATGAATCCAATTAAAAAACACATATCTTTGGTTTATGAAAGCTATCTCATGTACCCTCATCTCAAGACATTAGTATTAACCACAAGTGACTCACAACTTCACAATTATGAACAATGCACTTTTGATTGATTGTCATTGCTAAAAGAATCACTTGATTACCTCGCCTCTAGTGAATGCATCCAGTGAGCCAACATATCAGCGAGTGAAATGGGACACTAATCTGGACAACATTGGTGTTGGCTTCCAGGGTCAATGCAATTGGAAGTCGGGATTTGTTTTTGCTCTGGACTAGTCGCCATTTTCCCCGATTTCAGTCTCTATCACACAAAATTTTCAATATAATTATACAATCAATTCTGCATTTCAATAAAGAAATAAAGAAAAAATAAATTATGCATAAAATGGAGGCAATAAGGCATCGGTTCTCCAAGATGAAAATAACGAGCATCATGGAATACAATCGGATGCAAATTACCCATTATATAATGGGATACATCAAATGCCATTTTCTAATAAATAAATTATTAGATAGAACCGGGTAATAATTTGCATGAAAAATTATTCTATCTTCAATTTTAAAACAAAAAAAGAAAAAGAAGTTGAGGAAAATTGTCGGCAGAATCGAACCAATATAAAACTTGCCACAATTGAGCAATCTTCTTTCCTGGTATTAAAATTAAAATTTCACTCAACAAAATCACATTCACAACAATTTCATTCCATGCAAACGAAGTTTAATCCACTTTCAAACAAAGCCCCCTTCTAACACAAAAACAAATTCAAAATTGACATCATATTTCATTCCAATTCCAAGAAATGAGACCAATTTTGAAACAAATTATATCCCCACCCAACATAAACCGTTTCAACAAAAACCTCGAAATGCACATAACTTACCCGGTTGAAATTGGCTTCGATCTTCTTTCTCACACCGTTCAATGAACTCTTTTTCTCTTCGGATGTTGTTGCATCTTCTTCTTCTCCCTCTTCTTCTCGGTCTAGTTCTTCTCGTTGTTCTTCTCTGTATACTTCTTCTCTATCTTCTTGTTGGTGTCCTTCTCACCGTTCTTCTCCTTCTCCTTCTCCTTCTCTCTCTTCTCGGTGTACTTCTTATCGCCCTTCTTCTCCTTCTCCTTCTCCTTCTACTTCTTCTTCTTCTCACTCTTCCGCTTCTCCCTCTCTACTATGCTCTCTCTTTGTTTCTCTCTCTTCCCGCTCTCTCGCCTCACCAATTTTAAGCCCTTCCACAACACGCTTCCCCGAGCGTAAATCGGCACCAAACATCAAAGCAATATCAGTAAGGGCATTTTGGTATTTTCCCCTTACTACGGCCAATGCAATTCGCAGATGGGGCCCACATAAAGTATGATTTGTTGGTAAAATAAATAACTAAAGCTGTAATTGTAAATTGAACCATGATCTATTTGTAAATTTCCCTATTTACTTTGTAGGTTTGCTCGACTATAATCTGTTCATTGGAACAATAGTTTTCTCACTAAAAACCAACCTAAACCGACCATAATACCCATAGCAACAATTTTCATAAGAGAGCTTTGATGAGATGTGACCATGGTTATTAACCTCGGGATTCGGATCTTATGATTCTATGATTTTACAGCTCAAAAACCCTCTATTAATTAAAGTGCCAATAGAATCTTGAATGTTCAAAAAATTGTTGGTAGGATCAAATATGATTCTACGATCCTATGATCCGATCCACGATTTTAAATAAATTTTATAAATTGCTAAAAATAATTATATTCGAAAATTCATCGCAATAGTATACTTTTGAAATAATTTTTTCATAGAGTATAGTTGAATTAGATTTCTATAAATCTTCATAAATATTTGCTAAAATTTTTGTTCTTACAAAAAATTTCACTATTACAAACAAATATTAAAATCTTACGATCCTCGATCCGATTCTACGATTTCGAATCTAACCACCCTCGATCGATTCTAATTAGAATGCCGATTCTAACAACCTTGGATGTGATATGTCAAAATTGCTCCTAAAATAACTTAGGGTATATTCGTTTCAACTGTTAAAACCTATTTTTATAACATTTATAACGGTTATGAGCTAGTATGAGCTGTTATAAGTCTGTTATAATGAGTTGTTATAGCAATTATGAGATATTATAGTGCTAATAATAAATTTTTTAAATATAATAAGTTTTTTTACAATAATAATATTAATATTATTAATATTAATATTTATTATTATTATTATTATTATTATTATTATTATTATTATTATTATTATTATATCGTGGAGTAACGATAATAATAATAATAATAATAATAATAATAATAATAATAATAATAATAATAATAATAATAATAATAATAATAATAATAATAATAATTTTATGAGGTTATGATTAGCGGCTATAGTGAGTGTAGTCTGTTATAGCGGTTATAAGCTGTTAAGAGTTGTTATAACTATTATGAATTATTATGAGTTGTTATGAGATATATATATATATATATATGAGAGAAGAGGGATAGGGTGAGAGTGAGAGGATTAAATATTGACTATTGGATTAAAATGAGTGGTTGAGATTAATCTACCAAATAAAAACCCTAATTACTTCCTTCACCACCATCTCACCCTAAAGCCATCACACCCCATTGCTTTCTTCACTTTTCTGGCGGCAAAGCTGTTGTAATTTATGAAAACCCTACCCTAAATGTATCTAACTTAAGGCATGTTGAACCCCAAATCGAAAATTTATATCTTGCACCCACGAATAATAGAAAATAACTTTGTTTTAATCTTGACCTTTATATTTAAAATGAATGTTTGAGATTTAATCCTCTCACTCTCACTCTCACTCTCACTCTATCCCCTCGTCTCATGTGATACAATATATATATATATATATATATATATATATATATATATATATATATATATATGGGGATGTATCTAATGAGAGGAGAGGGATAGGGTGAGAGTGAGAGGATTAAATATGGACCATTGGATTAAAATGAGTGGTTGAGATTAATCTACCAAATAAAAAACCCTAATTACTTCCTTTACCATTATGTCACCCTAAAGCCATCACACCCCATTACTTTCTTCCTTTTACAATGACAAAGGCTGTAGAAATATAGAAAACCCATCCTAAATGTATAGGTGGATGTTCAGTTTAATCAAAAATTTATATCTTGCACCCACAGATGATGAAAATAACTTTTGTTTTAATCTTGGCCCTTAGATTTTATTATGAATGGTTGACATTTAATCCTCTCACTCCTCGCCTCTATCCCCTCCTCTCATGTGATACAATCCATATATATATATATATATATGGGGATGTATCTAATAAAAAGAGAGAGGATAGGTGGAGAAGAGAAAGTATTAATATGGACATTGGATTAAAATAGTGGCTGAATTAATCATCAAATAAAAAACCACTGATGGTTCCTTCACTGCCTGTCACCCCTAAGCCATCACACCCCATTGCTTTCTTGCTTTTAAAGCGGCCATTGTAAATTTGTAAAAACCATACCCCCAAATGTATGTAATTTAGGCATGTGTAACCCCAAATCGAAAATTTATATCTTGCACCCATGAATGATAGAAAATAACTTTGTTTTAATCTTGACCCTTAGATTTAAAATGAATGGATTGAGATTTAATCCTCTCACTCTCACTCTTACTCCTCTATCCCCTCTTCTAATTTGATAAAATCCCTATATATATATATATATATATATATATATATATATATATATATATATATATATATATATAGGGGATTAAGTATTGGCAAAGTCGTGAGCGAATACACGAATTTGTCCAGGCTAGAAAAAAATCGAAAGGAGTTTGGTCACTTTTTTGACCGAATTTAAAATCCGGTCATTCGGACATGTCCAAATAGAAAACCGAGTCGGGGTTAGGGTATTGAGGGGAAATTCCGGTTAACCGAATTTTGTAAAAAATTTGGGTTCGGACAAATTCGGTCAATCGGACCATCCGAACCCGAATTGCTTTTGCGTACAATATTGGGCTACATCATGCATAGGGCCCAAAATATAAAATGGTCAGCATTGCGGGCCTCCCGACCAGGGGATGTTTAATGGACTTTGGGTTGCCCAAAAGTAATGGTTTCGGCGGCCCATAAATAAACTTAATTATAGATGCTTCCTCTCTCTCCAACTCTAGTATAAAAGCATAAAGAAACCCTATTTTTCATTCAAACCCATCCGATCGCTGCCACCTCCCACTCCCACTCCCACTCCCACCTACCACTTCCACCTCCTTGACCTCCCTCTCTCCCTTCGATGCCTAGCAGCCACCCTCCCTCCACCTTCTCCATCCTCTAGTCACCTCTCGCTCTACCTCTAGTATGCGCTAATCACTCCCTCAATCCTCAATCGATTCCTCACTTTCTCTCTCAAGTCACTGGATTTATTTCTCCTATTTATCCGGTGAGCGGATCTTGCTCGGTGCTACCGTTTGTTGCTGCCGTTCGTTGCCACCATTCGTTGTCGGGGTTTGTTGCCTACGTTCGTTGCCTTCGATCGTTGCTTTACTCTTCTCCAACAGGTAAATCTGAACTTTTCACTTTCCCATGACCAGATTTGTTTGTCCTCTCCCTCTTCGTCTCTGTATATGCTCATGTGTGTTTGTGTTTCATTGTTTTCTAGTGTATGTATTCTTCATGTGTGATTGTCGTTCATTGCACGCTCGTCGTCGTTCGTTGCTTTTATGAATTCTAGATCTAGGGTTTTTAGTAATGAATTTGTGTATTTTTTGGTAATTGTCTAATTTTTTTATTTCATGAATTTCTTTTTGGTATTTTTTCTAATTCTAGCATAAATTTGTACCAGAAATTTCTAGATCCAGTATTTTGATTTTTTCGGTATTTTGATTTTTTCTGCCACCGTTCATGTGTAATTGTCTTCTACATCTAGCATAAATTTGTTAATTTTGCTAATTTTGTCTTCTATATCTGGTATTTTGATTTTTATTCCATGACTAAATTTCTTAATTTGATAAACAATTGCCTAGGAATTTTTGTCTGATTTTTTTATTTAGATAAACGATCGGTCGGGAATTTGTTTTGTTTAAATATGTAAAAATAATTAATTTCTCAATCTCATAAAATATATATGTAGAAATGTGTATTGTATATAATTTGTAAATTGTAATTTGTATTCATCAATTCCTTTAATTTGCATGTCTCGATTTTTTTTGCTTAGATAATTAATTTTTTGTTTGTTTTTTTATATAATTTAAAACTTTTCCATCTCTTACCATAACTCAAAACGGAGTTTGAAAACCTAAATAAAAAACCGTAGCCACCTCAAAAACGGAGTTTAAAAACCGTAGACACCGTAAGCCCAAAACCGCAAGCCCTAATCGAAACCCTAAACCCCAAACCCTAAATAAAAAACCCTAGAGCCCAAAAGCCCAAAATTGGAAGCCCAAAACCGCAACCCAAACACTGAAACCCTAAACCCCAAACTCTAAATAAAAAACCCTATACCCCAAAAACCCAAAGCCCAAGCCCAAAACAGGAAACCCAAAACTAAAACCCAAATCATAAACCCTAAACCCTAAACCCTAAACCCCAAACCCCAAACCCTAAACCCCAAACCCTCAACCCTAAACCCTCAACCATAAACCGTTAACCCTAAACCCTTAACCCTTAACCTTAAATAAAAACCCTAAACCCTAACCCTAACCCTAAACCCTAAACCCCAAACCCGAAACCCGAAACCCTAAACCCTAAACCCTTAACCCTTAACCTCGAAACACTAAACCCGAAACCCTTAACCCTTAACCCTTAACCCAAAATAAAAACCCTAAACCCTAACCCTTAACCCTTAGCCCTTAACCCATAACCCAAAACCCCATGCCCCATACCCAAAACCACATACCCCAAAAGTCCATACCCTAAACCCTAACCTCTAACCCCGACTACAATTTTTTAATTATTTCGGTTTGATATTATGGCAACAATTGATGTTGATGTACTTTCCGATTCGGCGAAGTGGTAAGGGTTCTATCTTACTTTGATTTTTTTTTATTGTTATTGTTCTGTTAATTTTAATTATTACAATTGTTTCTTGTTGAATGTCAATAGTACCACCCATTTTGTAATAAAAGAGCCCATAAAATCTGGAGTCATAGCACGAAGAGAAAGAGGAAAAATCGATCGAAGTTTGGGATTACTTTGAAAAACTAAAGGAAGGAATATATGAGGTTGAGGAAGGTGATGACTACAAAAGGGGTAACTGCTTGGGTTGTAATACTATCATGATTTGTGATGGAAAGTATGGTACTACAAACCTTAAGTGTCATGTTAAAAATTGTTTGAAGTTGCAAGGCCAAAATGATGTAAAACAAATGCTTTTGAATGGTGGTATGTCAATTAGAGCGCCAAAACTAGTTAATGAAATATATAGGGAGTTTCTTGCAAAAATGATTGTGCGTCATGAATTGCCTTTCTCTCTTGTTGAGTATGAAGGTGTTAGGGATTGTCATATCTATCTCGAACCTTGATGTAAAACATATTTCTAGAAATACTGCAAAAGCCGATATATTCAAACTCTACCAAGAGGGCAAGAGTGAGGTTATGGATTTGTTACGGTCATGTCCGGGTAGAATTTCGTTAACTTATGATTTCTAGGGTTCTTTGACATCGATTCGTATATGTCCATCATCTGCTCATTTCATTGACCAAAATTGGAAGTTTCAAGATTTTATTCTCAATTTTTATTGTTTTCCTTCCCCTCACAATGGGCTAGTAATCAGTGACCACTTTTCTAAATTGTTGGGTGAAAGTGGTTGGAATATTGGACATAAGTTGATGACTATTACGTTGGATAACGCCACCAATAATGATACATTTATTGGTACGTATAAGATTAGATTGTTGTCTCGAGGCGCTTTGGTTGGAAGGGGTAAGTTTTTTAGAGTACGATGTGCTGCACATGTAATTAACTTAATTGTGAAGTCCGGTTTAGAGGAGCTTCATGAGGCTATCGTTAAGATTAGAGAAATTGGAAAATATTTGAAGGGTTCATCTGCTAGAGTTGTTAAGTTTAAAGAAGTCTGCTAAAGTTAAGAAAATCTCTATTGTTAGGAAGCTCAAACAAGATTCCTTAATAAGGTGGAATTCCACATTTCTTATGCTTGAGTGTGCTTTATTTTATAGGGGTGTCTTGTCTCACTTGGCGATAATTGATTAGAACTATACTTATTGTCCTTTTCTTAATGAATGGGATAAAGTTGAGGTGTTTTGTAAGTTTTTCAACCTGTACTTTGACTTGACCAATCTGCTTTCGGGAAGCAAGTATCCTACTTCTAATTTGTTCTTTCATGGTGTGTGGGCCATCCAACACCATTTGCAAGAAGAGGTTACAAATCCTTATCCTTTTATTCAAGAAATGGTTGTTAGAATGCAAAAGAAGTTTGATAGTTATTGGCAAGAGCGTAACTTGGTGTTGGGTATTCGCTGTTGTCGTAGACCCTCGTTATAAGATGAAGGTGGTTGAGTTTGCTTATGATAAACTGTATGGGTCCATTAAGGGTGGAAAGAGATCTAAATTAGTTTATGATAATCTACTTGGTCTCTTTAATGAGTATGTTGTTGACATTACTACCGATCCAAACCCACCATCACCATTATTACAAGTGCGGCCTTCTACGATTTGCATTCGAGCATCGACTACTTCGATTTGTATTCTAATGTAAGTAAATTTTGTGATATAATTATAGCAGAAAATGTGTAAGTTTTTAAGCAATTTTTATTCTTGTTTCATTAACAAGTTAATTGTCTTTTTGAATATTTATTTTGTTCATTAGCTATTGATTTTTCTGTTTACTTATTCTATCTAATTTGTTTTGGAAGGATTTTGAAAATTATGTAAATTCTTCTAAATTTGGTGAACGTAAATTAGAGCTGGATTTATATTTAGAGGAGCCTCTCAGCGATCGTATCGTAGATTTGGATATCTTGCAATAGTGGAAAACAAGTACAATATCATTGGCCTTGTCTCACCAATCTTGCTCGTGATGTTTTATGTATTCCTATCGCCTTTGTTTCTTCTAAGTATGCCTTTAGTATTGGTGAAAGAATCTTAAAGCCTTCAAGATGTTCCTTGTCTCCTGATTCTATAGCAGCTTTGATTTGTGCTCGTAATTGGTTGTTTGGTTTGAAAGATATAATGTTTTGTAAAGTATTTACGTGATATTTGAAATGTTTTTCAATCAGTTTGATAATTAATAATTTTTTACCTTCTTTTTAGAGGAGGATCAAGGACATATAGATCCTTCCGAGTTGGGTAATCTAAATATTGATGTTGATCGATCTTGTTACGAAGTCGGATCAAGCCGGCTAGTTCATGAGAGTTAAGCTTTAAAGGTATGAATTATCATTTAGTTTTTTATGTACTTTATTTTTAATCTTTTATATATTTTTGTAATTTGAAGTTATCATCTTTATTTAGATTTTAATTTTGTCTCTCTTTATCGGAGTTATCTTTATATGAAGAGTTGATTGAATGGTGCAAGTTTGTCTGTCTGTGAATAATTTTTTGGGGTAAGTTTGTTGATTTCGATTCATCTTTTCGAGACGAAGATTGCTGTGTGTTCTTTGTCTTTTGGAGACCAAGATTGTTGTGTTGATCGTTGTGTTGCTTGATTTGCGAATTTATTTTTGGAGCAATGCTACTGATTTTCCGAACAATATCTCTAACTCCAACGGTCATGATTATTACTTTTGTATATTATGTTTATGCTTGGATGCTTGTAACTAATATTGTATGCATACTTGTTTGTATGACTTTTATTTATAAGTTTTTGATGTGTTTGTAATATATTTCTTTTTTTTTTTTAACAAAATAGTAGGTAAAATGTAATTTTTAAACTCGGGGACCTTAAACTTTATCTAATCTTCATGCTTCATTAATGAATAACTATTTATATCAGCGAGTCAAAATATAAATTCGGTCAAATGCACAATCGGGTTCGATAATCGGATAAGCTGGGTTAGGGTTAGGGTTAGGGTTTGAAAAGTGCGTCCGAATTGAAATTCAGACAGGGTTCGGGTAGTAGTGATGTGTCCGAATGCCCGAATTGACCGAACCCGATAAGACTCGAACCCGAATTTTTGCCGGCGCTATAGGGGATGTATCTAATGAGAGGAGAAGGATAGGGTGAGAATGAGAGGATTAAATATGGGCCATTAGATTAAAATGAGTGGTTTAGATTAATTTACTAAATAAAAACCCTAATTATTTTCTTCTCCACTATGCCACTTTAAAACCACTACACCCCATTACTTTTTTACTTTTCAAGCGGCAAAGCCGCTGAAATTTATGAAAACCCTATCCCAAATGTATCTAATTTAGGGCATGTTGAATCTCAAATCGAAAATTTATATCTTGCACCCACTAATAATAGAAAATAACTTTGTTTTAATCTTGACCCTTAGATTTAGAATGAATGGTTAAAATTTAATTCTCTCATCTGTCATCTATGACTCGTCACTCTATCCCCTCCTCTCATTTGATACAATATATATATATATATATATATATATATATATATATATATATATATATATATATATATATATATATGGATTGTATCAAATTAGAGGAGAGGGATAGAGTGAGAGTGAGAGGATTAAATATGGGCCATCGGATTAAAATGAGTGGCTTAGATTAATTTACCAAATAAAAACCTTAATTATTTCCTCCTCCACTATGCCACTCTAAAACCACCACACCTCATTACATTTTTTAATTTTCCAAAATTTATGAAAACCATATCCCAAATGCATCTAATTTAGGACATTTTCAACTCGCAAATCGAAAATTTATATCTTACATCTACGAATGATTAAAAATAACTTTGTTTGAATCTTAACTATTAGATTTGAAATGAATGGTTGAGATTTAATCTTCTAACTCTCACCATATTCTCTTCTCTCATTTGATACAATCTCTCTCTCTCTCTCTTGAGAGGATTTAATACGGCCATTGGATTAAAATAAGTGGTTGAGATTAATTTACCAAATAATAAACCCCAATCACTTCTTTCTCCACTATTTCACCCTAAAACCACTACACTCCATTACTTTCTTCACTTTTCCGACCACTTTATGAAAACCCTATCCTAAATGCATCTAATTTAGGGCATGTTGAACTCCAAATCGAAAATTTATTTTTCGCACCCACGAATGATAGAAAATTAACTTTGTTTTAATCTTAACCCTTAAATTTAAAATGAATGGTTGAGATTTAATACTCGTCGCTTCTCACTCTATCGCCTCCTCTCATTTGATACAATATAATAATAATAATAATAATAATAATATGATCATATGATATGCAATGCTATAATATGATGATGTGTATATGTTTTTTCCCGATGCAAGGGAATTTGTAAAGTCACGTTATTTAAAGTGCAGCCCTCACTTTGATATACACTCGAGAACAGAGGTGGGTCGTGGCATTTGGGAGCGAAACCAAAATTCCAAAATCTTGATTCATTTCTTTTGTGGGAATGGCGGAGAAAATCGCATCTTCCATGATTTCACTAGGCTGATTTTTCCCACGGATCCTCGTATCACCTTATCTGACTCGAAATCTCTCTCCGGCGAGTTCGACGACGGCACAGGATTCCGATTTTCACCCTGAATTGTTTCATTTTCATAGTTTTGCCCTAATTCTGCTTTTCCAGGGCATTGTTTTTGAATTAGGGTTTACTTCTCTTTCTAGGTCTTTGCAGTTGCTGGAATTTGGGGCCGGTGCTTGGGCCCGCCAAGTTTTTTGTTTGAATGGGTCGGTCTCGTGCGGTCCCGCAGTCTACTGATGATGATCCCAGCAAAAGGTGTGTTGAATTTCCATTCGAAATTTGTCAAGGGAGCGTTTTTTGTTTGTTTACAGCTTCAATTTGGTACTTTTTAACGGATAATTGATCGAATTGGTGTTGTTTTGCTATTAGTTTTTGTGGGTGATTGAGTGCTTTTGTGCTGTAAATTCTAAGAAACAAGTGTGTTTTTATATTTGATTGTGTTTTTTAGTGACGTTATAAGTGAAAATCATGTTGACATAACTCTTAGCAAATGGGCTTGGATTTAAGCTGAGTTAGTATGGCTTTCTTTTAGGCCTCATTTGAGCATTTGCATTCTCATAGCAAATGAGGACCAGGTATAGAGGAGGCGCAACGTGAGATAATTGGGGAAGAATCCCATGTGATAAGTCACGAGCTGCACTTTCCCACTACCTCTTACACACAACAAGAGCATTGATAAGAAATTCCTAGTGGTAGGATAATTCCTTTACCATGAAACAAGTTTCTCTGTTTACGGAATTTTAAGCAAAAGTGTTGGCTGATGAGTTATATGAGGAAATTATAAATTTCTTTGTGTCAAAAGCGGGCGGCAAACCCCTGAAATAGTCATCATTTATGGCTTTGATGCGGATTAAGGAAATATATTTACATTGCAGGATATATACGGTGTCACTGGTAAAATTCTGGAAGTGCTTGGCAGTTTTGGAATTTGAAGATCTCTTTTAATGGGACATAAGATGAGGAATTAAACATTTAATTTGTGAAGGAGATTAATCACCTGAAAAACACATAAATTGTCATCATTAATGGAAGAAGTTATGACAGGACAGAGAATATAATTGTCCTTTAATTCCAAGATTGAGATATTTTCAAAAGACATTCATGAATTTCTTGATGGCATCCTATTAGAAACATGTGATTGTGACGTATAGGGTTTGTTCATCTCATCTTCTCGGAAATCTTCTGATCGGAATTATTTCACAGGTTAAATGAACAATAACTTAGAAGATAGAACCATAAGTAACTTGCAAGTATGCTTGATCATATGAGATGTGTGCGTGGAGGGGAATCAAAGATCGTTACCCTACACAAAAACTAAAGAGGGGTTATTCTTTTAAAAAATATTTGTATGTTATAATTGAATGTCGACCATCCATCTCCCCTGGAGGTTTATTTGTCTTGACATTATTTCTTACCGGAACACTGTCCTCTTGTCCACTCCATTGAGTTGATTCTTTGTACGAAGATTTTAGTAGCAAAAAGAGTTGATTCATTCATTCATTCATATGAGCCACAAGGCACTTAATGTTGAAATCCACACTCATCTTGTAGATGCGAATTATCTCATGCAACAAATAGTTGCAACCTCTCCCTTGAACCTTGACTTCATTTATCGTGTATGCATGAAGAATAAATTGTGTACCAATTACTAAAAGATATTTATATGATTAGAGATATTATATCTTCTGCATTTAAGGTTGTATTCCTAGTATAAAAGGGAAACTTGTATCTTTGACATTATTTCTTGATGCAGATTACCCTTACTGATTGCTCATTGAATAACTCATAATAACATTAATAAATTAAAGCTTTGAACCCATGCGTTTCAAGAGTTTTTTGTGGAAGAAGAAAAATGTGGGGTAGGGTGAGATTTGGTGCAATTATGAACTTATAATATTATGATATCACCTTGATATCACAAGTTCACATCTTGGAAATGTTATTAAGTTAAGTGGATTATGCATCAGTTGCTAGTATAAGAAAGTTTGGTTGAGCTGTTGAATAAGTATTATTGGATCACCGTTGTAGTTTTCTTTTTAGAGAGGGGGTGGGGTTGGTTTTATTTGAGAATGTTTATGGTTGCAGTTTATCAAGAATGAATTAAGTGAAAGCTTAGTTTAAAAAGCGCGCCTAGGTGCAGAAAAGCCCGAAGCCCACCCCCTTGTGCCTTGCAAGGGGTGAAGCCCAGCCCCTCCAAAAGCCCTCTGAGGCGCGCGCTTCAGTCTGCACATTGCTTGCCTCAGTGGGCTTATTTCTATTTTTTGCTATTTCTCTCTCTCTCTCTTTCTGGCTCCCCCTTTCTCTTGTCTCTGTCTTCGTTAGACCATTAGTAAGTGGGTAAATTGCCCCATTTTTTTCAATTTGTGCTACTTTTTTTGCTTGCTTTTTTGGTTACAATCGTAGTGAATTCATTGTGTTATTACAATCTAAGGCTCTTTGTAGTATTTTTCTTAGTACAATGATATCTAATCACTTATTTGATGTCATCACCTAGCATATTCGATCAAAAATATTGCTTAGCATTGATTTTCAAGCATTTTTAAGTAATTGTGCCCTGTTCCAAAAGCACCGCCTTCGCCTCAAAGCCCGCGCCCGGGCCCTAGGACCCTTTGAGCTTTTGTGCGCCTTGAGCTTTTTTGAACTAAGAGTGAAAGTGAGATTGGAGGAAGGGATTTAAGAATATAGCATCTACTTAGATCTAATGTTGTTCTGAAGTGGCTATGTGTGGAATATGACAATACTGTCCTTGCACAATATCTGTCCCAGATTCCTTTTTCCTAGTGGTGAACATTTGGTTTTTTCAAGGAAGATTGAGATTTGTGCGGGTGGAAAATATATCCAAAAAAATTTAATCCCTGTCTCAATAGACTCTTCATGCCTCCATAGAAGTCAAAATCTACTAATTTTGGTCATTAATTTGGTGGAAAATTTTCTTTGGGTTGGTATAAGTTCTCTTCAAAAGTGACGTTCATGAGGTGGTATTTCTGTTAGCAAATAGTACTTAGAAGTTGTCGAAATTTAACGTTATGCACCTGGATGTTAAACAATGAGAAACCTTTTTGGGGCAAATGCAGTAACTCATGTTGACCTGCTATTAATTAAAACACATTTGACATATTAAACTGTGGGAGAGGGGAACTGCCCATAGCCTCAACATACCTACATTTGGGCCTCTTGAAATGGTCATCCAAGGGTTGCAGCAATGTGGCACCTGTACACATGTTACTTAAGCCAATGAAGTATGCTTTTCGCCTGGGGAGGGGGGCAGCAACAGGAACTATAGAAGAAATTACTGTATTTGCAGTAATGTCCTCAAAGATGTGGAGCTGGACTCTTGTGGGTGTAAGATCATGGATTGCAGGAGGATAAACTTGTCAATTCACAAATTCAATTTCAGGATTCAGGTAAATATACTTTGTACTCGTACATATTTTTTTTTTTGAGAAAATGAGAAGTACTTATGAAAGAAAAATGAGACGTTCTGTAATGGCCTTTTGCTTTATGGTGAGCTCGGATTCCTTGACATAATGGCTATTACCTCCCTTAATAGTCTTTGTTTGGTTCTATGAACAGGGTCATGTACTTTGGTTGTCCTTCTAACTTAAGAGCTTTTTCAATGTTACACTGTTTCATTTCTTGGTGATTTTCTTTTAGGCTATTTATTGCCGTAAATAATATTTGTGCTGTTCGGAAAAGAAAAAAAGATGTTTTATATTTTTTCTTATTTATTCCCTCCTAGTTTGCTCTGGGGGTTGGTGTCTAAAAGTTTCTTTATGATTTTCTGCAATGTCCCTTTCTGTTGGTGTTTATTCAGATTTCATTCAGCAGTTTCTGAAAAGGAAGTATATCCACCCAAAAATTTTCCCTTTTGGTATTTGAATTTTTCTTGCTCTTAAATGTTCAATGGTGGATGGAGGATGACCAGAGTAAGAGCGTCATCAAATAATATAACGGGAGTGATGATTGAGCTTTTACAATTGATAGAGAACTAGAATGAGGTCTCTTGAGTGTTATTGACGAAAATCCACCCTTTCATGAAAAAAAAACTCTGAAAAGTTCACCTTCTGGCCAACTCAGTTCTCTGTCATCATTCACAATGTCTCATCATGAAACATCTGATGATTCAACAGAGAGCGTTACGCCAAATGTTGTTCTGGAATGTGAAGTCACTGAGAGGTGGGTACTTGCGCGGCGCAAGCATCTAACACTAATGTCTCCTGCTAATTTTGAGTCCATTCGTGCTCCGAAAGTACACATAATCTGTTTATACGTATTATTTTCTCGCTTTTGCAAATTTTATTGTCTAGGGTGAATTTGAACGATATACTAACTAGTTTCAGAGGCCTTAGTAAGATATGGAAGGTTCTGTTAATATTGATATTATTTAGTCTCAGAAATCGGCTACATGATCACTTTGTTCTCAGACGTATGTGGACGGGGGAGGTGGAGGCCTTGGTCTTGGTCAAGTGTATTCAGATTAGTCCCCTGTATTCTGATTAGTCCACCACCAGCATGCTATGGATCCAACTTGCTCGAGAGTATTTGAATTTCACTTAAAGTGTTTTCTTTTCAGGATCTCATTGAATGGAAAGACTGTCGGGATTTGTTTTATATTCAAATAACATTGGCAGTCTATAATCATAGATACGATTGATATTCTATCACAGGATATGCAATATTATTCCGGATGAATTTTTTTTTCTTTATGACCGGTCTTTAACTGTGATATTCTTTGTGTCTGATTTTTAGTCCCTTAATATAACAGAAACAGCTCTTTTAGCTGTTGTAAAGGTAATTTTATATTTCCTTTCAACAATGTAGCAGAGATTGTTTTGAGCAGTTGTAGAGGTGAGATATGAACATCTGATTCCTGAAAATTGGATCTAGGATAATAATAGCAATAAGTCTTTATTATTTTCCTAGTTTCATGAAGCAATGTTATTGGTGAATTTATGCTGCTATGGGAATTTATGCTCCCAACGTTTTCGTTCTCTTTAATGAATTGCTGACGGACTTAGGAGAATTAGATAGAAACCCTCCCCCTAAAAAAAAAGGAAAGAAAAGAAAAAAGGAACACTGTTTGAACAGAGTACTTACAGGATGCAAATGTATTGCCTTTTCTTATATGGAATATCCATGTGAATAAAATATTGTATTCATATTTTTATTTATTCTGTTGGTAAATCATCTTCAAAATACTCTGTTCACGCAGGCTATGTAAATTAGAATTTGTGTAGACCTTTTTAATAAAAAAGATACTCTGTTCATGCGGGCTATGTAAATTAGAATCTGTGTAGACCGTGCTTCAGTGTGATCCATACTATGCTTGGTGTATATTGCATGTTGCTATGCCCTCAACCTTAACTTGGATACGATGATGGTTATGTGGTGGATATCTCGCTTAGCTCTTGCATCTTTGTTATGATTATTGGCTCATGAGTTCTATTTCCTTGTCTTTTTAGACTCAAAACCAGTTCTAAACATGGAGTTAAAATTACATAGGGCAAAAAGCTTACTTTGCACACACCAAAGAAACGTGAATCATGTCATTCTAGCGTGTGTGCTTCTAGATTTGTGGTCATGTTTTCCCTGTATGATTCCCATTGACTTCCATTCCTGTCTTTATACATCCTATTATTGGTTTTGGTTGTCTTCGTACTGTTTCTCTGATTTTATTCTTAACAGTTGGTTGACCCCCTCGGCCCTTCATTTCTTCATATTCATAATACCTGTGTTTTTTTTCTTATTCAGTAGATCAAAGAGGAAAAGGACGACATCAAGTGTAGAGAATATAGAGTCTGCGACAACAGGTACGATGATGTTATTCTGTTACCACAGCACAATTTTTTTTATAATTTTTTTATAGGTACGATTCCCACCCCACTGGGGCCCCTGACAGGTTTCCCCAGTGGGCCTACATGGTCTGCAGGAGGTTAGTGGGAGAACCAAGGAGCCTGGGCCCAAACACCCAGCATATGTGGCAATTTAACTCCCCAAATAAGGAAATTAAATCCCCCAGGATTTGTACTCTGGGGGCGAGTATGCTCTGCCATGCATGGTGCCGACTGACCCACTCAGTTTGCACAGTACAATTAATGTGACTATTAGTACTGAAGAATAATACAGCCTTCTAGCTAATGCTCATCTTTTATGTTTCAGGTCAGGGCACAAGTGATGGGAAGAGGGCACTATATCACTGTAACTATTGCAACAAAGATATCTCAGGGAAGATTCGCATTAAGTGCGTAATTTGCCCGGATTTTGACCTCTGTATTGAGTGCTTTTCTGTTGGTGCTGAGGTTAATCCTCACAAAAGCAATCATCCGTACCGGGTCATGGTAAAATGATGCTAATTTTTTTGGTTCTTCGACTCTTTTGGCCCTTTGATGTCTAAAAAATGTCTCGTGATGGTCCATAATAGGCTTTTAATATGTTATGAATATAATTGTGTTCCTTCTACAGGACAATCTGTCATTCCCTCTCATATGTCCTGATTGGAATGCAGATGAGGAGATATTGCTTTTGGAGGTACTTACATATTGCTGAACATATTCTTAAAACAATTTACTATTGCTAGCAACAAGATGCAAATTTCGATCTTGCTTAGGGTGGGGTGTTATTATACGCCACTGTCTGTATTACCAACCTAGTGATATGCATGCAGTTGCATAGTCTTGCTATCAGATTTTGAGACCTGTTTTATGAGACTGTTTACTGAAGTTTAATTCACAACATGTGCAGGGAATTGAAATGTATGGACTCGGTAACTGGGCAGAAGTTGCAGAACATGTAGGAACAAAAAGCAAATCTGAATGTATCGATCACTATAATACTGTATACATGAACTCTCCATGCTTTCCTCTTCCGGTATGATTGCTTAATTTAACAAAAATTGCTTTTCCATTTCAAAGAAACAATCCTGAACCTTTTGATATTCATATATTTTCAGGACCTCTCTCATGTTGTTGGAAAGAATAGGGAGGAGCTACTTGCTATGGCTAAGGAGCAAAATGACCTGAAAAAAGGTTAGTTATTGATTCCTGGATTACTCTGTATTTCTAACAATCTTGATCTTAGGGAGTAAGCTGATGAGGAAAAGCAGTGAAAACTTTCAATTGAATAAATATACTATTTAACTGGTTCCTTCTGCATTTCTTGGTGCTTCTTGGCTTTATCAGCTGATTCGACATACAAATATCATTATGTCCAGGATCTAATATTTGTTCTTTGCTTTTTTCTGTCTTCTGTCTCTGTGTTAACTGGTGCGTTCATGTTGCTTATCTAATTTCTGTTGACTCAGCTCTGGGAGATGTTACATTGAAGGAGGACTCTCCATTGTCAGCAAAAGTAAAGTATGGAATGTTTTTCACCCCGCCCCCTCTGAGCGTGGCTTCTACATAACATCTTTGGACTTATTTTACACTGTCTGTTAAGGATTGAGGAGCCAAGGAAAGAGGCTATGGCCAGCTATTCTTCACTGGAAGGTATGTCTTAATGATTTTTTTCTGTCTTATTCATTTATGCTGAACGTTGTGTATGGACTTAATTTTTGCGTGTAACAGAGAAAGGTTCCGGAGTGAGTTTAACTGTTGGAGGAATGAAGAATGGGAGTGATACCATCAAAATTGAAGGTGCAACCCCTGTATTTGCAGAATAATTCATCTATCATGAGAGCAATTGGGAGCATCATTGCAATCAGGGATTCAAAATGCGGTTTCGGTTGCGCTCTAATGCGGCAATCACATTTCGTTGCACTGCTGTTTGGGGTGAAAACAGGGTTCACCCATCTTGAAAACCTTTCCGATGCGTTTGTTTCGTCACGGAATGGCCGCATTTTGAATCCATGATTGCAATAATCTGCTTTGTAACAGTTAACTTTTATAACTAGTCTCTCTACCCCCCCACGTTCCTATTGGGTTATTTGAAATATGACATATTTGGTTGGACGCAATAAACAGCAGCAGCATCAACACCCAGGGTGAATCCCGCCTTTGCAGGATTTAGGGATAAATCCCCCATAATTGCACTGTGATTATTTTCATACATCAAGCATTTTCCTTTATTAGCCTAATGAAGAAAAACCATCATTGTCAACTTAGCTGTCTAGATTTTCTTATCGACATTATTGGTTGTGCAGATTCTCACCTGGATAGGAGCGTTGGAGAAAAGAAACCTAGAATATCAGCAGATGAGGCACCTCCAGTGACGGATTTGAGTGGCTACAATCCTAAGAGACAAGAGTTTGAGATTGAATATGATAATGATGCTGAGCAGTTACTGGCAGATATGGAATTCAAGGACACTGATTCAGACGCTGAACGTGAATTGAAACTCAGAGTTCTAAGAATTTATTGTCGAAGGTTTTCTATCTCGACTGACTTTTCTCCCCTCTGGCAATGTCATTTATTGATGAATCTTTTTGTGTGGACGGTAAAAACATCTTATGTAAATTTGTGAAATCTTCCTAAGCGCATTTAGAAAACTGGTTCACTTTTTCCCTCCCCTTGGGTGTTTTTTTCTCCTTTATTTTGGGTGGGGGGAAGGCCTACGCCACCACCTGACCGTAGTAGGCTGAGGAGCTCATGCTAAGTGGGCAAGAAGGGGACAAACCTTCATTGATGGGACATGAACCCCAAACTCTCCTTTTAGAGGAGCGCTTCTTATTGAAGGGGCTCTGCTCGGAAAGAACCAAATTGTTGTGATATTCTGTTGCGGTTCTGCTAAACTTGACAATAATCTGTTGACAAACACGAATTGCTCGTAGCCAACTTTAAGATTTCCTGGTTCATGTATGAGATTATCTTTAGTGCGTTCTAAGAAAATGTTTGATAATAACTGGCCTTTGAAGATTGAGCTGAGAAATGTAGCACTAAATATCTTGTAGCGTTTATAACAAGCTTTATTGGTTGAATTATCTGTGCCAGGTTTCTATGCCCTGCATTCTTTCTGAGCATATAAAATTGCTCTAATACCCTATGCTGCCATTTTATTGCACATAAATCATGACTGTGCATGAAAGATAAAGAAAACTTTTGGGATTGTGTGTGGGGATGTCTCTGAAGCACCATGAAAGATAATTTCATCAAGGGACTATCTTCTGACAATGGGAACTTTGTTCTTCTTTTGGTGTTGCTGACTATGTGGATAGCGTACATTCTGGATGTATGTAGTCCCTTTCGTAGGCGCTAGTTGTGCAGTCATTTCTTTTGCTCATAATATGTAAATATGCTATTTTCTTTATCAGAAAAATGAGTGTAAGAAAAAAGGCATTGTATGCTTCCGTCACTGGGAAGTCTGAATTCGGAACTCTGCTACAAGATATTTTATTTTTATTGTCAATATGCTCATGAAACTGTTTCTACTTCTAAGTTGTAACTAATCCGTGCCATGTCTTCGATGTCAGACTTGATGAGAGGAAACGTAGGAAGGATTTTATACTTGAAAGGAACTTGCTGTATCCAGATCCTATTGAGAAAAGTTTGTCACCAGAAGAGAAGGATATATGCCAGAGTTATAGGGTATTCATGCGGTTCCACACAAAAGAAGAGCATGAGGAACTACTTAGGACTGTCATTCAGGAAAATAGGATTCGCAAAAGATACAGGACCTACAGGTTTGCCTCTCTTTTTCCCCCTGTAGTTGGAATTTTCATTTATAAATTAAGCTTCTTTTAATATAAATCGAGTTTGAGATTTCTGACTTTATTCTAAGGTCCAAACAACTTCAGTACTCTTAAGTCTTGACACTTTTCACAGAGCGGGAAACTTGAGAAGTTTAATGAGTTGAGAACCTGGAGCAGAGTAGCAGATAATCATAATAGGGTCCATTTGTCCACAGTTCTTGGTGATTCATATATTTGGCTATGGAAGTAATAGGGTCATTCCTTGACTTCCAGGAAGCTAAAGCTGCTGGATGCCGCACATCTGCTGAGGCAGAGAGATATATTGAACAGAAGAGGAAGAGAGAAGCGGAAGAAAATGCTCGCAAAGTGAAGGAGAGTGTTGAGGCTGGTCCAGGTGGTAAGGTATTGGTCAGGGCTGGTCATCATAGAGACTTGGGTACCAAGGACTCTTCATCAACCACTGCTGGGCATGTCACATCAAGCTTGCTGGATGAATGGGATATCACCGGATTTCCTGGGGCTGAGTCGCTCTCAGAGACTGTAAGCTTATTTTTTCGGTTATGCTTTGCTGAGCAATTTAGTTGTCTTGCGAAATGAAATACTTCCTGTGTGTCACTTGTTACCAATGCTTATGTCAAAGAACGCTTAGCTTGTTGGCATCAAGACCACCTTCTAACTAGGAAGGTACTGAGTTCAAGCCTTGCGACATATTTCCTCGGTGTGGGAAATTAAAGTATAGTCAATGAGTTGAGCTTTAGCCTGAGTCCAGAGCCCTCATTCCTCCCCGTCCTCCCAAGAAAAAAAAAGGGTTTACGTATTTGCTGTGAACATTACTTCAACTCGATAGTATATCAAGGTCTAGTAAAATACAAAATTTGTGGTCTGGCTTTTTGGTAGTAGTTATGTTTTGATGAGCATATTTCCACCTGTCTGTCTCAACTATGGTGCGGTTTCACCAATGCAGGAGAAAAGGCTTTGTGGGGAGGTTAGGTTACTACCTTCTCATTATCTCAATATCCTCCAAACCATGTCTGTAGAAATGATGAAAGGGAATATTACCAAGAAGTCAGATGCCCATAGCCTGTTCAAAGTTGATGCAAGCAAAGTGGATTGTGTTTATGATATGCTCATAAAGAAGGCATAGCCCCTCAGTGACCCTTTGGATTTGCCTCTGTGCAGCAGTTCAGTGTAGATCCTACCAAAGTTGGGTCTGGTGTGTATAACAGAACTCTCTCTTTCTCTCTCTGGGGAACGTAATAAGCACAGGGCTTATGGGCCATTGATATTATGCTTTGTTTGTAGAACACTACCCTCATCTCACAGTTGGTATGAACCTCATTTAGGATATTCAGACATGGTTATCATTTATGAACATACACCTCTGGTAGTCACTAGGGGTGTGCAAAACCGGTTAACCGCGTTTCGGTTAACCGAAAGTCGGTTAACCGGAATTTCGGATAGTGAAAAACCCGAACCGTAACCGATTCGAATTTTCCGGTTAACCGATATTTCGGTTAATCGATTTTTCGGATCGCAAATTTCCCGATTCGTAATCGAACCGAAAAGTCCGGTTAACCGGAAAAATCGGATCGGTTTACGGTTAACCGTTATTTGAAAAAAATTCAAAGTTTTGCAAAATTAAATCTAAAAATCTGTTTCTGGCAGCAAGTTACAAGCAAATGAAATCTAAAAATCATAGTATATTCATGGACAGATTCAGCCTTCGAGCGAGCAGCAAGTTACACCAAGTTACAGGAAATTGTTTCGGCAGCGAGCAGCGAGCACATTGAAGCATATTCATGGACAGCAGGCACATTGAAGCAGAGCGGCAGCGGCAGCGGCAAGAATAGCGGCAAGCAGCAGCGGCAGCACCAACAGCAGCAATTGCCGGTCACATGTCATCCGATGCGGCCATAGATTCGTCAATAGCAATTGTGGGTTGATTCAAAATCAAGTCTTCCATACCTAAAAATTAATTTCATTTTGAATTAGTTTAATATTATTCTTCAAATTAAAATTGATATAAAACAATAATAAATATGAATAATAAATGTATAATTACAATAGGGATAAGAAAACTTACCATTCTCTAAATCCTCCAATTGAAGAAAATTCTCCTTTACTATGAGAGGGCCATGTGACTTGCGTAGCCAATCTTGAGCACAAATAAGAGCCTCTACCATTCTAGGAGTCGAAGAAGTGCGGAAGGAATCAAGCACTCTACCTCCGGTGCTAAAAGCGGACTCGGAAGCAACCGTAGAAACCGGCATAGCAAGCACATCTCGAGCCATCAAAGTAAGAATAGGATATCGCTTCTTTTGATCCCTCCAAAATTGTAAAATGTCGAATCTATCGTCATTTTGCTCACACTCATCATACAAATATTTATCAAGCTCACTTTTCTTTTCACTCTCTAAGGTCCCCTTCTCTCTTTTGTATTTCATATTTAGAAGTTGATTCACATCCATCACTTTGCTAATGCAATGAACACTAGAAACCGAAGGAGAGATAGAACTTGATGTTTCCATTTTCTTCTTTGGTTGAGGTAGAGAAGATGAATAGAAATCAAACATGGACCTTAAAGTGACCTTGATCTTGAGGAACAACATGTTTGCACTCTCCTCAACATAATTGCTCCTAACAAGCCACTCAATATAGTCTAACTTGTACCTTGGGTCAAGAACTAGGGCAATGAATAACAAAATATTGATATTATCAACATTTGTCCAATACTTCTCATATTTGCCCTTCATTGCATAAGCCATGTTCCTAATGTAGTCATTCTCATCATCACAATATGTAGATATTGCTAACCCAACTCCATATATTTGAGGCATATAAGTATTACCCGTCACATAAAGACATCCGGACAACATCAAAGTTGTTTCATAAAAGATTTTCAGGAAAGGTAAAAATGCCTCAATTCTATTTCCAATCACATGGAGTAGGAGCACCCCTATATTTTCTCAACTCTTTCACATATTGACCACCTTTAGATTCCAAGTTACTAAATGCTTGTTTGAACTTGGAAGCACATTCAAGCATCAAATATGTAGAATTCCATCTTGTTTCAATATCTAAACAAACAAGGCCTTTACTATCAATATGTTCCTCTTGGACACAAGCTTTAAACTTTTGAAGCCTCGCAGAGAAGACCTTACAAATCTTACAAAGAAGCACGAACTTTAACAATTGAAGGATCAAGTTCCTTTAATCCATCTTTCACAATAAGATTCAATATATGTGCAACACATCTCATATGCAAGTACTTCCCATCCAAAATAGTACCCCCCAATGGTTAATTCTTCTTTTCGGATATTGAATGGCTACATCATTTGAGCTTGCATTATCAACACTAATAGTCAAAATATTCTTCAATTCCCATTCAATCAAGCACTTCTCTACAGCCCTCCCAATCAATTCCCAGTAATGGCCAAGCAATAGGACAAACATTAATTATCCTCTTATGCATCTTTCAATCATCATCAATAAAATGTGCAAGTGAGACACATATAACTCAAATTTTGCCCCGAAGTCCAAGTATTAGTGGTGAAATAGACTCTTGAAGGCAATTTTTGAAAGAAAGTTTTCAGTTTGTTCCTTTCATCAATAAAGAGTGCATAACAATCTCTAGTTATTGTGTACCTTGAAGGGGGAACAAATTCAGGTCGCATGAATTTGCAAAAATCACGAAAACCTTCACGTTCCACAAATATAAAAGGCAACTCATCCACAATAATCATTTTTGCAAGGGATTTTCTAGTAGCATCATGATCAAATTGCCAACACCGAGGGACACTCACAGCTTGCACAGCACCCATCCTAATTGACAATGGTCTCACTATGAAAATCAATCAATTTTTGTTTCCTATCAAAGTTTGTAGGATACCTCTTACACCTAATCAAATGATTTTTCAAAGCACTAGTCCCATTTTTAGAAGACGCTCGAATCAACCTACTACAAGTATTTGCACTTTACTTGTTCTTCAACTTGAGTTTCATGAAAATGACACCAATATTCAGATTTTTTTTTCTTACCACTACCTTCGGGTCGAGGTGGCTTACTTACACTTCGACTTGTCCGATGTTTAGACCGCTTTTTAATCTCCTTAGCTTGCACATCAACTTCTGCCTCTAGATCCTCCACTTCCATGTAAGTATGGTCATCATCTGTCACTTTCATCTTCAACTATGTTGACATGAACATCATCTCGAATCCATATTACAATTGCTATTGCTAGAGCTCGAAAACATTAATCCCTACACATAAACCCTAGCAGAGAATAAATCAAAATGTCATTATCAAAATATTAATTCCTTACTAGAAAATTTCATCCATAATCATTACAAGGACTCAATGCAAGTAAGAAATCGGTAGAGAAACAAGAGAGGAGGCAAAGAAAGAGACTTAGAATAGGATCAAACATCTATTTATAATAGCCTAAGGACACAGAATATCATTAGGAAACAATTGAAAACAAACCTATGTTGAAATTCTACACACTATTAAGCAAATGCATTTAAAACTTATTTCATGTATTCCTAGAATTGACAATATATACGAGTCAAAGGAAGTATTCCATTAGACCATTGGAGGTTAGACTGCAAATGTTTGTCATAAGGTTATGCTATCACCCTTGTAGTGTCTCTTTTCTTTTCGAGTATATTATTGGTTGACTGACCTAGGTTATCGCATGAATTTTTATCTTGATGGTCTCGGTTAGTGTGCTTTCGGTTTTTATAGGTTGATACTCGAGCTCCCAAAGGAAAGAATATAAGGTCCCGTTGTAATGGTTTAATTCGATCTATTTGAATGAAACCATTGTTTGACCGACCTCTTTATGCCCTATGGTAGCTAAATCCACGTAGTTTGGGGACAAGTCTCTAACTTGCATCCGCTTCTCTCTGGTCCTCGTTATCATATTAATCTGTTCTCTGTCATTAATGAATCCTATATCAAGAGAATATTTTAATGACAATCAAAAGAAGCTTGTTGAAGAAGATGATTGGTTCTTTGATCAAATGAAGACAAGATGGGAACATATTTAGTTTCTTCGAGGGGTGAGTTCAAGTGCTTCATGTATATAAGCGTATGAAGAATTTCAAGTCAAATATTTGAAGTTTCTATTCACACTATTAAGTGTGAATTGGAAGGTCGGTTCTTGTGGACACTATTGCATTTTATGTAAGACCAGATCCGAGCTATCGTTTACAGAGGTGCCTTGGTAGACCGAGACAGAGGTATCTCGTAAGGAAATTAGATCTTGCTCCATTCACTAATTGTTTAAGATTGTACATTTCAAGAATTGGTGGGTCTGTTCTTCTCGGCTAGATGTGTACATCGCAATGCAGGGAACCATGTGGCTTTGCTTTTGTGCGGTTTGTGGACTCCTATGATGCCAAATATTCAAGGGTTGCCTAGCTCGGGTCATCGACTTTTAGATTTAGTGCATGAACGAATATAATGATTCACTTTTGGTGAATGAAAACACACCGAAAAGGCCAATTTTAAACTTCAGCTAGCAAGATCTAATGATGAGCAGACTTCATGGACAATTTCCGTCTACACCAAAAACACGAATTCGCAAAAAGAGAGAGAGAGGGGGAACCCGAGTCGAGCGTCGCCGGCTGGTAGGTCGCCGGTAGGTAGCGGATTGTCGTAGAACGAGGACAGAGGATGAGGCAAAGGGAGAGAGAGAAGAGGGGAGCGACAACCGGGCGAGAGAACCGCAGAGAAGAGAGTCGAGGAGCGATGCCGGGCCGGTTATCGTCGGCAGATGGCCGGTAGGTCGCCGGTTGCTCGCCGCGAACGAGGACGAGAGGGGGCAGAGGGACAGAGAGAGGAGCAACGAACAGAGCGAGAGGACAAGGACAATGGCGCTGCGCATTGAGGGTTTCCTTTCCTTTCCAATTCCAATTTCAAGCGTTTTTTAAAATTCGGATCGATTAACCGCCGGTTAACCGAAAATTTTCAAAACGCGAACCGTATCCGAACCGTTAACCGAAAAAACCGGTTCGGTTAACCGAACCGATTTTTCACAAAAATTAATCGGTTAACCGCTTTTTTATCGGTTTTCGGTTTTCGGATTGGTTTTTCAGTTTCGGTTTTTTTGCACACCCCTAGTAGTCACCCTCCCAGATCTCTTTTTTTAATTTTAGGTTTATATATATATATATATATATATATATATATATATATATATATATATATATATATATATATATATCATCAGTGTTATTTATGCTGGTATGAAAGTTGTCCCAGCAAAATTGTCCATTTTATCTCACATTGTTGCTTTGAAGGCAAGTGATATTTTGCAATTTGGCTGGAGATATTCACCCCAATGGCAGTGTGTTGACTCGAGACTAGCTTAGAGTTTGTATACACAAAGTAGCTGAGTACTAAGTATTGGACAGCACAAGTTTGCTTTCTTTTTGCTTTTTTGGATGAAATGGCTTAATTGGGGATCCTATAAGCGACTAATGTGAAGGTTCACTAGGCAGTGTGCTTATGTGGTTGCCATGTAGCATTTGTATGTAATGTCTTATCTAATGTTTATGGTTATTCACTTGAATGTTTATAAAAACCGAACTACTATAAATATTTATGGCAATCTGACCAAAATGTCGACATCTAATTAAATGTTGGTGGTGCATGCATTTGATTGTTATAATTAGCCATTAGCCATGCGAATATGCTCTTGACTTACCGCTTAAATCGTTATGTATACATTAGTTTATCTTGTTTCAACATTTTAAAAGCCGGTTCGACTTTACATGAAAAACATAATTCGTTTATGTTCTTTTATATTCGTTTAGGTTCTTTTATGTTTGTTTATGTTCATTCGTTTCTTATTTTAACAACTCATTTGCGTTCGTTTATGTTTGTGTCTCGCTCGTTTATGTTTGTTTATGTTCGTCTCTTCTCGTTTATATTCATTTATGGGCATGTTCGAACTTACACGCAAAATGCACATAAACATAAACGAAACGAAAATAAAAGAGGAAAAATAAACATAAAAGAGCGTAAACAAATATAAACGAACAGTAAATTAACATAAGTGAACGAAACGAACGTAAATGTGTTGTTAAAATAAGAAATAAACGAACATAAACAAATATAAAAGAACATAAACGAACATAAAAAATATAAAATAACATAAACGAACATAAACATAAATAGATTCTGTTTTTTTATGTAAAGTCGAACATGCCTTATGTTTGCTTGTGTTTATGTTTATGTTTATGTGCGTTTTGTATATAAGTTCAAACAAACCCTAATTCAATGTTCGTGATTACCGCATGCTAACGTTTCCGTAGTCAAATAATTTGCCAAATAACTAAGAATTTTCTCTTGCTCGGAATTTTTCTCGGGAATGCTTCCCTCTTCTATAATAACTTCCCATACCGACCACTACACCGACTTGGTCATTGACCCGAATAGTAAAGTGAGTCAATGGTTCGATTGATTGGACCGTTTAGCTCGAATTAGACCGATTGACCCACTTAATAGTTGAATTTTGGATTAAACTGGTCAAATTCGATACATATATATACATATATATACGGATATATATATATATATATATACATATATATATATATATATATATATATATGTTTGAATAAAATAAATAAAGCTCGACCCATTTTTTAAAAAAGGAATATGAGCCTTGTTTAAAATGTCTAGTCAATCTTGAGCTTCAAACCCTAATATTTTTAAACTTTTTACCTCTTTAAAATACAAAATTCTATAGAGAGAGATACAGAAAGCATGTGAGGGACAGAGACAGAGACACAGAAAACATTCAAATGCTACTATGCTATTGGATGGAGAGAGAGAGTATGTAGAAATCAAAATGGTCGTGGAGAGAGAATTGGTGAAAGGAAGCTGCCATCTACATCATCCAAGCTGTCAAAGAGCATAGAGAAACTCCAATTCTATTTGGGAAGAGAAAGGATTTCAACACCCTGAAGAGGCATGTCGCCTTCTCCTTCATCTTCTACTCCTTCTTCTACTCCTTCTCTTACATCGTATCTCCCCTCTTTTTCATCTTCTACTCCTTTTTCTGTATCTCCCCTCGTTTTCATCTTCTACTCCTTTTTCTCATCCTCCAGCAGCAAGATTTGAGTTTTTGTTTTTTCAAATTAAGATTTATATTACAGATAAATTTCGGTTCACTCGAGACTCCGCCGGGTCAAGCCATAGCTGGGTTGAGCGATTCTGCCCTAATCGATCCGGTTCAATGTTTCAGCGGGTCAATCAGCATGTTCGGACCATATTCATGTCCGGTTCCTGGTCAAACTGACTGGTCCAGTCTGGTTGTCGTAACGTAGGCAATACCTAGTCTCCACGTTGTGCATGGTTTGTGCATGTTACATTTATTTTGCATTGAGAGGCTACACATCTCTTCAACCCCCGCCTTCTCGAGCTAGATCTACCTTATCCTCACTAGTCTCGCTAAGAGTCTCATGACCCATTTGAGAAGGGAGTAATTTAGAGGAGTAAGAGTAAGGAGGAGTAAGGAGGAGTAAAAGTAAAGAAGAGTAAGTTGCTTACTAGGAGAAGTTTAAGGTATGTTCGAAACGACTATTAAAATAAGTTGTTCTAGTTAAAATGAGATTAAATGAGCTAAAATAATTAGTTGTTATGAATTGAAATGAGTTGAAATAATTCGATATTATAGATGAAATGAGATGAAATAGAATGAAATGAATTGAAATGATTAAGCTGTTATAGTTGAAATGAATATAAATGAAATGAAAGTTGTTATAAATGAAGTTATAAATGTGATTTCAAACATAGCCTAAGAAAAGTAAGGGCTTATCTTGTTTGGAAAAATAGGAGAGTAAAGGAAAAGTAAAAAAATAAGGAAATGTAGAGTAGAGGGTAGGGATGCAACGGGGCGGGTTAGGGCTGGGGAGTGCCCCTTCCCCGTCCCCGTCCCTGCCACCCACACCCCACCCCGTCCCTACTGTGGGGAGGAAACATTTCCCTGTCCTCGGCCTCGACGGATACCCGACCTTCGATTAATATTAATTCTCCAATGGCAACCATCACTCTACCAGAGCATAACAAAAAGCAGCGACATTGAGGAATCATCATTGATCCGATAACGTCATGGTGGATGGTCGTCCAAGTGGTGGATTCAAGCTTCGACTTTGGCCAGAGAGAGATGGGTCTGGGTTTGAGACGTTCTTGTAGAGCTTTTGCTTTAGTGAGCTAACGAGGAGAGAGATAAAGATGAGGGTGAGACACAACTTCTAGAGGAGAGAGAAGTGCAGAGAGAGATAGAGAGCGGTAAAGTAGTGGGGGGTACGACTGGTAAGGGAGGAGGGTCAGTGGCAGTGATTGGGTTTGTTTTTGTGCCTAAGGTTTAGAAACTATAAAATTTCCAAATTACCCTTCCCACACATACTAGAAATCTGGGAAAAAATGGGGAATGGGGTGGAGAATAAGGTCGAAACTCTACTTGTCCCCGTCTGCACCCGAGGATAGAGATTTTGTCTCCATCCCTGCCCCCGTTCCCTGTTCGTGGCAGGGAATATTCCTCACCTTAGATGGGAGCCCTGATTGGAACAGAGATTGCCCACTCCATTTCCATCTCTAGTAGAGGGAAGTAAAACGTACTCCTCTGAACTGCTCTTTACCCTCCTAATCGTACTCCCAAATCCATAACCTCCTCTACTTTCATCCAAACAAACACTAAAACACCAGTTATCGATAATGTTACTCGGACGATGCCATATTTATGTTGAAGAGTTGTGTTTCTAATGTGGATGTTTTGTTGAACTGACTATTTTTGAAATTGTTTGCTATATTATATATATATATATTGTTATACGCTACATGTGGTATATAATCATTGGTTGATTTGTCATAGGGTAATTATTATTTAAGTTATAATGTTTTAAAAGTTTAAAATAATAATATCATACCTAGAGAAAAGGATTGGGTTCGGTCTAATAGGGAGAGGGAAAATAAAAAGTATATCTAGCACTTAATTAAAGGCATTAATGTACATTTCATTGACATACTTTGCTTTTGTTGTTGCCATTCAAATACCCAATACATTTTGACAAATTTGGTTGATTGGGCTCTATCTATGTCAGTTTTTCTTTGGTGAAAGGCTCTATGTCAGTTAACACAATTTAATTATCTTATTTGATAGAACAATAAATAAATTATTTTATTTAATGCTTTGCTAATAATCACTTACTTAATGTAACTTCAATGGTGTGTTTGTTTGGAAGGAAAATATTTTATTGAAAAATTAAGATTTTATTTTCTACTATTTGGTAAATAAAAATTTGGAAAAAACCCTTCCATAACATAATGTATTGATTGTATAGATTATTTAAGGTTAGCACACTATAAATTATTCTAGCTTCCATAAACTAATATTTGTTCCAAGCTTAACAAATTCGAAAATATATTAATAGTAAAAAATGACCCAAAAATGGGTAGAGAGAAGATAGAGGAAAGCTAGAGAGAGAAAGCTTAATTGCTTGCAAAAATTGTAAAAAAGCAAAGAAAGCTGCTAAATTGAAACCAAATACTGAAAAATCTACTTCCTCTACTCCAAACAATAGGACACGATTGACCAGGAACCTTTCTACGGAGATTGAGCAAGAGCTTCATGAGATAACTAATGAAACAGTGCAGTGAGAAGTGGCTTGGGGTTCAACTCCAAATTGCCAGAAAGAACTGGGAGTTAGTTTCTCTAAATGGATTCATCTCTAAGGAGCAAGTGACAGTCACAGTCATGGGCATGGATGAGGCAGAGGCCCCTGTGAGAGCTATTGATGGCCGAAATATTGGACACAAGCTAAGTTATGTTTCACCATTAATGCATAACGGAATGCAAAATCAATGTATTGAAGAGGCTGACATTGAAACGAAGGTAGAATTATGGTCTTCTTTTACAATATGCTTTGTATTGGGTGCCAATCCACCCTTATCGGTGATACTTGGGTTTCTTTAACCATATTTGGGGGAATAAAGGTGTAGACACCTAACAAGTGTCGTCCCTTATCTCCTTTAATTATGTATTTTATATTGTGGACCCGATGATGAAATCCCGAGTCTTATTTGAGGATTTGGATCACAGATCGAATTTGATTAGTGTGACGGAAGCCGAGAAACCACAAACAACCCCAAGCATCACATAAATAACCTTTTTCCTTGGATCGGTCCAAAAATCCCTTTTTCTTTCGGACGGTCAAAGCCTAGGCCAAGCCTCCAAAGACGACAGGATCCGAGTGCTCGCATCGGGAAATTCCAGGCTCATAATTCCGCATTTCACTTTTGTCCAATAAGACATGGAGCTGAAGACCTCAAGACGGCGTTAAGCATTGCATTTCATGATCACGAGCATCAAAGTGTTGCGTTTAAGCTCCAAGATAGTCCGCCCGAGACTAGCAGCCTTCTACTCTCAAGACAGCGTTGTATGGCTGGCGGCCCCTACTCGAATTTCTTAAGTGGAACGGTGCATTTTGGCCAAGAAGACTACCTTTGTAGCACGCTAGGGCACAAAACCGTAGGTATCCCCGGTGGCTCGCGCCTCGACCGGGATTTTATTTGGTTTTATCCGGTCTTATCCCTTCGTTTTGGATCATTGTTGCCATTTCGCTTAGCTTTAGAAGCCGACCGAGGGCAAACCCTAGGTCATTTGTGACCTAGACCTCTCCCTATAAATAGAGAGCCTTGCCTCTTATTTTAGTGATAGCTTCAACCTATGCATCACGCTGCCAAAACGAGTTCGGATGACCTTCTCTTCAGCTCTATGCATCACGCTGCCAAAACAGTTCGGATGACCTTCTCCTAAAACGTTAATCGCTGAAAAGTAACCTCAAATATTCCTTTTACTAAACATCGCCGCTGAATCCTTGCTAAGAGCTAATGAATATTCAGTTATTCCGATCTCTTGGCATTCATTCAGCTGATCTTTCCTACCGAACTCACCTTCTCATAACTCATTAAAAAAGCCCCTTTTCCTTGATTCACCATCGTTGCATCAAGAAATCCAAGCTGCGGAGATACGGATCAACAGGTGGGACAACTTGAGGGCACCAATTCGGCCTTCAAACGGTTATGTATTTTATGCTTTTATTGCTTTCCGTATTGTGGAAAAGAATTGTATCGTTTTTTTCCTCCCCGCCCGATGTAATCTTTAAAGCTTCTCGCTTTCTTTCGTTTTTATTTTCTTTACGCTTTTCCTTTTACATGCTTTTTATCGTTTTTATTCATGTTCGGTTGCTTTAATTTTGTTTAGCATCTTGTGTGCTTGTGTTTAATACGTTATTCTAATTCACTACTCAAACTAGTAATGGTCATCTTCGGACATGCGGAATGGAAGGGTTTTCCCTATGTTTCGTACCCTCACCCCCGAATTCGATTTTTAGTTCTAAGACCGATGGAGTCACTTTTAGCCTCTTTCGGTTTTAGTTTTTCCATACTAAGATTGAGAGAACATTTGTTTTGTTTTTTGTTAGTTTTTTCTTTCCTAAAAACGGATTGGCAACTCCTTCTTCTACTTTATTTTTATTCAAATTGCATCTCGGTTTTTTCTAACTATAGGTACAAAATTTAGGGCTTTTAGACCTGCCAGGCCAAAGGCCGAGGTTGGCGTCCCTAACCACCAGGTGCTAGCTTCAACCAACACCGGGTGGCCAATGGCGATGGCTTGGGTCCAAACCGGTGTTTTCTCACCGGTTTGGCCCTAAAGCCTCCAAAAATGTGAATCCCTAGTTTTTATTTTATTTTATTAAATTAAGAAATAACATCCCCAGAATTCTAAAAATAATTTCTAAAATAAAATATTAATAAAATCGCCAATCAATTTAATTTAATTCGTCTTTAACTTGATTTAATAAAATTCGAATTCTAAATAAGAGATCAATCCCTATTTTCAAAAATCATCTTCAAAAACCTTAAAATCATTTTCCAACTTTAAAAAAATAAAACGAGCCCGAAGCCATTCGCGAGGAAGCTCGTGCATCGCTCGGCCCGGCTCGAGGCGGCTGCTGGTCGTGGTTCCTATAGTGACGAATCCATTGGGGATTAACCACTTATTAAGAGGGCAAAATTTGAAAATTTGAGCAAGTGTGTTTTAATGATATATTTGCATTAGGCATCCTGCATTTAACAACCATTTGGACATAATTTATTATTGTTGAACCATAGGACAAATTTATTTTACCCCTGTTAACACTTTTGGTAAAAGGCTCCTATTGCGTCCCAAGCGAGCCCAACTATCTTTGATTGCCAACGGAGGCGATCCCTCTTCCCTCGTAGCACGCGCTCTTGGTTTACCGAGAGGCACTGGAGATTCTAGCATTTTTTCTTACCGTGCCCCATATAGAAGACTAAATCCTCGGATTATGAGTCACCATATACCATACCTCGTCTAAACCCCTTTTGAAGATAGATCTTTTGACTATTGAGTGGCACCTGGCCTTCATTTTCATGCTTGAATGAGTGTATTTGTTTTAGATTTAATCTTCTACTTGTGAGCCTTTAGGAATAGGTGAAGAGTGCTTATTAGCCCTTGCATGTGTGCAAATAAAATACCTTAAAATTTTCTAGAGTCGGTCCATTATGGGCATTTAGCCAAAATTCAAACTGCCTCTTCCTCTTAGGTTGGTCCATTACTTACATTTCCAAGTCATACTAAAACTTTCTTTAAGCGGCCTAGGTAGTCACCGCCGGTTGGTCCAGAAGGGTTCTACCAAGGTCCTCTCTTTCCTTTTAGTCGATCGATTTCTAGATTGTTTTTGGCTTTGTTATTTATCCGCATCACCATTTTTCATTTTCATTTAGCCAAAATAAATTTATCTCAAATTAGATGATTTTGTTTTGCATTTACATTTTCATTTAGCCAAAATAAATTTATCTCAAATTAGGTGAGTCCATTTTTGCATTTTTATATTGCATTTTAACTAAAACAAATTCATTCCAAATATAGGGGAATGCATTATCATATTTCATCCGGCCAAGATAAAAACACCTTCCATTAAGGATCATTCATGCATTATGCATTAGCTAAATCATAAAATCATCCCTAACTAAGTCATAAGACATCATACACACTCCATTTTTCTGTTGCATTCTTTATATGCATCCAAATAAAAGCATTTGTAATCTCTTCATTTCATGCGCTTAAGTCCCTTCCTCCTAAAAGTGGTATTCTTTCACATGGTCCTACGCGTCATCCTTTGGGCTGCAAAATAGGGAAGTCTACTGCAATTGAGTATCGTCGGAATCCAAGCTCCAAAAGGTTAGAACGCCTCAACAAGGAGTCCGTCACATCTTCTTCCTCGCTCCGCATTACGTTCTACTCGTGGTCTACACCTGTGCGACATATTTCGGTGCATACCACACTCGGTTCAATATATTCTTCATCGTAAGATAGTACCTAAAAATAATTCCCTTCCAATGGTCGGAACCCTAGAACAGTCTCCTATTCTTGCTTTGCTTAATGAGAACTCAGCTAGAGTGGAAGTTAGGGTAGATATTCAAGATGAGAAGATAACGTCTATATCAAGTGATCTTAAGGCTATCCTGAAATCTATTGAAGACAGTAAGAGAGACGAGGAAACAGAATGACTAAGAAGAGGAGGGAGAGTAGGTCCTCCACCTTCACCTAGTTTATCTCCTCCGAACAGTCCCAAACAGAAATCCCCTAAGCATGAATCCAAACCTCAACTTGATCCACACGTATATCGGATAGAACAAATGTTAAGGGAGTCATTCGTGTTCAATAATCACTATTTTGATCATAAGGGATTCACTTCAATCCCTCAAGGAAACTACCCCTAAATTTACTATGCCCGATATCAAGTTTAGAGGTTCCAAGAATCTCTATCATCATGTTCGCAATTTCTTAGGAGCAATGACTTTTAAGAACATTTCGGAAGACACTTACCACATCATCTTCCCATGGACTTTCAATACCGATGTAATGAAGTGGTATAACACAATTGACCCATGCAAGGTTACCAACTGGACTAATCAGTGCAAGGAATTCCTACATCAATACTCCTAGAACACCGATTTACCAGTTACTCTTAGAGACTTTGAACCGATTAAGCAAGGTGAGAAAGAAAACTTTACGGACGTCCTTACCGGATGGAGAGAAAAGGCTGCCCACATAGTAGATCAACCCTCCGAGAAGGACCAAGTCAAGCATCATCATGAAGAATTTTAAACTTGCCTACAACCAGCACCTCAAATTCTTACATATGATGAACTTCTCAACCCTTAGGGATGCTCGACATGCTCGTTAGAAGAAGAGTTGTCCACCACGACTACAAAAGTCATGATGGGATACAGAGGTAATTATCAATCTAAAGATAAGAAAACATTTAATACATGTAATATTAGGAGGGGTGCAGATGTCAATGCCCTCAATAGGTATACCGACTACACTCCTATTGATACTACCTATACTCAAGTCCTTGACCGCCTATCGGCTAAGGGAAAGATAGAGTTGCCACCCATTAGAACAGAATCGAAACCGTGAAACAAAGAAAAACTAGGACGCAGGAAAATTTTACAAATATAATCGCGCACGAGGACACGACATCGAGCAATGTTGGACATTCAAGAAAAAATTAGAGAGTATGTTTCGAAATGGTCAATCCCCTTTACCTAAGGCTGCCAAAAACCAAGTAATAACAAAAATTCTTTTAGCGACACCTTAGCTATTTTTATCGAACCCATTCCAGTCACTCGGAACCCGTTTGTCTTCATTCAAGACATCAGTGAGTCCAAACCACTTCTTAACTTGCCTCCTTTAGATCCGAAGTCCATGGGTTGTGGGTAGGTGATGAAGAAGATGTCTATGAAACCGAAACAATTGTGATGACAACAATGACAACTTTTGGGCCACACCACCCTTAGAAGAAGAAGACATTTAGGGAGAATCTAAAGGTCTAGAAATCCAATTCCTTACTAGATTTGGATGACATAATGCACCCCGGGTCCACAACAGACTCAGGAAGCCCCAAAAGAACTTGAAGTCGCTAAAGAAGAAGATCCAATCCTCGTAATAGACTTCAAAAGTTAAAAGCCGACATTTCAATTTGGCAACTTATATCTTCTTCCCAAAAAATAGACAGCCTTTGATCGACATGCTTTGCAAGATCAAGGTCTCTCCTGAAACCATGCCTAAGGAAGTAGTAGGATTGGTTAACAGAGTGCGGATGGAACCATTACTTTTGATCAAAAGGATCTCCCCGAAGAAGGCATTACACACAACAATGGCCTTTATTTAACTATAACTTGCATCAACAAGTTTGTTCCTCGTAACCTTGGTAGACAATAGATCAATCGTGAATGTCTCGTCCCTAGAGGACTGTCAAAAGTTTAGGAATTAGAGAACAATAACTCTCTAAACATACTGGCCATCTCCGAGCCTATGACAATTCTAAGAGAACAATCTTGGGAACACCGACATTACTAATCCATATAGAGCCAGTAGAAAGGAACATTGAATTTCAAGTCCTAAATATCCCAACTATATTCAATCTACTCCTAGGACGCCCTTGGTTGCATGATCATCAAGCAAGTGGCCTCTACACTCGCATTAGAAAGTTAAGATGAATTTCAATTCTTATGTTAACCTTAGCGTCCACTTGATGCTTAGGAAGAAGGGGTACTTTCCAGATCTTGCTCGCAGGAAGAAGGGCATACCACCCTATCTTTTCACCCCTTGAACCCACTAATAATTACAAATTCGGGCTAGGCTATCAACCTACTACTAAGGAAGTAGCTCAAGTCAAGTGCGAGATTCGGACTAAGAGGACTCGCACTTTACATAGTCCGTTCTATTAAGCTCTTTCCCTATACTTTAAATGGACAATTCTTGAGAGAATGGGACGACTTTCCTATTATGGTTTTCTTGAACGCTATTAAGTCAAAGATAAGGGCATCGTGGTACCCAACTTAGAGATTTTTAGTGATTGTTGTATACTAGAAAAGGAGACACTCTACCTTCTTGAAGAGGGACAGTCCACATCAGACTCGGACCAACCTCGGCTGGGAATAATCTTTTTGGTCAACTGTTGGGGCAAGAGAAGAACTTAGGAGGGAATTCGTTCTCGTGCATCGTCATGAGCCATGTCGCACCCGCAGCTCGATTCGTCCGCATTCATCACCGACGCCGATAATGAAGGGTCCAAGCACGTTACTCAAGTTTCTCTAGTACTAGGGCTTTTAATTATTCTTCCGTTGTTTCTAGTTATTTTCCTAATTCTGTTTCCAATTCCGCATCCTTTATTTCGAGTCCGATGTACTCATTTCTTCATTCAATAAAGTAAAGCTTTCGCTTACTCTTTGCCTCCTCTTGTTTTCAATTATTTTGCCTTTAATAATGAACAAGAAATCCCTAAGGAATTAATAAAATCTATGGAAGATCATGAAAATCGCTCACTAATAATAGAGGAAATAATAATAATTAATCTAGGATCAGTAGATCAACCCCAAGAGGTTAATATCGGGAAAACACTCGGATCCGTAAGAGCGTAAGCAATTCACTTCGCTCCTTACAGAGTTAATAGATGTCTTTGCGTGGTCCTACAAAGACATGCCGGTTAAAGACTTAGACTCCGAAACTAGATCATTCTGATTACTACCAAAGATAGGTATGAGCCTCTTCTCTCCTATGTTTTGATTACAAGTAATTCCGAGTACTATAGAAACTATTGTATATGTTTTCATTCGATTCCGACCGACTCGTAAAACACATTCCTCTCTATCAACTTGCATTGTTGTTTCGAGTCACTCGGGCACCACTCAAATGTATCATATGTTCAAAATATTTCTCTAACACTTCACATCCGAGTTCCGACTTGATATCTCACAAAGTAAATTACAATGTTAATTTCTATTTCCAAGTCGGCATGTTTATTTCGTAATTATTTATCCGCATCAAGTACGCATACTCGATATTTTTCACACTTATAACTTGATCTTTCTTAAGACTCGACTCGGATGAAATTTGAGTATAATGAACATTAGACTCGTAAACTTCCACTTTTCTAGGCCTAAGATAATTATACACTTAATTAACTTAATTAAATTATTATCTCGTGCCTAATCTTGGACCAAAGTATTTTATACTCCGAGAACCAAAAATATTTATTTTTGTAGGTTATCTAAACGAGGTTATCTCATTTTTGAAGTACAAAAGTAACCGGCTTCATGTCGTCAATCACCAGCAGACAAGGCTTTTCTACTTCGAACAAGGCTTAGACGCCGTGTCAAGGTTGTCTGTTTCCAAAACTGGAAATCTTCAACGCTAAGCTCAACGGTGGTTTCCACCTTTCTTTTTAGACACCACCAGCTGATTGGAACACCTTTAGGAGTCAAGAGCCGTTGCACAACGTTCACATCTCAATGGATCTTTTCCGAGCGACTCGAAAAACCGATAGAACGGTCACAAAGGACTTCTATTCAAAAGATAGTCACAACGGCTAATCTACTTGGTCATCTATAAATAGAAGCCACTTCACAAGACTTGAAGTTTGCTGAACACATTGTTGAAATTATATCTCTTTGTATAATACTCGTTCAATCTTCTTCTTATAACTCCAACTCGTACTTCATACTTTTATGAGTTGTAAAGTTTTGTAATCAGTCACATACTCTCTCTTACTCTCTAAGTGAGGTCCCTTGACTGAGCTGTAAGGGTTAACTCAGCTCAGCTTGTCCATAGCTGTAAAGGTCACCTCAGCTTAGGAAGTACGAGATTAGATAAGGGAACTTCTAATTCTAAGAAAATTCCGTAAGGAATTATTTAAGGGAGCAATTATGGTTGAGTTAGTCTCGCTGTATTTTGTGGATTCAAAATAGTGGATTTGACTTGGTGCTTGGACTAGCAATAGCCGTGGTTTTCTGCCCCAGGAGGGTTTCCACGTATATCTAAGTTCACACTTTTCCGAGTTCATTCTAGACTTAGATTGTCTTGATTATTCTTTTCAAGCTTTAATCTTCCAAGTTTGCTAAAATTTTCTCATCACCCTATTCACCCCCTCTAGGGTGACTAAGACTCTACAAGAGAAATCCTTTAATTGGTATCGAGCCTAGCCTTTCGTAAAGGATCTAGCAGTCCAAAGGTTTAAAGATCAAATGACTCGTAATAATGGAGAGTTCGATGAAGGAAGATCTTCCAACAGTACCACCAAAGTTTAAAGGATCAAATTTCGTACACTCGGAAGAAACTCATGGAATGCTTTCTACTGGATCACGATGAAGATGTATGGAACATCATACAAGAAGGCAATTACATTCCAATGAAGATGGAAGATACAAGACCTGGGCCTAAAGCAAAGTACGAGTACACTCATCGAAGAGGTAAAAAGTTCGAAAGAACTTTAAAGCGATGAACATTTTGATGTGCGCTATCAGCTCGTAAGAATAAAATAGAGTGTCGACTTCGACACAAAGAAAAGATGTGTGTGACACTCTTGTCAACACATATGAAGGAACAAGCCAAGTAAGACAAGCGAAGATAAGTCAATATCGTCACAAATATGAGCTGTTCAAGATGGAGCCGTAAGAAAACATCACTCGGATGTTCATACGCTTCACCGAGATTACAAACAATCTCAAATCTCTGGGTAGAAAGATTTCCCATAAAGAAATATGCAAAAAATTCTAAGAATTCTACCCAAGAGAAGATGGGGTCCCAAGGTGACAGCCATTGAGGAAGCTCAAAACCTCTCACAACTAAAGCCGGACGAACCGATTGGGAAGCTACTTACCCATGAAATCCATCTCGGAAGAAGAGGATGCCGAGGTCAGCACTAAAAAGAATATTGAGTCGAAGGCCGCAGAAAGAAAAAAGAAAATCCGAGCTCCTCGGACTCGAAGAAGATCCCATAAAACTTATCGCTCGAGGTTTCAAAAGAATGATGAAGCACAAGAGATTGGAGAAAAGGCCAAGAGAAGAGTTCTACAAGAAAGATAAAAAGGATAGAAAAGGTAAACACTCCTCCCCTTCAAAGTTATCTTTAACTAAGAAGTCCGGTTGTTTTGAATGTGGCAGCAAAGATCACATAGTAAAAGACTGCCCAAGAAGAAAGAGGGACAGAAAGAAGAAGAAGGCTATGGTGGCCACATGGAGTGATGAAGATTCGTCTAAATAAGATGAAGACTCAAACAATTCGAGATGTCCGATGGCACTATCAGATTCGTAAGCTAAATCCGAGTCGATTCCGACAACTCGCACAATAAGGAGATGAATCCTCAGGAGGTAATAGAATACTTTCTCAAGTTCTCCAAAGTTTATTTAGCTAAATACATTTATACTTTGGAATAAAAGTCCAATTCTGACTCTTCACAATATAGAGAACAACTTGAGTCCCTTACGTCGAGAGCATTGGTTTGAAAATGAACTGGAACAACCGAGTCTTACTCTAAGAGAGCTTAAGATTAGTACTCTAGCTAATAAGACCGAGTCCGAGACACTCGTAAGAGAAAATGAGTATCTGAAACAAAAGCTCAATGAGTCTCAAGAACTTGTTTTGAAATTTACTCAAGGTCGAAAAACCTTGACATGCTCTTAGGCTCTCACGAGTGTCTCCTTTAGAAAAGAAGGACTCGGTTTTAACAAAGAGGATGAATCTAATTCCTACTCGTATCTTTTCAAAAAGGATTCCGTAACCGTAAAGTTCAGGAAGCCTCGAGCACGGTCCCATTCATAAGAATGAAGAGGACTCGAGCCTGCACTCAGCCTACAGGAGAAAGCCCTCTCCACCTATTTATAAAGAAAAGATTTTCAAAAGAAAGAGACACAGACTCAGCTTTTGAAAAGGAAGACTTAGAATCGGACCAAACCCAAAGTTATTCAAATCTGGGTTCCTAAGAGTCTTCTTCCTTAGAAAAGGACCACGGTAAAGGGAGTTACCGGCTTCATTAGAGGAAGTGAGAAGGGTTAGTGTATTTCGACTTGCAGGTAACTCGAAAAAGATAAAAGGTTATTGGTACCTAGACAGTGGGTGCTCACGCCACATGTCGAGAGATTCAAGACTCTTTTTTGAGTTAGAAAATTACAAGGGAGGCAAAGTCACTTTTGAAGATGACAAGTAAGGGCAAGATAGTTGGAATAGGCAAGATTGGAAAAGGGGACAATCTGGTCAACCCAGCCTATCTTGTCAAGGGATTAAAGTACAATCTACTCAACATCTCTCAACTGTGTGACAATGTCAAGAGGTAAGATTCACTCGCACCAATTGCTATATTTCTGATGTAACTACCAAGGATATTAAGCTCTCGTGTAAGAGATCGGGCAATACCTACACTATTCCTCCTTTTGACCCTAGTAGAAATTTATCGTGTTTAAAAGCATCTCTGCATGATGATTCTTGAACATGGCATCGTAAACTAGGTCATGTTAGCATGTATACTATAAAAAAAAACTTGCATCTCATGGTTTAGTCTCGAGGTTTGCCTAACTCGTGCATTTAAGAAAGATAAAATTTGTGAAGCATGCACAAAAGGGAAACAGTCGATCTTCTTTCAAATCTCTCAAAACTGTTTCCACATCCAAAGTGCTTGAAATGTTGCATATGGATTTATGTGGTGATATCCCTGTCAAGAGTCTCGGAGGTAAATCATATGTACTTGTGATTGTTGATGACTACTCACGATTATCCGGGTTTGTTCTCTTAAGCATAAAAACGAAGCTTTTTCAAAGAGTTCAGTAAGCTCTACAGAAAATTCAAGTTGAGTCTTAGACTCGCATCGAAGAATTCAAACCGACCATGGAATGGAGTTCAACTACTTAGAATTTGCAGAGTTTTACGATAAAAATGGTATCTCCACAACTTCTCAAGCACCCGTAACTCCTCAAGAAAATGGAGTAGTGGAAAGAAAGAATATAACTCTTGAAGAAATAGGAACGAGAATGATGATTGAACATGATCCGCCCTACTATTTCTGGGCCGAGGCGATCAATACAAAGCAAATTATACTCCGAACAGATGCCTCATGAGACCCATCCTGAAGAAAACTCCATACGAGCTCTACAAGGGCAAGAAACCCAACATTTCATACTTCAAACCTTTCGGATGTAAGAGCTATGTTCACAATAATGGTAAGGATCACCTGACCAAGTTTGATGCTCGGTCGATGAAGGTATCTTTCTTGGTTATTCATCTCATAGTAAAGCATATCGCAGCTTTCAATAAAAGAATTAACAAAGTGGAAGAAAGCTCCACGTTGTTTTTGATGAGATTGATAAGGGAAAACCAAGTGAGTCAACATTCTCGTAACTAAAACTCAGTCGAGATGAAGATGATCTTACTAAAGCCGAGCTCGGACAGTAGTCAAGGAAAAGCAACTCGGAATGAGGTAGCTCGTAATATCATGACTCAAACCGAACCACTCCGGAGCCAGCTCGGAATGCTAAAAGTCAATTAGATGAGCAAGCTCAATCGGATCAGATCATCGAAGATCAACCAATTCAACCTACAAATCTGGCGAACCGGAGAACAGGTAGATCATTCAAATATACTTCGAGTCACCCACTCGAAAACATCTTGTCTCGACATCAACAAGTGGGGTAAGAACTCGTTCTTCTTACAAAATCTATGTGCATTCACAGCATTCATATCATTAATCGAACCCGTAAATGCACTAGAGGCCATGCAAGAGGAACTTAATCAATTTGAAAGAAACCAAGTCTCGGACTCGACCAAATGACCTTCCGACCACCCAATCATAGGAACCAAATGGGTTTTCAAGAACAAACTGGATGAGGATGGGTTGGTAGTCGAAATAAGGCTAGACTTGTGGCTCAAGGTTACAATCAAGAAGAAGGAATTGATTGTGGGGAAACCTTTGCAACAATTGCGAGGATTGAAGCAATTAGAATCCTATCAAGCATTTGCATCAAGCATGAATATTAAATTATATCAAATAGATGTCAAGTGTGCTTTTCTGAATGGTTTCATTCAAGAGGAAGTCTATGTTGAGCAACCCCTGGATTTGAAAACTCAGAATTTCCAAATCATGTTTTCAAGATGCAAAAGGCTCTCTATGGTCTTAAACAAGCTCCAAGAGCTTGGTATGAAAGACTCGAGCAGCTTCTTGGTTGAAAATGATTTCAAAAGAGGTCAGATTGACAAAACTCTTTTCATAAAAACCAAGGGGAAAGACTTTCTTATTGTTCGGATTTATGTTGATGATATAATTTTTGAGCTACTAATGAAAATCTATGTTGAGATTTTTCCGAGTTAATGAGACAGAATTCCAAATGAGCATGATGGGAGAACTCAATATCTTCCTTGGTCTACAAATCAAACAAGACAAAGATGGCATCTATGTCCATCAATCAAAGTATACCAAGGAGTTGCCGAAGAAGTACAAGCTTCAAGATGCAAAACATGCAAGCAACACTAATGAGTAGTAGCATAAAACTAGACTCGGACGAGAAAGGTAAAGCAAGTAGATCGAAACTCTATGAAGGTATGATTGGATCTCTGCTATATCTCACATCCAAGTAGGCCATACATAATGTTTAGTGTATGTCTCGTGTACAAGATTTCACGCTAATCCAAAAGAATCACATCTCACTCGCGGTGAAGAGAATTTTCAGATATCTTGCAGGGACTCGTAATCTAGGTCTATGGTTCTCATGAGACTTAGAACTAACCCTCACCGGATACTCGGATGCCGACTATGCTGGATACAAGGTTGATAGAAAGAGCACCTCAGAGCCCGCCAGCTTCGGGTTAATCCCCGATATCTTGGAACTCAAAGAAGCGTAACTCAGTAGCTCTATCAACTACCGAAGCTGAGTACACCGCAGCTGGAGCATGCTTATGAGATTCTATGGATCAAGCAACACTTGAGAGATCTTGGACTTTCATTCAAATCAATTCCAATCAAGTGTGACAATCGGAGTGCAATCAGCATCACTAAGAATCTAGTTCAAGCACTCAAAGACAAAGCATACCGAGGTCGGTATCATTTTTTGAGAGACCATTCTGAGAAAGGTGATCTTGAACTTAAATTCATTCCTACACAACTTCAACTAGCTGATATCTTTACTAAGCCACTTAGTGAGGATCAGCTTTGCTCTATTAGGAATGAACTTGGCATGATAAATGCATGATTATGTGTTCTTCTAAGTGAAATTATCTTGCATGATTACGTGTTATATGTTTCCTTTCTGTTTCTTAATAAAAATTAGTTCGATTGACTCAATGATACCGAGCTAGGAGTTATTATTTTTTGCGGTTTCTAAGTCACTCGTAAACTTTACCGAGTCGACTCGCTTTTGAGAAAATTGGACTTCAAACTTCGAAATCATCTTTAGACTAGTGGAGAATTTCATAAATTTATTTTAAAATTTCTCTTTTCCTCTCTCTCTCTCTCTCTCTCACACGCATCGATCGCTGAACTAGCCATTGGGAGACGTAAACTAGAATTCTAACCGTTGGAGAGCATAACGTACACACCGATCCGAGGTGACCGTTAGAGAGTTAGGTTAGAACGAATACTAAAGGACATTTCTTTCGCTATAAATAGCATCTATTTTCCTTCATTTCGTTACTTTACTCTCTGCTAACATACACTCTCGTAATCTCAGCTTTCAAGCAATCTCAGTACTCTCCAAGCAATCTCAAGCTCTCGCACTCTCTCTCTCTCTCTCTCTCTCTCTCTCTCTCTCTCTCTCTGTTTCTTCTAAGTTAGCTCTCTCTCTTCTCAAAAATTTCATAGCCATGCGTTAAAGAGGTTCCACTCCGCATTTTCTTAGTTCTACAACTAAGAAACCTAGAACCAAAAGCCACGAGGGTCCCTCTAACCCCTTGAAAGTCCTTGTCACCCAACATCTAACGTTGGATGAAAAATTCATCCCAACCACAACATTCTCGTGGTTGAATCACATTAAAACCATAGGGGTATAAAATTTCCTCTGTTTTAGCGAATTCATATATCCAAAACTCGTTGGTGAGTTCTCGTTCAAACCTTTCTAGCTCGAGGGGATCATCACCTCCGGAGTTCGTGATACGGTCGTTTGTATTAACCTCTCTCTCCTCCATCGTCTATACAAAGTCTCATCTCTCTTCCTTAACAGCAACCCCATTCCTTTCAATGAAGTTGCTGATGAGTTCTTTGAAAAGTACGCCAAGGAAGTCCCCGAGTCACACAAAAACTTTTCTATGACTCGATGAAGACCGAGGCTCGTCTTCTCTATTTCTTATTGATGAGAACCTTCTTTTCTCATCATACCAGCAAAGAGAATCCAAATTCAAAGATTCTCAAGGCTTTGTTTGACATTCTCAAGGGCTAGGACGTAGACCTCTTCCCAGCTATCATTAAACAGATGGCCTCCGTGCCAACTCGGACTAAGAAATCTACTCCTCTCCCTTTCTGAGCTCTCCTCACCCTCATTTTCAAACAATTTAAGGTCCCGCTCCCCTCGGACCCTAACGAGGTGTCGAGGCTGCCATAGTAGTTGGCGAAAAGAGCTTCTTGGCTATGGATACAAGGAAACCCAATCGGGTGTCCGGGTCCACAGCTCGAACCGAGGCAACCCTCTCCTCCGCCTCGGACTCGCACTCCTCTCTCACTCCTTCATCCACCCGGCGGTGCATCCACCTCAGTCCCCCTCTTCAAGCCACTATCGCCTTGTCTACAACTCGATAAACAAGCTCTCTTCTCGTGTCACCTGATCTCCGAGACACTCTCCGCTCCTTCATACTTGTTCTTAAGAACATGTCCATCAACCAAAAAATGGCCCATTCTCAAATTCGAGAGCAAGCAATATGTGCTTCTCGAAATGAAGGGTTTGGTTAAGGAGCAAGCAGGAGATGATCGAGCTCCTCGTAGAAAGGTGATCCAAAGCAGCCTTAGGACCCGGACAGCTCGAAACATCTCGAAGAGTCCTCGAGCCCTATCAATTCTCCATCCGGAGAGGTAGAAGGAGGAAGGAGAGATGGAAGAAGAAGAGAAAGAGGAAGAAGGAGGTGATAAGAAAAAGCCGAGGGACAAGGTTCTCCTCGCTCCTTAACCCGAACCGATAAGCTCGGACATGCCAGCCTCGAGTGAGTCGAAGACCTCGCCGATGCTAGTCGGTCAACAACAGTCAAGCCGGAGGAAGAACCACCCTCCATGGAATTTCAAGAGGATAAACCTCCGAAGGACCTTGTTCCGGGTCAGCCACTCGTAGCCGAGCCCATTCCGGAGATACCGGTGCCGCCACCGCCCGGATCTTTAACGTCTTCACAAGCATATCAGCAAAGGCGCACCGCACGTTCATCCACCTCAACTCGGACCGCACCCACTCCACCATCTTGATTTCTTTTTCTTCTTATTTTTGTTTTCATTTTTTTGTCCAGACAAACAAATTGTATCAACTTGATACATTCTTCCCCATTTTGATTTTTTTGCTGAAAGGCAAGGGGGACAATAATTAGAAAATTTGTTGTCTTGTTTAGGGCAGCTTTCTCACCCTCTCTTTTATGTATTTTCTGTACTTTCGTATATATCTCGAATGAAGTTTCTAATTTCGTGAATATTGCTTTATGAGTATAACTTCTTTCCGAGTTTAAATTTATCATTTTATTTTGCTCTAATATATCAGCGTGTCTCTTTATCTTACTTTGATATATTTACTCACGTCTTGATATAATTGTTCCGATATAATTTCGTTACCGATAGAAATATTCTAAGTTCGAAACACTTCACACATTACTCTACTTTCGCGATATTTCACTAAGTCGAATGAAAACTCATGACTATTTTACTCACAAAGTTTCGTCTATGTATGGAATGTCTTTCATAAAAAGGGGAGATTGAAGACTCGGACTCGAAACTAGACCATTCCGAGTACTACCAAAGATAGGTATGAACCTCTTCCTTTCTATGTTTTGATTACAAGTCATTCTGAGTACTATAGAAACTATTGTATATGTTTTCATTTGATTCCGACCGACTCGTAAAACACATTCCTCTCTATCAACTTGCATTGCTGTTTCGAGTCACTCGGACACCACTTTGATGTATCACATGTTCAAAATTTTTCTCTAACACTTCATATCCGAGTTCGACTTGAAATCTCAAAGCAAATTGAATTACAGAGTGTTAATTTCTATTTCCAAGTCAAGCATGTTTATTTTAGAATTATTTGTCCGGATGAAGTACGCATACTCCGATATTTTTCACGCTTATAACTTAATCTTTCTTAAGACTCGACTCAGATGGATTTTGAGTATAATGAACATTAGACTCGGAAAATTCCACTCTTTCTAGGCCTAAGATAATTATGCACTTAATTATCTTAATTAAATTATTATCTCGTGTCGAATCTTGGACCAAAGTATTTTATACTTTGAGAACCAATATTGTTTACTTTTGTAGGTTATCTAAACGAGGTTATCTCATTTTTGAAATACAAAATTAACCGGATTCAAGCCGTCAATCACCACCGGACAAGGCTTTTTACTTCGAACAAGGCTCGGACGCTGTGTGTAGGGTTGTCTGTTTCCAAAATTGGAAATCTTCAACGCTAAGCTAAACGGTGGTTTCTACCTTAGTTTTTAGACACCACCACCTGATTGGAGCACCTTTAAGAGTCAAGAGCCGTTGCACAACGTTCACATCTCAACGGATCTTTTCGAGCGACTCGAAAAATCGTTACAACAGATCACAACGGACTTCTATTCGGAAGATAGTCACAACGGCTAATCTTCTTAGTCATATATAAATAGAAGCCACTTCACAAGACTTGAAGATTGTTGAACACATTGTTGAAATTATATCTCTTTGGATAATACTCCTTCAATCTTCTTCTTACAACTCCAACTTTGTACTTAATACTTTTTTGAGTTGTAAAATCTTGTAATCAGTCACATACTCTCTCTTCCTCTCTAAGTAAGGTCCCTTGACTGAGCTGTAAGGATTAACTCAACTCGCTTGTCCCTAGCTGTAAAGGTTACCTTAGTTTGGAAGTACTAGATCGGATAAGGGAACTTCGAGTCTAGGAAAATTCTGTAAGGAATTGTTTAAGGGAGCAATTCGGTTGAGTCGAGTCTGCTGTATTTTGTGGATTCAAAATAGTGGATTTGACTTGGTGCTTGGACTAGCACCGGCCGTGGTTTTCCAGGAGGGTTTCCACGTATATCCGAGTTCACACTTTTCCGAGTTCACACTTTTCCGAGTTCATTCTAGACTCGGATTGTCTTGATTATTCTTTTCAAGCTTTAATCTTCCAAGTTTGCTAAAATTTCCTCATCACCCTATTCACCCCCTCTAGGGTGAGTAAGACTCTCCAAGAGCAAACCTTCACCGGTGATAGATCCTAGTATAGCAAAATATAAAATTCCACTTTACGAAGACGCTAAGCCGGTTAAGTAGAAGCTAAGAGGGATGAAACTTGAGTGGGTATTAAAGATTAAGGAAGAGGTCTAGAAGCAGTTAGAGGCTGGGTTTATAAGAGTAGTTCATTATCCTCAGTGGGTAGCAAATATAATACTCGGTTCGAAGAAGGACAATAAAGTTCGGATGTGTGTTTACGTAAGAGATCTGAATAAGGAAGGTCCCAAAGATGATTTCCAGCTGCCTCATATCGACATCCTTGTAGATAACATAGTGGGTCATGCTTTGATTTCGTTCATGGACGACTATACTGGGTATAATCAGGTGAAGATGGTTGAAGAGGACATGGAGAAGACAACCTTCGTCACTCAATGGGGATGTATTATTACATGGTGATGCCATTTGGGCTCAAGACCGCCGGTGCAACATACCGGAGGACGGCTACAACACTATTGCATGACAGGATCCACAAAGAAGCTGAAGTCTATGTGGATGACATGATCATAAAGTCCAAAGATAGGGCAAGGCACCTACCCAGCTCGAGAAAGTTCTTCCGGAGATTCGAAAGTACAACATGCACCTTAACCCTCAAAAGTGTGCCTTTGGGGTAACCTCAGGCAAATTGTTAGGCTATGTTTTCAATCTTAGAGGAATTGAAGTTGATCCATCCAAGATCAAAGCCATTCAGGAGATCCCGCCACCGAAGACAGAAAAAGGGATACGAGGTTTCCTAGGATGTTTACATTACATTAGTCATTTTATATCAAAACCGATTATGGTATTTGAACCCATTTTCAAGAAGTTGAAGAAAGGATATAAGCCCATTTGGGATACCGAGTGCCAACAAGCATTCAAGAAGGTTAAGGAATACTTAGCTAACCCTCCAAGTGCTAGTTCTCGCCCCAACCAGGGAAACCCTTACTTCGTACCTCACCACAACATAGACAGCTATGGGAGCCATGCTAGCTCCACGAGATGGGAAAAAGAGCACGCGATATATTATCTAAGCAAGAAGGTCTTAGATTATGAGACTAGATACATGCCACTAGAGAAGACATCACCGGCACTACTCTAGGCTACCAAGAAGCTTGACACCACATGTTAGCCCACACCGTACATGTGGTAGCACTTATGGATCCCATTAAGTATATACTTGAGCAATCAACCATCAACAACAAGATAGCAAGATGAACTGTTATGCTATCGAATTCGAACTCAAGTATGTCCTTAAAAAGTGATCAAAAGAAGGGTGGTGTCGGAATTGTTAGTTGATCTACCCATAACCGAATTGCAGTCCGAACACCAACTTTCCGGACGAAAATATCTTACAAGTAGAGGTGGACATTTAGACAATGTAATTTGACAAGTGCTTCCAATAAGAAGGGCTTTAGAGCAGGGGTTCTAGTCTCACCAAAGGGAGCACATACTCCCATTTCAGTCAAATTGGATTTCGAGGTCACCAACAACGCCGCAGAGTATAAAGCGTGTATCACAGGACTTGCAGCTGCTATAAAGATTGGGGTCAAGAATATTAGGGTTTTCGGTGACTCCAGTCCGATCATTAATAAGATTTTGTAAAAATGAAAGGTGCGTAGTAAAGCCTTGACACTCTACCAGGCACATCTAATTCAACTATCAAAGCATTTTGAGAATATTTCTTTCACCTACCTTCCTAGGGATGATAACCACTTCGCAGATGCGCTAGCCAAACTAGCATCCATGATCAATATTCCCAATGACATTAACTCAATGGCCGTTCACATAGAGCGATGGAGTCAGCCGATGCACGTCTACGCATTAAAAGTGTCTAATACCGACCAAACCAGTTGGTATCCTGACATTTATCAATATCCGGATAAACAAGAGTACCCATTGGACTTCACACCTAGAGCCCAAGTGAGCCATCAAGATGTTAGCAACATAATTTTTCATTAATTAAGGGCAACTATGCAAGAAAACCAACACTGGGATTAGCTTACCTTGTGTCAACCAACATGAAGCAAAGCGCATTATGGACGAGATTCATGGTGGGGAATGTGGCACCCATATGAATGGTAATATGTTGGTTCGGAAGATTCAGAGACTTGGATATTAATGGTCGACCATGGCAGCAGACTATCATGAGTCTCGTTAGAAAATGCCATAAGTGTCGGTGTATGCAAATTTATAGCACCAACCACCATCATTTCTTACAACATAAGCATCACCCTAGCTATTCTCGGTTTGGGGAATAGACATTATTGGCAAAGTGACCCCTAAAGGAACAGGTGGTCATGAATTTGTGTTAGTAGAAATCGACTACTTCACCAAGTGGGTAGAAGCAGCTTTTTATGCAACTCGACATCGAGACAGTGGCCAAGTTCATTACCCGAACATCATTTGCCGTTATGGGGTGCATTATGAGTTAATTAGTGACCATGGTAGTTATTTCAAACAGGAAGCAGCAGACTTGTTGGACAAATACAAGATTAAGCATCATAAGTCCTCTCCTCATCGTCCTCGAAAACCGGAGGAGTCCAGTCGCTAACAAGAACATTCGTAAAATAGTGGAGAAGATGGCTATCGGTTATAAGGATTGGCTGGATAAGCTGCCTTGCTCTTTGTGGGGCTATCGAACCTCTATTAGAACCTCTACAGGAGCAATACCTTACTCCCTAGTATACGGCATGAGTGGTCCTTCCAATAGAGATTGCCATTTCCTCATTAAGAGTAATCGCTGAAAGTCGATTCCGTAAGCAAAGTGGGCTAAAGCATGCTACGAAGAGTAGTGTTGCTGGACGAGAGGTGCCTCAACACCCCGTAAAACGTCCAAATATATCAATCACATATATCAAGGGCATTCAACAAGAGAGTGATGCCTCAAAACCTACAAATTGGAGACTTGGTCCTCAAAGAAATTAGAGCGCCAATTCAGGATGCACGAGGAAAGTTCGAGCCTAGTTGGCAACGCCCATTTGTGCTTAGTTAGATATTACAAGGCCGAGCAAGTGAGATTACTAATTTAGATGGTGAAAAGATCTTTCTGTACACAAATTTGGATCAACTTAAAAATATTACGTTTAGCACAACCTTAGACTGCGCCACGCTTAGCCCAACTAGGCCACATCGTGGCAGTGCACCGACCACCACCTGGATAATGGTGGCTGGCCGTGCCGAAATTATCCCCTTTAGTTTTTTATTTTATCTCTGTAATTTATTTTAACCTTCAAATTAGATGGTCTCCTTATTTATTTTTTGAACAACCCAATTAAGCGGTTCACTGTTGTAATTAATTCTTTATTATTTTAATTTATTTTAAAGGTAGTCCAATTAGGCGGCCCAATTTTGTTTATACCTCTAGGTGAGCGATAAAAATAATTAACATATATCTAAAAGTATAGCCTAATACTTACTTGAATACATCGCTAATAAAAAGGGAAATAAAACAAGCACACTACTTGTGAAAACTAATTGTTCTAAAGAGGTAAAACTAATCCTCCTATTCTTTTATTCCTTTCTAAAAACAAAATTCTATCTAAAAATCTAAGCCCTAGTCTATCTTCACTTTCTTTCCTTTTGGGTCATTAGACCCAATCCCATCATCTTGGGTATGCTTCTTCAGCTCCTCAATTCTACAAGCCCTCCTCTCCTCGGCTTCATTGGCTTCGATTCTTTTACGTGAACGCGTTCGGCTAGCCGAGGGTTTGCTTTGCAAATTTGGAGTGGTGCTGCAGCAGGGACAACTTCTTTGGGATCTATCTCTCTAGCTCTCAGTCCCTTGCGACGTTTGGGATCCACTTCTATTATCCACTCCGGATAATGGATAGATACAACGAGTGTTCGACTTGCCTCGTAGGTTTCAGCAGACCTTGGCGGATTCATCCAATATTTGGGCCACAACTTCGTCCACCTAGAGTTTCCAAATCCTTCAAACAGCTCGAAGGTAATAGGCCGAGATACAGTACAATAGGGGTATCACCTACTCCCTTCCCATTTGCCATAACACACGATCGGGGAAGTAATAAGTGTTGGTTTTTAGGCTCAATAGACGTACAAACGGATGTTGTCCGGTATGTGTCCTAAATTGGGACAGTTTCTAGTGTATGATGTACCATGCTATGTAGTTGCTATGATTCCCGAGGTATTCTACCCACCAGGAAGTTGGGTGATCGGCTACCATCTCCACCCGTTTTCACTTGCGTAAGTGTATCGCTAGATACGTATCCTCATTTGCGAGCCCGAATCGGTTGAAGATGCTCCATCAGCCAAATTTGCATGCCACAAAATAAAAAATAATTATTATAAGTGTCTTACATGGTCAAAACTCAACCTTTCTTTAAGGCCCAGCTAGAGAAAAATAAAAAAAAAGAGAGAAAATCGAAAATAACAAAAAGGATAAAAATTAGGGACTTTCAGCGTGAACCGGAGGCATCCACACCATTTGGTCTTGCCAGCCGTTATTTACTTACCTGTAACAAGAGGGGGCTTCCAGTGAAGTCTTCATCGGAGTTAACTTCAACCCGGTCTAAGCCTATAATAGTTTCAGCAAATATCACCTGCATCGAGGAACAATAATTCTCTAACCGCTCCACTAAGCTCAGCAACGCTGCCGGTGCCATATCCCCGCGACCTCCTACCAGCAAGAATCCACCTATCGGACATGTGATAATAACTTGTCGGCTCAGGATAATGATAGCTTTAGAGAATACGTACATCTAACGATAGTGTTTCATTAGGCTCATTAGATTCACGTGATTTCCAATAAGAATCCACCCTAGATTTCTATTGCTTAGTTTCGGAAGATGCTTGTAGGTATCGCTCAAATTCTTGGAAAATTTGGGTATGACAGGTTTCACACGCTGTTGGATGCCCAAGATAACATCAAATTCTTCAGTGCATGGGACACAGTTCCTTATCCCTAAACCCGAAGATGTGGTGGTGAGGATCCCAAAAGGCCACAAGACCCCTTAAGAAGTCTAATAGACTTTCACTTGGTGAATACTCGAATAACGTATTCAAGCCATATTGTGACAAACCTACTCTCTCCGTATTTGTCATTTCTTGCATCTAACGAGATAAATCGCTCATGAAGTTTATTTTTTAGAAGAAAGTAGAAGGCACTAGGAGTTTCTCTCGCCTATAGAAGGATTTGCGAAAGGCACAATTTTCGACCTTTGACACAGGTCCAATTTATAGTAGTTTTCCGGAACACCAAGAGTCTTAGTGCACTGCAACCACCAAGCATTCGCCAGCACCGAGGTCTTCATGAGTGGCAGCCTTTTTTTTTTTAGCCCGAGCACTCCTTAAGCCATTATTTATTTTCGCCCCAGCCCATTTTTGTGCGCACCATATTATTTTTGGACCATGCACTTAAGAATTCCCATTTTTATTTTTATTATTTTCTTTTGGGGGAATGGGGGCTAGTGCCTTTTTTTTTTCGATTTGTCTTTGTAATTTTTTTACTATTAATTTTCACATCATATTTAATAAAAGAGCGTATTTTTAGAATCGAGTCTTTGCATTCCATCTCATTGCATAAGTGTCACAATATCATAAGATAACAAATATTAAGCAACAATAGCACCCTATAAGGGATTCACTAATCGTCGTCATCGAAAGCGTCATCGAAGATGTAATTCCGAAGTCCTCCAAGACGGATGTGGAAATTAGCCTTCTCCACCACCTTGAGAAGAGCTAGCTCCGTGGCCCCAAGATTGAGATGCATTTTTGATGAGATCCGGAAAGCTAGGCTTTTTTATTTTCATATAGAATCTCCATGGGACGGTCCACTCGTAAGAAGCCCGACGGAAGTGAAGTGGGTTTCCATGGCGATCAAAGGCTTGAAGGGGCAGGATGTTTAGACTCTCTTCACCAACGTTGGGCCCCACACCAGAAGAACTAGGCCCGAAGGTGCTAGGCCCCTCTTCAGAAGTACTCCGACGATGTGAACACCGTGAAGAACATCGTGATGTACCTGCTCTAGATGGATCATTAAAAAGCTGGTTGTTGGCTAGATTGATGAGCTTATACTCCCGGTCCACCAAGGAGGCCTCCCGACGAAGACGCTCTATATCGATGCCTCTACAAAACTGAATGAGCAATTAGCACACCTACTAAAAGCTCAATAAAGTTAGCACATCACAACTAAAGACTCACCCGGAAGGTTGGGAAAGTCCTCCCAAGTAAGGAAGTCTTAGATTCCCCTAAGAGCGAATTAGAGTCTAATGGACATGGTCCACAATTGCTCCCCATCGTACTACACAATTTATTCAATGGTATCAGCAAAAACACTTTTAGCATGCAACTAAAAGTAAAGAGCATGAAACTCTTACCCCTCGCCAATTTCTAGTGAAAGGATGCCCAATACATTCTTCCTCGGGGATTTCAGGAATTCTTCCATAACGAGGGGATTCGCCGAGCTGAGTAACATCCACATCAAGGCTCGGAATGTTGATATCCTCTGGAGTAAACTGCAAAAGATGAAGTTAATTTTCATATAAGAAATTCAACTATATAAAAGAAAGGAAGAAGTGGGAATTCACCAGTTCGGTTATAATCCGCCCGCATGATGTGCATAGGATATGTATAAATTCAATAATAGGGTATAGGAATACTTGGCAGTCGCCTCAACTTGCTCTTGTTGGGAAAGAGAGCGAAGGCAGAACATTGTTAGTGGTGGATCAAGACGAACAAACGGAGGCCATGTGTTAACGCGGATTTGTGGTATGACCCTTTCACCAAGGTACCAACAAAACCCAAAAGGACCCTCAAATAAGATCCTCCTTTCACTCAACTCCCGTGCTATAATTACACTTGGAGGGAGTTGGAGTTGGGCCCAAGGATGGAAATTGGTCTGCACATATAGGATTCATAAGGAAACAAGCAGGCAAAAGTGAAGAACAGCAAGAAAACGAGCATAAACCGTGCATAGCCAAGGCTAGCGCAGGCCACAGCTAGGCTCACAAGGTCCACCACATGTAGTGGGTAGGGACAGCCAGCAAGATAGTGAAGTAAAAATTTTCTGGGCATACTTTTGAGGTTAATTTTGAGTCTAAAGTCAACATATCGAAGTCACACGGTTGAGGGCAGATCTCAAGAAGCCTATATCATGTATATTGGACTATTGAAGATAGATTTTAGCCCATGACATAGAGCTCGGAAACGTTGGATGATTTGTTGAGCCAGGAGAAAGATGTGGAAAGTATTAATACAACCATGGCTATATTTTGCAAACCAAGTAAGATTTTTATCCACACAAGATGAAAATATATTGGGAATAAATAAATAGAGCATACCTCAATGATCTTCCACAAGCCGCACAAGGGAATATAGTTGGTTAAGTCTTTCTTGGGTTTTGTTTGTCACACACTCGGCATAGAGGCCCCTTATGAGACAAGTGTACGCGGGAGCACCCTAGTTAGGCTCCTTTATTTTGTCGAGGTCCACTAAGTTCACCAAATAGTGAACGTGAACCTTAGAGGCTTGGTCGGAAAAGAGCACCATGCTCGATAAGAGAGCAAGCAAGATCTGGACCTCTTATTGTGGAGAATGTCAAGGCCAAAACCTAACATCCTCAAAAGCCTCGAAAAGAATGGTATACTTAAAGAAGTTTTCCCGAGGAAACCTACTAGCCATGGGACGAAAGACATAACGAAGATAGCCATGATATTTGTACAAATTCCGGTCATAAGCTAGAGGCTCCCCGAGAAGCCCAAATAAGATAAAACAGCAAAATGAACCGGGTAATAGTCATTTCCTCGAAGGGAAGGTGGAAGGTATTAGTGGTATTCCAAAAGCGCTCATTAATGGCCCTAATGGGATCCCGCTCTCTTTTATCACAAAGATGGTTTAAAGTATGGAAGAGAAAGCTAAACCCAGCATTGTGCATGACATCTTCAAGAGGATAATTCATCTTTCTACATGTCTCCATAAATTTGGGTACAACTCTACTACTCCGAATTGAGCCCTTCTTCAAGACAAAAATCCAACAAGATTTTTAGTAGAAGAAGTTACTCTAAATGAGCAAAAGTTTAAGTTTAAGCCAACTAGCTTACCGAAGGAGTAATGGCAAGTGAAGAAACATGATTCTCATCCACCACCAAGGTCATTTGGATTCCATTTGTTATGAGGATGCCATTCTCGCTCGGGAAAGTTATCTTGGACAAGCTTCTCTGCTCTTGTCCTCCCGGTAGGATGAGCCTTTCTCCTAGACAGTTTTTAAGAGAAAGATTTTGGAAACCAACTAGTTTTCAATAAGAGCAAAGCAAGAATGCATAAGAGTAAGGCAAGAATGCAAGAGATAAGTAAGTGTGCAAAGTGAACACACTAAACATCTCTTTTATAGACCTATTCGGTCAAGCCAAGCCAAGCATGCAAGACAAGAGTCAAAAAAGGCAAATGAGGTCAAGGGAATCTGGCAGAGCATGCCGGAGCTAGGCCTCGCACCGGCTACTAGGCACGGTGGCATCCCATCAACGGCAGCCTTGCAGCCCTAGCTGGTGGCCTAGCTTGTGAAGTCCCATCAGCCGTGGCATGTGACTTCTTAGCATCATGTGCATGCAAGTGGAAGCTCTTCAACCCACCAAATCAGCCTTTTAAGATCATATTTTCAGTCTATTTTCGATTGAGTTATTCAGGTAGAACATTGAACTTTTGTCAATTTGATTATCCACTAACAAGCATGTTAGTATAACAGATTATCAAGCCAAGCTTCATATCAGAAACGATCGAAGTTTCAGCATCAAAACTTACCAAGCTTTAGGCTCCGATCAAGCCAAGCTTAGGATCCTCTTACCAGACTTCGAATGCATACATCACAAGTCCAGGCCCTCATCTTGGAGTTCAGGTTCGACAACAATCAATTCCAAGCATTACACAACAACAATTAATATTAAATCACCACATAGAATAGAGGTGAGTATCCTTTAATGTCTACTTTGACCCTTCATCTTTCAGCCTCGGTCAAAGTGGGGGCTAACCGTAGACACCTAAAAAGTGTCGTCCCTTATCTCCTTTAATTTTGTATTTTATATTGTGGGCCTGATGATGGAATCTTGAGTCCTGTTTGAGGATTTGTATCGTAGACTAAATTTGATTGGTGCGATGGAAGCCAGTAAACCACAAAGAACCCCCAACACCAAATAAATAGCCTTTTGCCTTGGATCGGTCCAGTCCAAAATCCCTTTTTCTTTCGGACGGTCCAAGTACGGGCCAAGCCTCCAGAGACAACAGAATCCAATTTTGCGTACCGGGAAATTCCAGGCTCGGAATTCTTCATTTCATTTTTGTCCAATCAGACTCGGAGCTGAAGACCTTAAGACGACGTTAAGCATTGCATTTCATGATCATGAGCATCAAAGTTATGTGTTTAAGCTCCAAGATAGTCCGCCCGAGACTAGGAGCTTATACTCTTAAGATAACGTCGTATGGCCGGCGCCCCTACCCGGATTTCTTAAGTGGAACACCAAGTTTTGGCCAAGAAGACTCCCTTTGTAGCACGCTAAGGAACGAAACCCTAGGTATCCCCGGGTGGTCGGCACTCCCAACCCAGATTTTATCCGGTTCTATCCGGTCTTATCCCTTTGTTTTGTTCCAATTTTTTGTTGCCGTTTCTGCTTAGCTTTGGACGGCCGACCGAGGGAAAACCCTAGGTCATTTGTGACCTAGACCTTTCCCTATAAATAGAGAGCCTTTCCTCTTATTTTAGTGACGGCTTCAGCCTATGCGTCATGCGGCCAAAACAGTTCAGACGACCTTCTCCTAAAACATTACTCTGCTGAAAAGTAACCTCAAACATTCCTTTTACTAAACATCGCTGTTGAATCCTTGCTAAGAGCTAAAGAATATTCAGTTATTCCGATCTCTTGGGATTCATTCAGCTTATTTTTCCTATTCCTTAAGAACTCACCTTCTCGGAACTTATAAAAAGACCTTTTGCTTGATTCACCATTGTCGCAGTAAGAAATCCAGTGCGGAGATCCATATCAGCAGGTGGGACAACCTAAGGCCACCAATTCGGCCTTCAAACGATTATTTATTTTATGATTTTTATAACTTTCCGTATTTTGGAGAAGAATTGTATCGTTTTTATTTCCTCCCCACCCGATGTGATAATCTTTAAAGCTTCTAGTTTTATTTCGTTTTTGTTTTCTTTATCGCTTTCCTTTTACATGCTTTTTATCGTTTTTATTCATGTTTGGCTGCTTTAATTTCGTTTATCATGTTGTGTGCTTGTGTTTAATACGTTATTTTAATTCACTACTCAAACTAATAATGGCCGTCTTCAAACGGGCGGAACGGAAGGGTTTTCCCTATGTTTCGTACCCTTGCCCGCGAATCCGATTCTCAGTCTAAGACCGATGGAGTCACTTTTAGCCTCTTTCAATTTTACTTTTTCCATACTAAGATTGAGAGAGCATTTGTTTAATTTTTTGTTGGTTTTTTCTTTCCTAAAACTGACTGACAACTCCTTCTTTTACTTTATTTCTATTCAAATTGCATCTTGCTTTTTTCTTACTGCAGGTACAAAATTTAAGGATTCCAGATCTGCCTGCCAAGCCAAAGGTCGAGGTTGATTTGTTCAGCCATGGCCCGTGGCCTGCGCCTCTGACCATCAGGTGCTGGCTTCGGCCATCACCGGGTGGCCAGTGGTCGTGGCTTGGGTCCAAACTGGTGGTTTGACCCTAAAGCCTCACGGCAAATATGAATCCCTAGTTTTTTTTTATTTTTTTCAGTTAAGAAATAACATCTTGAGAATTCTGAAAATAATTTTTAAAATAAAATAATGAATAAAATCGCCTATCAATTTAATTTAATTCATTTTTAACTTGATTTAATAAAATTCGGTACTCTAAATAAGAGATCAATCCCCACTTTCAAAAATCAACTTTAAAAACCTTGAAATCATTTTCCAACTTTAAAAAAAAACCGCGCCTGAAGCCATTGTTGGGGAAGCTTGGTCTGGCCAGGTCCGATTCGAGGCGGCCTCCGGCTGTGGTTCCTACAAAAGGATTTGATATGGCGATGGCAAAAATGGGAGTGTTCATTGCTAGATTTCATATTTCAATAGAGCGAGATGAAAAACTTAAGAAGAATTTTGTGTACTTTGACAAAAAGCCCCTTGTGATGCATCCTTGGGTTGTTGGCCTATCTACTGAAAGGGATGAAATAGCTAAGATACCAATCTTGGCTAAATTTCATAATCTGGATTTTAAATTTGGAGTGTTAAGGGATTGAGCAAAATAGTTAGCCTAGTAGGTCGACCTTTGGCCACGGATAGACACACCCAAAGCAAGTTTGAAGCTACATACACAAGAATCCTCATTGAAATGGACCTCAGTAAAGATTTCAAGGAGGAAATCACGTTTATGGATGAAAAAGGGGTTTAATTCATTAGTTAGTTGAGTATAAGTGGACACCTATGAGGTGTGAGCACTGCAAACAATTTAGGCACGAGGCGAGTAATTGCAAGAAGAAGGTTATGAGGGTTTGGAGGAGGAAACAACTAATCACAGATGCCCTCAACTAGTAAAGGCAGTTATTAACAATGAACAACTACCTATAGAAATACATGAGGAAGAGGTTACTACAAGGCCTGAGCACATCATAACTGAAGTGACCCCTACACAATTTACCTTTTGCTCTATGCCTTATAATTTGGTGGTACTTTAAAACAGCTTTGCGTCACTAGCACTTGATTGGAACAATAAATACACTTGATTAGGAATAATAAATGCAATTATTGCAATGTAATATGTTTGTTTTAAACCAAAACACTCGCTAATAAAGAGGAAGACATAAAGGCTAGTATAGGACAATGATTAGCTGTTGTTACCAATGCAATATCACATGAACGTAGCAAAATTTGGTTGATTTGGAGACTAACTGAGGTTACCATTACAATGCTGAGAATTCATAGACAATTTATTCACGCACTCAACGAGGAAAAAGGAAACAAGATTTTCATAAATGTTATTTATGGCGATAATGATGCTACATGTAGACAGGTCTTATGGGAAGAGCTACTAGCTTTACAAGCAGGGACTAATCTTCCCTGGATTATTGGAGGGGATTTTAATGCATTACTTAGATGAGAGAATTGATGGTGATATATTATCTATTGTAGAGAATACAAAATTCCACCAATGGATGGTTGATTGTGATATGCAGGGCACAAATTTACTTGGAAGAATAAGTAGGGCAGTAAAAGGGTCTTTTCAAAGATTGACAAGGTATTTATTAAAGGTCTAAGGCTAAATAACTTTCCTAATGCAGAATATGCTATGCACAATGAGAGGATATCAGATCATCATCCTCTACTTGTCAACCTAAAAGGTAAATCTATTGGTAGAAGGAAGAGATTCAAGTTTTATAACATGTGGACTACTAGCCTGGGATTCAAGCAGCTTGTTTTGGAAATCTGGTCTACAAGCCATGAGGGGACTACTATGTTCCAAATGGTAAGTAAATTACAAGATTTGAACAAGCCGTTGCAAGGCCTTAATAAGCGGCAACTTGGGGATATTCATAGGATAGTGCAGGAGGCTACAGCCTGGCTAGTTAGAGCACATGAAGCTGTACATGCTGATCCATAAAGTGATAACCTTTACTAAGCTAAGATTGATGTTTCACAAAGCTATAAACATATGTGCAGGGCTAAACATATGTTGTTACCCCAAAAACAAAGAGAACTAGTTAAAAAAGGGTGATCAAGATACTGATTACTTCTTTGCTTGGTTGGCCAATAAGAAATACAGTTCAGATGGAGAATCCAATTGGGGTTTTGGTATATGAACAAGATGAGATTGGGGAATTATTGGTATATTATTTTTCCAAATTTCTTGAACACAAAGAAGCCACTTAAAAGGTATCTTATGATTGCAGGGTGCTTGTCTGCATATTGAACAACAAGCAATATTACTAATCACAAATGAGGAAGCCAAAGCAGCCATGTTTAGCATTGATTGCATAAAAATTCCAAGTCCAAATAGCTATTCACGAGTGGCTTTTTCATGGCCAACTGGGATATAGTGGGGCAGGTGTAATGCCCCGACCTTAATCCAATACATCAACAAAGATTAATAAATATTAATGAGCGCATGCACTTCAATTGACACTTTTATTCATCATTATCATGTGTATTATATACTTGTGCCAGTAACCATATTATGTGTTGCAGGACTCGGATGATGATAGCGACGCTTGGCAAAGAAATAAATAAATAAATGATCAAATAAATTATGCCTTGTGATTATAATAATAATAATAATAATAATAATAATAATAATAATAATAATAATAATAATAATAATAATAATAATAATAATACGCCTAAAGTTTGTAATAGTTATTCAAGTCGAGAATTCCTTAAACCGACATTCTTTTAACTTGAGTTTGGCTATTAGGGTATTTGAGCTTGTAGAGAGTAGAGGGCCCAATAACCAAGCAAATAAAAATAAAAATAAAATAAAATAAGGGGTTGGATTCAGATTTGAGGAGAGAGAAAATTCAGATTCAAAATTTGCCTATTTAAACCCCAAAATCTCAAAAACCCCACCTTCATCATTTTCTTTTCATTCCAAAAGAAACTCATCTCCCTCGCTCAACCCCCTCTACTGCCCAGCCAGGTTGACCACCACCACCATCACCAACTCCTCCGGTCGCCGGAGTCGGAGCCACCAGCCGCCGGCCACCGCGGGTTTTTGCTGCTGCCCTGCTGCTGTGTCTGCTGTATCTGCTGCCTGCTGCTACCGCCAGTCGTCCCTGGTCGCCGCCTGCAGCCACCGGAGCTCCGATCAGCCACCCCTTCCACCATAAAAGCCCTCATTTTTCTTGTGGGTTTTGGGTAAAAACCTCAACCTTCAACTAAGCAATTCCTTTAATTTTTAGAAATAATTAGTATTATACTTTTGGGGATCGTTGATTGGAAACGTTAACTCGAGTTGCCCAAATCTTGGTATGAGAAGTAATTACCTTGCATGCACTTTTAATGTGTTTTAATGAGCTAATATGATACTTACAATGATGTAAAATTCATAAGATAAACCTTTCATAGATATCTCACAAAGACAAAATACATAGAGCATAAGAAATTGGAGTTTGGAAGACTTTGGCCCCCACCACGGATGCCCCCACAGCCTGTGGGGCAGGCCGTGGTGGCCAGCAGTGAGTTAATTGACCCAAAACACCCACCACAGGTGCTCCCACAGGCCATGGGGTAAACCGTGGTGACCACCAGAAGCCCCCACTGACCGTGGGAAGGCCCTTGATGACCTCTAGAGCCGACCATTGACCCCCACTGGCCGTGGGAAGGTCCGTGGTGGCTTCCAAAGCAAAGAAAATTTGGTTTTCGTGATGACTCAAGTTTATTAGAAAATTTTGGAGGAAGAGATTAACTAAAATGAGCATGCATGTAAAAAAAAAAATTAAAATGAAACTTTAAAAGAGTACAATATTATGTGAGGATCTAAGGAAAAAAAAAAGGTATGCATGTTGTGTTATGAGAATATGGATTAAAAATGTGAATTAAGGAGAATAGATAAGTTGAATGATTTAAGAAGTTGAAGACATTAAGTAATTTTGGGAAGATTAAAGAAAATAAGTCATTTTGAGGGTTAAAGGAAAGAAGTGATTTGGATTATTGAAGTAAATTAAAGAAAAAAATGAGGTTGAGAATTTAAGAAAATAAGCTAACGTAGGCGATTTATAAGAATTGGGTTAGGTATCCAAGTGAAGAATTAAACAACGTTGGAGGATTAAACAATTAGGTGGATAAGAGACTTAATTTAGGAAGGGATCGATTAACACAACAGGTGTTTTATGGAGAAACGGTCAAGTGAACCTTATGATCATATGGTGTGTCAAAAAGGGTTGGTATAAGTTATGAATGTTACTTTAAAACTTCAACCTATAAAATTTAACCAACCGATTTAGCAATCTGCGAAGTGATTTTGCCTTCATAAATTCATCTAGTCATGGGAAGTTACAAAAGGAAATAATGTAAGTAATAACAATAGTGATGGTAATAATAACGATAATAAATTTGATTACTAACAGTATTGAACCTATTAATGAAACACCTTATTTTGTTAAGGCATCCACGTCGTTCATCCGAGTCAGCAACTTCAAAGGGATCAAAAAGAATATTTCCATGAGTTAAGGTATGTTTATTGCTTGTACCTTACGAAAATCCACCTGTTTATATCAACGCTAAAATGGTTTGCTTAATCAAAAAGGAACCATTTCAAATATTATTGTCACCTAATTATGTGGTCTGCCCTACATTAATCATGTTATATCATGATCATATCATATCATATATATTTGACCATTATCAACCAGACGTTGCCGATAGGTCTTGGTATGCGCATATTTAGGGAAACCGATGATCGTAAGGAGCTACTCAGATAATAAATGAATAATTGTTTTACTATATTCTTCATATCTTATTTATAAATGAATTAAAATGCATGCGCTCAAATCATATATCTTCACTTAATTACTTACAGTACATGGATAAGCATGCTGAGCTTTGGCTCATTATTTCAAAATGTTTTATCTGTTCTGTTTTAGATAAAACTACTCCAGAAGAGAGCAAGAAGTAGGTTGTCTACTAGCTGAAGTGTCTTAGGGGCTCATAGTGGTGGTGACCTGTCGTGTCTTGAGTTGTTTTGGTTGTGTCTTTAAGTCATTACCCTGAAGACACGTATTTAATTCTCTCTGCTTATGTTGTTCCTCGTCGGACTTTTTCTTTCGAATTAAGACCTTATCAAGATTGCACGTAATCTATTTGAATGTTGCCTTGTTCCTTGTTTGGAGCGGAGGTAACGCCTCTAACCTATATTTCTGTTGCGCTAATTACTAGTTAATCAGTCCTTAGGATTAACCTAGTGATTATGGGGTTTGGGGCGTTACAGCAGGACATAAGCAATGCAATAAGGGATTTTTTCTCTACAGCTAAGCTCTTAAAGCAAGTTAATGCTATTGTGTTAGCCATGGTACCAAAGGTTGAAAACCCTATCAAACTAGTTGACCTTAGACCCATTGCTTGGTGCAACTGCTTGTACAAATGCATAACTAAGATAATATGTAATAGGATGAAGACTGTCATGCCTGAAGTGTTAGATAAGACACATGGGCCTTTATTGCAGGAAAATCTATATTGCAGAATATGATGAGGTGCAGACCTACTGAGGTTTTACAAAAGGAAAGGGATATCCCCTAGATGTATGTTGAAGGTTGATTTAAAAAAAGCTTATGATTAAGTCAGGTGGAGGTTTATAGAAGATCTATTGCTTGGGTATGGGTTCCTTTTTAAGTTTATACAAATCATAATGTGTTGCATAACTGTTCTAAGTTTCTCAATTCAAATAAATGGGAATATACATGGGTACTTTCAAAATGGAAGGGGATTAAGGCAAGGGGATCATATGTCCCCCTTTATCTTTGTACTTGTAAAGGAATACCTGTCCAGAGCTCTCACAATTTTTACAAAGCAAAAAGAATTTAGGTTCTACCTAGACTGCAAGAAGGTGAAGTTAAGTTCACTTAGCTTTGCTGATGATCTATTGCTATTTTGCGAAGCTAAACCACAAAGCATAAGATGCATACAAGCTACCTTTCTGCTTTTTTCAGAAGCTTCAGGGTTAGAAGCCAATTAGGATAAATCACAAATCCTACTGGATGGGGTTAGTGACATTGAAGCAAGATTCCTAACTCAGATAACGGGATATAGAAGTGGAGAATTGCCGTTTACGTACTTAGGTGTACCTATGAAAGCCCAGAGGTTGAGTAAAAATGATTGCCAAGCACTAGTTAGCAAGATAACAGCTAGATTGAGAACATGGCATGTGAAAAGAATATCATATATAGGTAAAGTCCTACTAATTAGTCAAGTTTTACTAAGCATATTTACCTACTGGTGCCAAATGTTCATTATACCAAAAGTTGTGATCAAAGAGATAAATGCCATTTGTAGACAATTCCTGTGGAGTGGAAATCCTTAGAGGAAGACTGCTCCCATTGCACGATCCACACTTTATGTAACACCCCTAGACCCACCCTAGGAGTATTACATGCTAGGGTTCCCCAAGAGGAACCCCTAAGGCTGCTTAGGGTCTCAACTTGGGGTTACTAACCCTTTCTTAATCTGGCGGAAGCGCGGTTCTGGGTTTTCAAAGGTTTTTCTGGAAATTTCGGCAGAGTTTCCTCCGTAAACTGGCTAAACCCATGGGCTTAAAGCCCTAACCCTGCACGAAACACAATCTTAAACTCAACGAGCCACACGCTCGGAGAAACACAACACAACTCAACGAGCCACACGCTCGGAGTATTCACATAGGGATTTACATTCATAATCAAACTTAAGCTCACATACAATAGTCTTTACAACATCTTTCTAAACAAAAGACAGAAAAACAAGTAGTGAGCCCGGCATCTCCTATTCGTCTCGCTATTTCCAAAAGCCAAAGGCAACTCCTGCCGGTCCTAACTTCTGTACCTGAAATGTTGGTGATGTCATGAGCTCACTAGCCCAGTGAATAATCCAACCCAACCCCGGGTTTCACTTTGCATATTAATTCATTAACAAACACACATAAGTTCACAATTCATTAATAACATGCGATTCAGATCATACATGCTTAAGACATGCAAGATTCTAAACTTACCAACTTGCCGAGAATCATAATGACATCACTTATTCATGAATTCAATTAAACATGCATCATTCGTCTTTCTACGCAAGTAAGTCATAGAATCACTCATCATGCAAATCATTCATCACGTAAATCATATCTTAGTTCTTATGGTATTCATTTCTTATGAAATCAGGATTCGTTCTTCCTCTTATTCTTCTTCTTGAGTTCAATCATGCATTTCATAAATCATCGATTCTTGGTATGCACGATCATTCGTTTCTTCATATGGTACTTCTTTTAAGTCTTCTTAGTTTCGAATGGAAAGAAGATTTATGCACTGCTCTAAAGACCCAGTTCTTGGAGCCAAAACAATTCGTGGGCTCAGTTCACGGAGGCATACAATTCGTGGCCTCGAGGCATAACAATTCGTGGCCTCGAGGCAGCCTCCCATCCCTGAAGGACGCATACTGTCAATTCTTAGTGGAAGCAATTCAATTCGTGGCTTCGGGTTGACAGACACTTCTATGGCCATAGCTTCGAGAGGGTTCTTTAATTCGTGGAGTCTTAGATCAATAACACAATCCTTTCTCCCTTCTTTAGTTCTTTAAGTTTCTTATCTTCTTATTACTTATACATAAGAATTACTTAATTCACATAATTCATGCTTAGCACGTTCATGCGTAACTTCTTCAAAGCAAGCACATCACATAAGCAAGTTCCAACTCAAGTACGATCAATTCATTTCACATACGCATGCTTATGTCATTTACAATCGATCTAATTCAGGATAAACACATAATCACATAAACATGTCAAATAGGATTCCTAATCGACGAACTTATCGTTTTCATGATCGCGTATTATCGCGTATAAGTAGTTTATGGTTCTATAACTTTCCTTAATCAATGAATATCTTTTAATCTAGCCACATAGCTTCTTAAATCTCAGCTCTTAATTCAGTTACTCACTTATATGCGATTTAGCCCAAAACAGAACATTTTCACTTAATATTGCATATCTCCCAATCTACTCATCCAATGCATACGAAATTTTACAGGAATTTCTCATAAATCATCAGAAGCTACAGTAAAAATTTCAGGAAATTTGGGCTACATATGACAGCACAATAATTCGGACAGCATGCTTAATTCACTGAAAAATCTGCACTAAATCATGAATTCAATTTTCTGATTTTTCTCACTAAACCTATGCAAGCTATTTTCATCAACTTCTCAATATACAGTTCAATAATCATGCTTAAGAATAATCAATAATCACTAAATTCATGAACCGGACATCAAATTCGCAATATGCTTTTCAATTCATGAGTTGCTAGTTTCGTGAATTTAGGCCTCTGGCTTCTTCTATTAACTTAGGGTTTCCAATTTCATGCTTTGAATTCATATTCAATCCACCTAATTCATTTTAATCTAGAGGATGAATTCAGACTACTCACCTTAAATTCTTAGAGGTTCTAAGAATTCAGTTCTACGAGGTTTCGGATTGGGTTTCGGTTTGGGTTTTGCTTTCTCTTCGCCTATCTCTCGCTTCTGGTTCTTCGTCCCTCTCGCATCCCTCTCTGCTCTACCCTTGCTTCTGTCTCTGCTCTGCTTCTTCTTTCCTTTCTCCTTCGTCCGCTGCCTGTCCTCGGGCCTGCCGTGCCCGCCGGCAGCCGGTTTCCAGCGTTCCTCTTGCTCCCGCTCCCGCTCCCGCTCCCGCTTTGTTCCGCTTCGACTTCGTCTCTGCTCTACTTCTTCTTTCTTTCGTTCCCCCTTTCTTCTTCTGCTCTGCTCGGCCTCCCGAGCCCGAGCCCTCCCTTTGCTCACCGGCGGCGGCGTCCTCGCCGTTCGGGCGACTCTCGCGTTTTCCCCCTCTCTTGCTCTGCCTCTGCTCCTTCTCGTTTCCCCTGCTCCTTCTCTCGCTTTCCCCTCCTCTGCTTCTTTCCCTGCTTCGCTTCGCTTCTGCTTCTTCGTTCCTCTTCTAATGTCTCAGCCCCCTTCTCTCTCCTCTTCTCCTAATTACACATAATGGGCTGCTTGCCTAATTCCAATTGGACCCTTAACTCTTTTGCTCTCATCAATTGCCAACTCCTCCTAAATTGCCAGCCATCCCTTTCCCATTTTCCTTTCTTTTTCTTTTAATTGGGCCCAACTTCAACTTCTCAAGGCCCAATTTAGCTAGCCCATGCTCGGTTTCGGTTCTCGGGTTTCTAATTCCGACTCGGAAAAATTCTAATAATTCACTACCAGGCAAGCACCTGAAATTTCGGGATCTCACACTTTACCTGCCTATAGAATAGGAGAGCATGAGGATCCATGACAGCAGCACAAGAAATATTGCACTAGTATTTAAACTGATATGGGTAGTAGCATTAAAAGAGGACAACCTCTCGGTCAAATGGGTGCACCATTATTATATGAAGAAGGATACAATATGGCAATGCAAGCCTAAATCAAGTTCCAGTTGGTACTTGAGGAAACTATTCAAGGTCAGAGATATGATGTTGGCAGGAGTAGACACAAACAAATCCATACGGTTGCCTACAAATAACAAACTATACAATGTTAAGGGTATGAACTGCTAAGAAATAAAGAATTGAAAGTTAAGTGGTTTAACTTGGTATGAGGTAAACCAAGAATCCCTAGATGTACCTTTTCCTTTAGGGTAGCACACACCAAAGGCTCATGAAAACAGACAAATTAGCAAGGATGGGCATTAATTGCAGTGAAACCTGAGTGTGTATTTTGCAATCAGGAAGTGGAAACACACCAACACATCTTTTATATACACGTTACGTAAGAAGAACAGTACTGGCAGAGCACACTCAATGGGTGCAAACAGAGTTCATATGGGGGGGATTGACAGAAGGAGATAACGGAGGTAACAAGCAATGCAAAAAGAAAGGGGTGATAAGATTGTGTGTGGCTGTCAGTATATATAGCTGCTGGAGGGAGATAAATAGTAGGATTTTCTCAGATACAAAACAAGAAGCTCAAATTTTAGCAAGAGAATGTGGTGGAGTGATAATTAGCAGAAGTAAAACTGAAAGTTTCAATGATTAATGAGAGCTACTAACCTTTTACCAAAAAAAAGAAAATTGTTTTTCTAAAATATTTTGAGTTATGTTTTCTGACTTTTTAGTTGGGGGCAGGTCTTACTTGGAATTTTATTAAGTATCTTCTTTATTTTTGGTGAAAATTTATCTTAAATTTATGTAACATCTACGTACATTTTGATCATAGGATGAAACATTACACTTATTCATTCTCTTTATTGCTTTTAAATATACTAGCTAAGATTCGTATGGTGCCTCAGGATTGCTAATTATTTTAGGAGATAAATTGTTCAGTAATTACATTATATGGTATGTTGAGAGTATAATTAAATAAGTGTATAATGTGTAGATAAATTTAAAGCAAAATGTAATAACATTAGATTTAAATAGAGGATCAAAGGAGAAGAATATATTAAGTATAAATTTAAAATTATTTTAATTTGAAAAATAAAATATCAGGGAAGAAAGGTCAATCAATATAACTGAAATCCATAATAAAATAAACATAGTACTCAAAATTATTGTCTTTACTATCAAAATATATTTGAGATACATAATTAGGAATAAACAATTGTAAGATAGAAACGCAAGTTGAGCTGGTAGGTATAACGATTAGTCTTTCATCTATGTTAACATAAAAAATCACCATTATTAATCTAACATAAAAAAATCACCATTATAATTTAGATTAATAGGTATTGACATACATATGAAATGTATATGTATTTTTGTTACCTAGATAAAAACTATCTTTAGGATGCCTTCAGAAAGAAATTTATTCCCCCAATCAACTGAGATAATTAAGTCAACATATCGTTCAACTTCTCCTTAGTAAGGAGGCTCCATGACAAAAATCAATGACTCATCTAAATGAAAAGGTAGAAAATGTGAATATAATAAAAACTCACCTTTTTCCAGTATTACAATTTAGATTTATTAACAGTAAATACACACACTATTATAAACCACAAAGTATAGGTTTTACAATCATTGTAACTTTATTATTACGACAAAATGAACTTGGAAGCTCATAATTTATACGAAGAAGAATTGCAGCAGCTAGAGTTGTGCATTATTCGGTCAAAAACAGGACCAGACCAAAAGCTGGCTTAGACCGCACTGGACCGGACCGATCATATTCGGACCGGTCTACGGTCCACAAAATTTTTTATTTGATCTTTGGTCCGGTCCAACCGGTCTTCTATCCGGATCGAGGACCGAATAAGTTACTAAAAACAATATAAGTCACACTGCCTAATATATTTATATATATAGCTAATCAGGATTTTTAATTGGGAACATATTCCAATTCATTTGCGTCTTAATTTTGACCAATTTGAAACGCAATTCTCTCTCCAAGTTTCAACATTTTTTTAGTTAGCCCATATCTATATATGCGATAATCTCTATTTGGAGTACTTGGATTAAAATGTCACTGAATTATCTTGAGTGTTAAAATACCACTAATTAGTTTGATGATCAAGGACTGTCATTGAACTAATTATTATGAGTAAAAAATGTCACTATACCTCATTTTATCCGTTCTTACACCACTGATCTAGTGACACATGTACGACTGAAATTTCATCAATGAAATTTTTAACAGCTTAATAATTAGTCTAGTGGCAATCGTTGATTATCAAAATAATTAGTGACATCTTTTAACATTTCAAGATAATTCAATGACATTTTAATCCGAGCACCCTCTCTATTTGGTCCACTTCGGTCCAATCAAGATTCGGTTCGGGTTTTTCAGTCCAGTCCAAGTCCAAATCGAAAGTTACTCGGTTCAGTCCTCGGTCCGCCAATTTCTCTTATTCAATTTCAAGTCTAATGCAGTTCAGTTCAATCTGGTTCGGGTTTGGAGCGATAAACGCACCTAGTTACAACATTTTGAAGAACTATAAAAATGCATGCACCCAATTTGTCTCTAATTTCAACGATAAAGAAAAATTTAAAAAGTAAATACTAATAATCAGGTGAATATCAATGTTTAATGTAGCACAATCCTAAATAAGTTAACATAAGGAAGGGATATTATAAAATATTTACCTTATAGAAGTACTATATCTTGAATTTTGACATGAACAATATGGTAAATTTAGGGAAAAAAACATAATCAATGAAACATAGATGGCAATGTTCACAAGAGGCATGACCATCAGATAAATCATATGAACGTAGAAAAAGATATGATAGTATCTTACCTGCGAATTGCATATCAAGTATGAAGGCAAGTCAATTTTCACTTATACAAAATATATGGAAAAAAAGAATGAAAGATATAATAAATAATAATAAATGCGTATAATGAATTTGTTTCATACATTTGCCGTTGGGAAGTATTCATTTATCATAATTCACATTGCAATAAACAATTTTTCTAAATGATGAATGGCCCTCACCTTCTTCGACGAATATATTCAAGTTTTCGTGGTACATGCAGTTTAACCTCTTCATTAGTGTACCTAACAAATGGAATGAAATACTAAGAGCATAGGCATATGGACAAAAATGTGAAAAACTTTTATAGCGAATCTATTTTTATGATGAGTAAAATTTAGACACGTCACTATGTGACACATCATTACCATCCCCTTCCAAATGCACAAAATTACGTAAGATAATCCCTCACAATTGAAAATAAATTTGAGTTTCAACATAAGTGGTAGGGGTGAGCATGTCTCGACTGGTACCCTAAAACCGGACTCGAAGAGGTTAAATGAGTAAGGTTCTAGAATCGAAACTATTTATTCGGTTTCGAGTCAGGTTCCTGAAAATTAGGAACCTATCCAACAAATTCCCATTTCGATTCTCAAAATCAAACCCTAAAACCGGAACCCGAAACTGTTAATATAGGTTTAGGTTGTATTCTAGGGCTTAGGTTTTGTTCAATCTTTAGGCCTAAGTGAGGCGCTGAACCCACAACGTACTCATTTCACAAGCTCAATTCAGAAAACCCTAATTGCTTGTTTCCCTCATTTTTCATTTCTTTCTACTGGAGAAGTGGGACCTTAATTTCACAGTGCTCTAAGGAACCTTTCCTGGATAAGTAGGAGACTGGTTAAGTGGAAACTAATGGGCCTAAGTGGCCGTTTATTAACCCTGGTCAACATTCGGTTGGAAAAATAAGGACTAACCTTAGTAATGCGGAAGCAATTAGATCGGTTTCTGTTCAATAGCCTACAAACGAATTCCCGTGCAGATCGATATCCCACGAACTAAATCCCGAGTCACGAACACATCAATTCTGGTTATACTCCGAAATCCGGATATACCAGTGTCACTCGAAATAATATAACCGGCGCCTACTAGAGTAGCCAGAAAGCAGCCACGACACAAACCCAAAGACCTCTCGGGATGGTGAGTCTAGCTGTGAGAAAGAGTTGAGGATTTCTACGGAAAAATTTAGAGAAGCAACAGATGCTGTGTACGTCTTTGTCCTGTGCTTTTCGTATATTCTATATCCAGATTAAATAGGAGGTCTTCACTCCTATCTCCAGAGTTGGGAAGTTGAGTCTATCTCAACTTCATCCCACTTATCCAGGAACCTTTCCTAGAGAAGTGGGAGACTAGGTAAGTAGAAACTAATAGGCCTAAGTGACCATTTATTATCCTTGGTCAACAGTCTATTGGAAAAATAAGGACTAACCTTAGTAATGAGGAAGTAATTAGATCGATTGTCGTTCGATAGCCCACAAACGACTTCCCATGCCGATCAATATCCCACGAACTAAATCCCGAGTCACGAATACACCAATTCTGGTTGTACTCCGAAATCCGGATCTACCAGTGTCACTCGGAATAATATAATCGGCGGCTACTAGAGTCACCGGAAAGCAACCACGACACAAACCCAAAAACCTCCGGGATGGTGAGTCTAGCTGTGAGAAATAGTTGAGGATTTCTAGAGAAAAATCGGAGAAGCAACAGATGCTATGTACGTCTTTCTCCCGTGTTTTTCTGTATATTCCATATCCAGATTAAATAGGAGGCCTTCGCTCCTATCTCCGGAGTTGGGAAGTTGAGTCTATCTCAACTTCCTTAACCATCCCACATATCCGGGAACCTTTCCCGGAGAAGTGGGAGACTGGTTAAGTGGAAACTAATGGGCCTAAGTGGCCGTTTATTAACCTTGGTCAACAGCTCCCACTCGGCCATGTAGGCCTTAAAAAATCTCTAATCCTTCACATCTCCTCACGTTTCGTACCAGGAATGAAGCGTTCAACCAAAAAGTAATCGGTAGTGTCATATTAATTCACCATCTAACTAACATGACACTTTCATAAGGATAACGCCCCAAACCATTCAAAACATCACCTGTGGCATATATAATCCCTTTATGCCTACTGATATATCATATGATTATATTCCAAATATAATCGTCCAAGCTGATATGGTGAATTTGAAATGGTTTTCCTTAGCCACTCATGATGTACATCTCGGTAAGATTGCTTTCTTAATGTATTCCGCTCAGCTGTATATTTCTATAACTCTTGGAGTGTACATTAAAGTAGCAACATCTAACTTAGATTTCACATCATAGTTCTAAGTCAAAGGGAATTGTGTTTTGAAACAAGAACGTTTCGGGATCACACAGTGATAAGGAAGGGAAACTATTGTCACTCACAAGGTCATCTTTTTAGCACACACAATATGAAATGTGTGTTATGATATAACTCTCACTAAGGTGAGCTTGTCACTTTTGTATCATGCGAATTACAAGTTCCAAGTTTTTCTTAAAAACCTGACTTGAGTCACTGGATTAGCGCACTCAACGTAATCCTGCCACTTAAATTTGCCTAAAGGCTTCAATATAAGGTTGTGTTATATTCGAGTTTTTCTTAAATCTCATCTTTATTTCAATGAAACACCAATCTTTATTTCAATGAAAAAGTTCATCTCGAATGTATGTCCAAAAACAAAAATACAAGATATTTCAAATGACTAAACTCTACGAAGACCTAAACTCATCATATGAATTTTGAACACATCTCTAAGAGTCGGATTAGTCAAAGGATCAGCGATCATCTTGTTAGTCGATAAATATTTGACAGCAATCTCTTTCAACTTTATAGCATCCCTCATAAAGTGATAACGCCTTTTAATATGCTTAGCCTTCCTGTGAAACTTAGGATCCTTAGCATATTGAATGGCAACAGTGTTATCGCACCACATCTCGACAAGATCGTCAACTCTTGGAGAAAGGTTGACATCCTGGAGAAAACTCCTTAGCCAGATTGCCTCCCGAGCGGCAAGGCAACTAGCGATATATTCTGCTTCCATAGTTGACAGAGTTATGCAGTCTTGCTTCTTACTACACTAAGATATGGCTCCCCACCAAGGGTAAAAACGTATACCGAGGTTGACTTGGACTCGTCCAGGCCACCACCCCAATCTGCATCCGAGTATCCCCTCGGTTTGAGGTCCCCTCCTTGATAACAAAGTACCAAGTCAGTAGTTTCACGAAGATAGCTCATTATTCTTTTGACAGACTGCGAGTGAGCGGGTCCCGGGTTGTTTTGGTAATGACAAACCAATCCAACCACGAAGCAAATGTCAGGCCATGTACATAGCATGGCATACATTAAGCTTCCTATCGCACTAGCGTAGGGAACACTACTCATTTTGTACTTTTATTTATCTATTTTAGGACATTGCTTATGACTCAAAGTAAGACCCTTATCGACTCGGAGTGTCAACGGGTTTGGAACTTTGCATCCGAACACGTTCCAGGACTTTCTCAATATATGCCTTCTGACATAAACCAAGAAGTTTTTAGAACGGTTCCTAATTATTTCCACACCAAGGACATACTTGGCTTCACCCATGTCTTTCATCTCAAAGATGGAAGACAACTACTTCTTAGTAGCTTTGATCATTTCCGAGTTGTTTCTAGCCAGTAGTATGTCATCAACGTATAATGTAAGAAACATAATCCCTACTGTCGTCCTCTTGACATATATACAATGGTCTTCTAAAACCATGGTTAAGTCATACAAAGTAATAACTTCATGGAATCTAAGGTACCATGATCCGGAGGACTATTTAAGACCGTATATAGATCTTTTAAGACAATAAACTTTGTCCTCTTGTCCTTTTGATACGAAACCAATAGGTTGATCCATATAAATCTCCTCCTCTAGATTATCATTGAGGAAGGCAGTCTTTACATCCATCTGGACTAACTCCAAGTCCAAATGAGCAACCAGGGCTAGAAGTAGGCGAATAGAGGTCATTCTCACCACAAGAGAAAAATCTCTTCATAATCTACACCTTCAACTTGTGTAAAACCTTTCGCCACTAATCGGGCCTTGAACTTATCAATTGATCCATCTGCTCGACGTTTAACCTTGAAAACCCACTTGTTTCCAATGGCCTTACGTCCGGGAGGAAGATCAACCAATTCCCAAACTTCATTCTTTGCCATTAAGTCCAACTCATCTCTCATGGATTCCATCCATTCTGTATGGTTTGGTGAATTTATAGCCTCTACATAAGAGGTTGGCTCTTCTATTTCCAAAGGCATGGAAAAGAAGATATCCTCTTCGATTTGAAAAAATCATCGGGGAACTTTTCCTCGCTCGCTCCTTCAAATAATTTTAGGACTTGGCTCTCTTATCTCGAGTAGGTTCAGGATTCCTCCCCTTTTCCTTTGAGATGTGGGACTCGAGTAATAGGAGAATCTCTCCCACTAATCCCTTGGGATGTGGATGAGGGTTCCCGAGAATGAGGATTGACCTCGTGGTTAGGAACTGAAGATTGAGGACGTTCCTCATTCTCTTATTAGATCTCTTGTGTAGACAAATTTGTATCATTTGAAATGGTAGGACCTCTCCCACTATCTCTGTTGTCTAATGGAAAACTATTATCCTTGGTGACGTGATGAGTATACAAATCCTCCCCTCACCGAGAGCTAACTGTTGTAACTCATACAACTCTAAGTCCTTCTTAATTTCACCAATACTTGGGAACTCATCCTCAAGAAAATCGACATTTTGGGATTCTATTTCCTTCATGCCACCAGTTAGATGCTCTCCATACATGACATATCCTTTTGAATTTTCTCGGAGACCCGATGAACACCATTTTGGTAGCTCTAGGACCAATTTTCCCATGTTGATGATTAGGTTGTGCACATAGCCAGCCGAACCCAACAGGCATAAATGGTCCAAGATAGGCTTTCTACCATTCCATAATTCATATGGAATGATTGAAATACTCTTACTTGGCACTCGATTCAGGATGTAAGTTGTCGTAAGCAATGCATCCCCCCAAAAAAACTAATTGGTCAATCAGCTTGGGCCATCATTGATCTGACCATGTCACGTAATGTTCGATTCCGGTGCTCGGCAACACCATTTTGTTGAGGAGTGCCTTGAATTGTAAGTTGCCTGCGTAGACCCTTTTCCTCACAAAACTTTTTGAACATATCGAAAGGTATTCATGACCACGATCGGTGCGAAGAGACTTCATTCTACGCTCCAATCTATTTTCTACTTCCACTACGAAGCGTTTGAACACATCTAGAGCTTCACAACGATGTGATAGAAGATACCCATACCCATATCATGAATAACCGTCTATCAAAGTGAGAAAATAACTAGCACCATGATGTGCTTTGACATTCATAGGTCCACATATGTCGGAGTGAATAAGTTCTAAGGGATGTGACGCCCTAGAAGCCTTACCAAAAGGCTTCTTGGTCGCCTTACCAGCTAAGCATGACTCATATCTAGGCAACCTAACCTTAATGAGTCGGTCTAGAAGTCCTTCTTTTACAAGTGTAGTCATTCTATATTGGCCAATATGACCAAGTCTATCATGCCATTTAACAAATTCATAATTGGAATCAACAAATGAAACTAATGCAGAATTATCATAGCAAACGTCTAAATCCAAAATAGGAAATTGTTTTGAAAATATGCATGGCCAAACAGATTGCCACCATAATAAATCTCTAAACCATCTTCTTTTGAAATAAACTTAAAACCTACTTTAACTAAGGAGACAAAGGAAACAAGGGAACATTGCACCCCAGGCGCGTCGAGAGCATCTAGTAGAAGTAACTTATTTCCTCCACGTAGCTTGAGCCGATACGATCCCACACCGAGAACGTCTTCAATTGTGTCATTCCCTAATGTCCCGGTTTGTATGCCCACCGGATAAGGGTGAAACTCTACAAACCCAGCTCGGTCTTGAACTATGTGCTTGCTTTCTCCCGAGTCTACAATCCAATTCGAAAGAGAGTTAGCAACTAATGCATGGGAACAAACAAATAATTTAAAGACTTTGATGGAAGGGGTTACCTTTTGAGGCTCGGGACAATCCCTAGCATAGTGACCCTTCTTTTCACAATTATAACACTTCACACATGCCATAACTTTCTCTTTGTTACCCTTAGCCTTATGTTGTTTCTTAGCATTTCCACCGTAGGCCCGGGTTTCTTACGGGGATGAGAACTTTTCTTCTTCCCTCATTTAAACTTGTTGCCCTTAGGCTTGTTTCCTTTATCAATTAATGCAGCAGGAATATGAGTAGGAGCATGTGACTTCATGCAATCCTCTTCAAGTTCGAGATGACGCACAATATCGTCCACGAGTCTAGAGGTGATCACTAATACCTGGAAATCGGGTCATTCGGTTCGGGTTCGGTTCGGGTTAACTTCGGGTCGATCTTGTTCGGGTCCGGTTCGGTTTCGGGTTCGGGTCAACTTCGGTTCGGGTAAACTTTAGGTCAATCTCATTCGGGTTCGTTCGGTTTCAATTCGGGTCAAATTCCATTCGGTTCAACTTTGGGTCAATCTCGTTCGGGTTCGATTCGAGTTAATTTCGGATCGGGTCATAATCGGGTCACTTTTTGGGTCAAAATTGATTTAAAATTGTACCACTATAGGCATAAAAATCCATTCTCAAAAAAATTGTGGTTTGGGTCACTTTTATTTGGGTTAAATCAATTTGGGTTTGATTCGGTTCGGGTCATTTTCGGTTCGGTTCGGTTTCGGTTCGGGTCATTTCGGTTCGGGTCGAAATTGGGTTCATTAGATTTCGGGTTGGTTTGGTTCATTTCGATTTTCAGGTCAAAATCGGTTCAACTGTTCGGATGTCGGTTTGGTTTGGGTTTCGGGTTGTTAGGTTTGACTCGTTCGGTTCGGGTCAATTTTGACGAGTCTAATCACTATGCAACATTAGGGTCTTAAAGGTTTGCCAAGGACCCTCGGATGGGATAGCACGAATCACATTCGTGACTTGATCACGCTCGGAGATCTCGATCATTCCAGCCTTAAGATCACGAACCATTGCACTCAATGTTCGCATGTGTTCGATTATACTATGCTCCGGGTCAAAAGTGTATTGGATCCACGTAAGATGCAATTGACGAAGCTTAGTAGCGAAGTTTGCCCAAACTTAATCTTAAGCTGATCCCATATGTCTTTAGCTGTGGGATAGTTCTCAAACTCACCGATTAAGTCATCATGCATAAGATTCAACAGGGCATACTACGTCGAGAGGTCCTTTTTGAACCACTCTGATATGCTTTCAAATTCTTCCGATCTCGTGCGAGTACTAGTATCAATATCATTGTCATCTTTATCCTTAGTAGCAGGGGAAACATTTTGACAGTTAAAAACTCTAGCATTTCACGTTTATTCAGAACACTACTAGAAAACAGCAGATTAGCGACGAAAATAGCGATGGAATGTTAGTTATTAGCGACGGAATTTCACAATTAGCGACGGAATTGTTACGTCGTTGAAAAGCGGGTCGCTAAATATCAGCGACGGAAGTTTTCAAGTCCGTCGCCAATTAGCGACGGATTCTCGTTCCGTAGCCGATAGAAATCGATGACGGAAAACCTTTCCGTCGTTGATTTAGCGACGGAAATTTGGGGCTTCCGTCGCCGATTTCCGTCGCTAAATCAGCGACGAGTCGCTAATTAGTGATGGAATTTCCCCAAATTCCGTCGCTAAGTTCCGTCGCTAAGTGGAACCGACCGTCGCCGATCCGTCGCTGATCGCCATCTGTTACGTGAAAAATTTTAAATATTATTAGCTAATTATTCGTTATCCTAGTACGGAACATTGTGAATGGATATACAAATCCACCATTCACATATGTGACACTTACATTTGGCATTTACATATGCCGGCCACAAATAATTCATCAAAGTTGGATATACAAATCCAACTTACATATTCAACATCATCAACAACCATAACATAGTTAAAACAAATTTGTAAATAGTTCGCAAAGTGATGATCACCAATATATACAAAAGTTCACATTTGAATTCACTCATCCTCTTCCTCTTTCTCTTCCTCTTCCTCTTGTGGTTGTGGTGGTCGACAGTGAGATCCGGATGCTTGCTAAGACTGCAGAAATTCATTCATACGTGCTATTGGCTCAACGAAGCTGTCAACTCTGTGCCTTCGGATGCCGATTTTGTAACTCAAGCATCCGGCAATGCTCAATCCATTGATGTACCTCAGAATTTAAATTATGCACTTGTTGCTCTCCATTCCGAGTCATCCGTAGTAGAAGGTTTCGGTGATTTGAAGGACATTGTTGGTTTCAAGTTTCTAGCCTCGGATCCAAATTCATAAATGCGACCTTTCTTGTTCGCATTTGCTTTGACCCACAACTCTTGTTGTGAAGGGGTGGATACATGATCCTCGGAAGAGTTGGGGTCATCATCTGGAAGTTTGAGTGGGTTGAGTGTTTTGCAACTCTTCCCACTCTTTTTGAAACTTATCCTGAATATAATATAAATATTTTAGGCATGTAAATATCACAGGTTGTTAATGAAATAATAGATAGAAAAATATGCGGAATTCATATATACGGTTACTCACGTAAATGGCCTTGGATTTTTTGTCCACCCATTCGTCCTTTTTTGTTTTGTGCGTGCGTGCAAATAGTTGGGTGGGTAGAGGCTGAACTCTTTTAAGCTCCTTCATCTAAAATTGAAAACAAGTTAGTAGAGAATCAATTTACCAATATGAACATGTTAACGGTTGCATGCGTAATCAATAAGAAAGGGGTACGTACAAATCGCCGCTTATGCTCCGTCATAGGGATTGAGCCACACGTATGGAGTGATGAACCAAGTTCCCCCGATCAGCATGACGGTTTTTCGAGCTTGCTCGCAGAACTTCTTGTACTCAGCGGTTTCCCAATATTCGAGCAACTCGCGCCGGTAGTTGTTACCCAACCATTTCGGCTTCTTCTTAGTTTTCCTCGCCTTGAGCATGAAGTCCTTCAAGCGATCACTGCCTTTCTTTTCAAAATTTCTTCTGATTTGGACTTCATCGGTTGGCGACCAAGTGAAAAATTTCTACATAAATAAAAACGTGGTTTATACGTTATGAAATTAAAATATAATGTTCGAACATGCACAATAAGTGATTACGTTATCCGAACTGGAGAAAACTAATGATGTGTCATTACCTTAAACTTAGAAAACCATTGATCACGTTGGGATCGAGGGACTTTACCCCATGTAGGCCAAGCTCCATTGTATTTGCTTTGAAAGATGTGGGAAATCGTACCCACAACTTTCTCAATGGGGTAGAACCTAATCAATTAAACATATAAAATAGTTAGTTCAACTAATAACTAATATGCTTATTTTATTTTATTATTTATTATGACACTCACCCTTCACCGTCTGGCTCAATTCGGATTTTTTCTCGACTGCTAGCGCTACTTGATTGAAGACAAGGATCCTCGTTCCCTGTATCGGTTGGTCCTTTATTTGTAGGCATTTGTGGTGGCCGTTGTTCGGAACCAACGTGGATGCGTGGTACATTATTTGTACCATATTGGTGATATGTATATGTACTCGAGGGTTTGAGTACATATGGGATTGCTTGAGAATATGGAGGGTTTAGAAAGAAAGGCCCACCCAGTGGGTTTTGCATGCGTGGGAAATTTGGGAGTTGGAAAAAGGGAGGGTTGGGAATAAATGACCCCCAATGGAGTTTGGTTGTGAGGGGAGTGTGGAGATAGTGCTCCACCAGCGGGAGTTTGAAGGTTACGAGGGTTTTGAGAGGGGGTAGAAGTGCTGACATCATTACCTTCCCTATCGGTAGAGGTGTTTCTAGCCCTTCCCCGAGTAGCTGATCTTTTGGTTCTGCCTCTACCTCTCTCCATTTTTCTGTACATAAACAAGTAATTCACACTATTAGTAAACATCCAACGGTTCAAGTGATTTCATATAGAACAACATATAAACATTTGTAAACATATGCACATATAAGCGTTAGATATAAATCTAAAGCATGTGTATAAAGTACGCTTCAATGGTTTCACCTTCATTACATTAATAAGAATTCATTCGATGACAACATAAATGAAAGTTGTACAATAAAAAACAAACCCAATAGAAGCACATTATCAACTACTCATCATCCTCATCATCGAGTCTTATCATCATCTTCTTCACTATCCTCTTCGGCGTCATTGAATAGGGTATGTTCTTCTTCATCATCGGTGATATTGTCATCATCCCATTCCCCTTCTTCATCTTCTTCACCTTCCTCTTCTTCACTAACATCCTCAATGTCATCTTCTCGGTTTAAAATAAAATCATCAACTAATTCTTCTGCTGAGCTTGAGTTATCAACCAAAGTTTACGGCAAAGTTTCTATTATTGAATCGACTGTACCCATACTATCCTCTTGGAATGCACGGGGAATAGTATATTGGTCATCAACTCGGCCCTTGGTTTTGATGCCACAACGACGAACCAATTCAGTTTTTCTTTAGGGACCCCTTGTGGATATGACATATAATACACCTGAGTTGCAATGCTAGCAAATATGAAAGGATCGTACTTACGATACCGCCTTGTACGATGCACTTTGACATACGAACTAAATTTATGGCACCGAGTTCCCCGAGGACGACTAGGGTCAAACCAATCACATTTAAACAGCACACACCTTTTTATTGGTTCACCAACATATTCAACTTCAACAACCTCTTGCAAGATGCCGTAGTAATTATTTTGAACATGTCCTCCATCGGTTCCTTTCACACGGACACCACAATTGAAGGTCATTCTCCCTTTATTTCGAGCCTTAGTATGAAATAACATTCCATTCACCGTGTACGCTGTCCATGTTTGCACTCTCCTTAAAGGACCTTGAGCTAGTTGCATCAAGTAAACATGCTTTTCATCATGATATACTTGATAATAATGAATGCGTGTCAATAACATAGTGTTTGTTTAGTTTATTACAACGGAACAACCGATACTAATAAAGTTGTGGCACGAGCAATAAGTAACAACATATGATACTCACAGCTCCGTTGAACCACTCTTCGAACTCACTTTCCACTATTACATCAATTGCGGCATCACTAACATCACCATACATAGCTCGTTTTTGGTGTTCGAATAGAGCTGAGTTCAAAGATTTCATTAAGATGACATCATCGTTCTGAATTAAACTATAAAATTATTCAAACGAGTGTTCATTAGACAAGAGAAACTCACTCAAGGTAAGGTTTAACTTCGGCACGGTTCGAGTAAAACATGCAGATGTGCGGCCGTCTTTTCCTTATCATCAAGGAAACGCGGACTGCATTTCCCAATTGGAGCACCTTCGGTATGAATACCGAAAGAGTAGGATTGTGGTTTGGAACTTCGCAATCCTCATTTCGTCGACTTCTAGTGCGCATACAAGGCACGTTAGAGCCGAAATAGAAAGAGGCAAAATGTGTTTCTTCAAATCGGGCGTACTTTTCAGCGATACTCTCTTCGAGGCTTCGATTTGTTTCCTATGGATCTCTTCAATCCGCCAAAGAACCTCTCAAATGGATACATCCACCGATACTGTACCGGACCACCCAATTTTGCTTCCTCCGCCAAATGAACCGGCAGGTGTTCCATCACATTGAAGAACCCAGGAGGAAATATTGTTTCCAATTTACAAAGAGTTATTGAAATATTTCGATGCATTTGCTCTAACTCTGCATCCAGTAAAACAGATGAGCAAAGGTTCTTGAAGAACTCACTAATTTCAATGAGAGGCGCTAAAACCTCGTCAGGAGTGCACTAAATGCTATTGGAAGAAGGCTCTCCATGAAAACATGACAATCATGACTTTTCATGCTATGGAACTTAGTGGAGTTTGGGTCGACAAGGTATGAAATGTTAGAGCGAGTAATCATCCGGCATTTTCAACTCCCTTGCCCATTCACATATTGCCCTCTTACGCTCCAACGTTAACACATATTTTGCCTTCGGTTTGAGAAGTTTACCAGTGACTCCATGCTTTAAATTCAACTCTACACGATCACACAACTCTTCCAAATCCATTCTTGCCTTGATGTCATCCTTTGTTTTACCGGGAATATCCATAACGAGTGTTAATTATATTCTCAAAAAGTTCTTCTCAATGTGCATCACATCTGAGTTATGGCGAAGCAATTGATCTTTCCAATATGGCAGCTCCCAAAATATGCTTTGTTTTGTCCAATTATGATCCTTTTTAAACCCCGAAATGTTAATTTCCTACGCTTCGTTACTTTGGGAAAGTTTTCAACCCATTGTTTTATTTCTTCCCTGTATAACGACAAGGAGGACCCGAATGTACGGTTTTGCCTTTTGTAAACGATGTCGTTGTTCCTTCGAAACGCGTGACTTCGGGGCAAAAACCGCCGATGAAAATCAAACCATGAAAATTTTCGGCCATTTGTAAGTTTAAATGCTTTTTTATTCATACATACCGGGCATGACATGGCACCATGCGTACTCCATCCAGACAACATACCATAGGCTGGGAAATCATTAATGGTCCACATCAACGCAGCCTTCATGAGAAAGTTCTCACCTTTAGAAATATCATATGTTTCAACACCATCTTCCCAAAGTGTTTTCAACTCATCAATAAGAGGCTGCAAGTACACATCAATTTTATTTTTCAGATTCGTCGGCCCTGGTATGATACATGTCAAGAACATATAAGGTGTCGTCATGCATAACTCTGGTGGTAGATTATATGGCGTAACAACGACTGGCCAGATTGAATAAGACCTTGCGGGTTGGTTGAATGGATTAAACCCATCCGCGCACAAACCAAGTCTTATGTTTCTAGGTTCGATAGCAAATTCGGGGTGAACTCTATCAAAATGTTTCCATGCTTCACCATCCGAAGGATGACGAGAGGACACCATCTTCTCTTACATTCTCATAATGCCATCTCATGTGTTCTGCCGTGGTTTTTGAAGCAAACAAGCGTTGAAGTCTTGGTATTAACGGCAAGTAATGCATCCTTGCAAATGGAGTTCTTTGACTTTTGCCATGTCTTTCCCTTTGACGCTTCCATCTCGCATGACCACAAAACTTGCATGAATCAAGGTCACTATCCTCTTTGTAGAACAACATGCAACCTTGTCGACAACAATCAATTTTTGAACATCCATCTCAAGATTTTTAATGACCTTCTTTGCATGGTGAATGTCACGAGGAACTCGGTTATCAGGCGGACAAATCTCCTTCATAAGTTGAGCAATTTCATTAAAGCAATTTTGAGGCATGTTGTAGTCGGACTTAATGCTCAACATTCTAACGAGTGGCGGACAACTCGGTGTGAGTTTCATTTCCTGCCCACAAAGGTCGTTGCGCGGCCTCAACCATATTAAAGAAACTTTGGGCATGGGTATTTGGAGGCTCACTTGTGGAGTTTTGATTTGAGATCATGGCATCCGTGACCATATAATTCATACGGTCGATATTTGTTTCGACATCGCCGTAGTTCATATGATTGGCGCCATCTGTCGTCGTTGAATACGTTAGAAACCATTGTTTGCTCCTCATGTAAATGAGGATCTATTTCTCCATGACTAGTCCAATACCAATAGTTTGGAAGAAAACCATATCGATAGAGGTGCAACTTAACTTCATTGGGATCCTTATACTTCCGATTTCGCATTTGCGACATGGACACCTATATTGTTGATTATGCACAAATTCCGATTGGCTTCTAGCATGTGCATCAAACTCCTCAAACCCGTCTAAAAACTTTTGTCTATACCCAACTCTACCGGGTAATAACCTACGATACATCCATCTACGATGCGTAGGCCCGATCCATATATATTCTAATTGAAATTTAACAATTTATTACATTATTAGTTAAAAATACCAACACATGGAGATGGTATATGATTACATATTTTCTATAACGAACATAATCTATATATAACCATTATGCATCTATAAATTTTTTAATATACATAGATTTCTATAATTTTTATACTTTACTCTTAAATATTTATTTCATAATTGAAGTAATCATACCTAATTAGCATAAATAAACTCATATACATATAATTAAACTAATCATACGAGTAAAGCAATCATACCTATAAGCATACCTAATTAGCGTCAACAACCTCACACAAATAAACAACAAACAATTACACATATATAAATCAAAAACACCATTTCCCTCAACTTCAACAATAATGTCCCACAAATCCTACACAATTGCACATTTGTCTATTCAAATTCATCCACAATCAACATTAATTTCCACCAAATTACATATATTCGTCAATTTCAGCTTACATTTTTTAAACCCTAAATTTAACTTCAATAACATTTACTCCATAAAGAACACAATTGCACATTTTTCTATTCAAATTCATCCACAAACAACATTAATTTCCACTAAATTACATATATACGTTACTTTCAAGTTACAATGTTGAAAACCCTAAATTTAACTTCCATAACATTTACTCCACAAACAACACAATTGTACATTTTTCTTCTCAAATTCATTCACAAACAACATTAATTCCCACCAAAGTACATATATTCGTCAACTTCAAGTTATATTTTTAAAACCCTAAATTTAACTTCAATAACATTTACTCCTTAAACAACACAATTTCACATTTTTCTTCTCAAATTCATTCACAAACAACATTAATTTTCCACAAATTCCATATATTCATCAATTTCAATATCAATTTTGTAAAACCATAAATCTACAAAAAATCAACACAAACATACCTCAAATTTATGGGCGGCACCGGCGCGGTTCGTCGGCGGCGTCCTCCACCTAGGCGGCAGCGGCGGTGGTGCGGGGTCGGGCACAACGAAGCTAAGACCGGTGGTTATTCGGCCTTGGAATCGGTCGCTGCACCACCGCACCTGGATTTTTAATTTTTTTTACTTAGCGATGGAATCAGTCCGTCGCTAAATCTAATTTTTAATTTTTTTAATTAGCTACGGAATTATTCCGTCGCTAATTCTGTCGCTAATTCAAAATTTTAAAAATTTTAAATTTGCCGCCTATTTTAATTTGAAAAAATATAAAAATTTTCAAATTTAAATTAGCCACGGAATATTCCGTCACTAATCCAAAATTTTCAAAATTTAAATGTGCCGCCTATTTTCATTTTTCAAATATATAAAATTTTCAAATTTTTAGTTAGCGACGAACTATTCCGTTGCTAACTCAAAATTTGAAAAATTTTAGGTTGGCGGGCTATTAAATTTTTCTCCAGTTTTGAAATTTTAAAATTTTTAATTTAGCGACGGACGGATTTCGTCGCTAACTAAATTTTTAAGTAGCGACGGACAAGTCCGTCGCTGATCCGTCATTATGTTGCAAATAAAAGCCCGACTTCAACGAGGCTTGGCAAAATCATAAGGAGAGGTAGATTGAGAATCAGAGAGAAGTGAGAGCGTGAGAGAGCAAGAGGCCACCACCGCCACCGCCACCATCACCGCGCCGCCACCGCCACCGCCACCGCCGCCAACTAACCACCTTTAACATCTTGTAGGTATGCTTTCTCCATCCTCCCTCATTGTTGGTTGTATTTATAATTTACTTTGTTTACTATAAAATTTCACATTTTAGAGGATTTGATATAATTTATTTTGTTGGGCATGGTTGGAATGAAAATGAGGTAGAAGGTGAAGATAATGAGAAAGAGGAAGAAGAAGAGGAAAAGGAAGATGAAGAACATAACTTGTGTTTGTAAATAATGTAATACTCTTTTTTTTTCAATTAGTTTTTATGGATGTTGGTGAATTGAAGTTGGATTATTTATGACTTTTGTGTTTGTATATGATTTTTTGTTTGAATTGAAGTTGAATTTGAGGTTGTTATGCTTGTCGGATTATTTGAATTTGTATTTCGTTCAAGATTTTTGTATTAAACACTCAAAAATATAGAAAATTGTTAATTTTTATTTTAAAAAATTGGCGATGATTCAGCGACGGAATTCTGCTATTTCGTCGCTAATCCAATCAGCGACAAAACAAGAAATTCCGTCGCTAATTCGAATAGCGATGGAATCGCAGAATTCCGTCGCTGATTTTTAGCGATGCGAAAATTAACTAATTGTGAAATTCCGTCGCTAAATTACGTTTTTCCGTCGCTATATGGCAATTTTCTAGTAGTGTATATTAGGTTTTAAATCCATGTTATACATGGGTAATTTTTAAATTTCTATTTAAAAAATATGAAATTTTATATGATGTGTTATATTACTTGTTGAATTTCATATTGCAGTATTATTTCTTAAAGTAAACTATACATATATTTATAAATAATAATTTCCTAGATATAGTTTAGAAAAGTAAATCCTTTTTTGTGAGAGAAAACCCAAGAAGTCTATCATGAATTTTGTAATAGGTTATAAAGTAGTGTATACTTTTTTTTAAGAATAAAGAAGTGTATACTTATATGAACCATAATGATGTGAAAGTAATTGATTTTAATTCTAATATACTATGTAAAAATTATGTACGAATATCATTCTATAAAATTTCATAAAATATATTACTTCATATTTAAAATTTAAATAATATTTCAACTCTAAATTTAATATTTATGCAATATATAATTAATTTACTTATTTATATTCAAATTGTTACATATTATATATATGTAATAAAGAATCAACAAAATTAGTATAATTTTTATCTATTAGATTTTTCACATGTTGAACCTAATAGTTTGGTAAGTATGATACTATCGATACTCTAAGAGTTATTTGTCCTTAATCGATTGTCAGCTTTCTCCTCTTGTTCCACCAAATAAAAATAAATGAAAAAAATCAGTTCATATAGTTCCTAATGATTATTTGTTTTTTTAATTTTTAACCTGTATTTTTTTAAAAGTTGTTTGATCAAATTACCGATTAACTAATAAATATTTATATGTTATTTAAATTATTCATATAACCTCATGGAATGAATAGTGGAAATTCTTTTCGCATTCAATAACTAACTTTTACTTTTGATTATGATAAATTATTGTAAATGTTGGTATGAAAAAACATTACTTTTTCTAAAATCATTTTTAAGTAAATTATTATAATAATAAATGATACTCTCTTTTCACAATGTATATCACTTTAAGTAGCACTTTTCATTTAATAGAACTATTTTATTAATGCCTTTCTAATAATAATAATAATAATAATAATAATAATAATAATAATAATAATAATTATTATTATTATTATTATTATTATTATTATTATTATTATTATTATTATTATTATTATTATTATTATTATTATTATTATTATTATTATTACATTCAGAATTGAATATGTACCATAACTAAAATTATTGTTGTTTGTAAGATTAGCATTTCGTACACTATAATAACTTTTTAAATAATTTGTTAAATAATTTATTCACAATTGTATCTATTAATTGTGATTATAGTAATAGTAATTTTCATATAATTTGTTAAATAATTTATTAGCACTGCCAAAGATTAAGTTGAATATATTATAGTAAAATTAAATTGGAATTATTTTGATGTTGACAATATTATTTGATATTTGGATATCAAGATTATCAGCATTCATAATTTTATGTCAAAATATTATTTAAATGTTAAAATGAATTTGAGATTGGTTTGATTGCATCATTTAATATTGTAAAGTTGTTCTTTAAATTTTTGGGTGGTTAAGTTGCCATTGGATATTTTTTTATTTTGAGTTTTTTTTTCCACAATCATTGCTAATTTGTTTGAATTATATATAATCTCCAATTTTATATAGTATATTTGTATCCAAAAAATAACTGTTATTCTAGTATTATTTTTTATTATTATTTTCATATTACAATTATTATTGTTTTGAAGATTATTTTATTTTTAATATCCTAAGAATTTTAAAGGTATGATGATAATAGTAGTGTAATAAATGAAGTGGTATAAAAAGTTTTGATAATATCTACCAAAAAAAGAAAATAACAAAATAGAGTCAACTAATAACGATGCGCCAAGTGTCGATCTCCACAAAAAAGCATTCTGATATAATGATATATGATATTTATAGACAGATATGATCAATGTTTAATGACCACCATGATAGTCCATCTTCCTATATGATTTGGAAGCAATCTTGATCAAAATTTAAGCTTGAGAAGGGTTGTAAGGAGGTAGAGAGATTTTTGTTTGGCAAATAGCTGTTAGTTATTAACTCGTTAACTGTTAACTATTTGTACCAACTATTTTTTATTAACTATTTGAATTAGTTATTTGTATTAACTATTTGAATTAGTTGTTTCTTGAAAAGGTGTTTGGTAAAATTAGTTGTTTAAAGAAAAAATGTTTGGTGAAATTTCATTTATATCCTTATGTTTAATTTATCTTTTAAATAAATATATATGTATTTTTATTGATCATTTTATTTTATTTTCAAATATAATTATATTATGTATGTGTACAAATTATCTTCATTTACAAAACTTTATCTTTTTTACAAAATTTAAATTCATTTTCTATCTAATATAATATTTATTATATTCAATTTAAATAAAATAATAATATCATATTTCAAATAAAAAAATTCATTTTCTATCTAATATAATAGTACTAAATAAAACCGTTACAAAAAGTATTCTATTATTTTTATAAATAAGTGCCTTTAATAACGGCCATAAATAAAACCGTTACAAAAAATGAGGGGAGACATTTTTATAAATAAGTTGTCTTTTATTACACCTATTATTATAATTATTTAATTGAACCGTCAGTCATATGTGAATTTTTTCAGTGAAAAAGCTGTAGTAAAAAGTATTCTATTATTACGGTTCTTTCATTAAATTGTAATCAAAAGTCTGCATAGAGGGACTTTTTACTATGATTCTTTCATTAAACCGTAGTAAAAGGTCTACCTTCCATCCCTTTTTCTCAAATCTAAATTTCTCTCTTATCCAAAATCTCATTCAAATTTTAAACACCCCTTTCTCTACCCCTAAATCCCCTTCCCCCTCCCCACCCCCTCTTTCTAACAGACTCCTGGTTAACCCAACCACCACCATCCCCCTTTCTCACTCCTCCCTCCTCCATTCATTATAAGAAAATTTGCTTTTTGGCAACCAAATTTGTCACAAGATACAACAATTTTGTTACAATATCCATTTTGTCGCACTTTAGAAAATTGCCAAAAAGTTGTCACAAAAGTCTATTACAAAAGTCTTTTGTTCCAAATTTAAAATTGCCACAAATACCACGTTTTTGTGGCAAATAGTAACTTGCCACAAAATATTATTTTGCTATTATAGCTTGCCATTTGTACCAAGTTATATTAGTCGCAAAATCAATATTTGCTACAAAAAAATTATATTAGTAGCAAATTATATTGCTACTACCATATTTTGATTTCAATTTAAATATATATTGCGATAATTTAACAATTTCAGATAACTTATTATTATTATTATTATTATTGTTATTATTATTATTATTATATTTTAGTATTTTTAATTGACAATTACGTAGAGAACTGAGCTTATGCTTATAATAATACATTAATAACTCATTAAACCAACTAAATTCAATCTAAAAATGATAATTCATTAATATAAACACCATACAAGTTAAGATTACTAGAATCCTATGAGACAAATAATATCTATGTTCAAATTTCTTAACATATGAAAGAAAACACAAAATCATTCCATGAAATCTTCTACATTTATTCTAAGAAAGAAATAATAAAAAGAAATTTTCATCTTCAAGATTTTTTCCTTCTTTATTTCAAGTATGAAATCTCCAATATGAATCATGTACCTATAACATAAAATTTTAATGAATGGTAGTGTATATAAGCATGCTATGTGAATTAAAAAATGCATAATATATGAGATAATATAATTTCACAGAAATGACATTTTACTTTTTCCATCTTTGTAGTGAAATATATTTGGCAAAGAATTTTGAATGTAAAATAATTAACAACACCAACCTTGCATTGTCCCATCACCTGTAATTACTACAAGCCAAAAAAATTAAAGACATTACCTTAAGCAAAACAATTACCATTAGTTGAGCCCTAAGTCTCCTCCCCCGCCCTCTAAAACAAATAAACAGAGACAAATAAGAAAGGAGTACAAGACATAAAAACAAGTTGCAGACTTATAATCAATCCAAGCCACAAGAACAGAAGAGACACTTATGGAGTAATGAGAATTGGGTCATCCTATCTTAAGTACAAGTGGCAGCATGCCCAACAACGTGTATTAAGTTTCAACATGTACCAACACGCAGGCATCAATGTGCTAGCAAGCTTTAGCAGTACCATTGACTAGATCCCACAAGGGTGATTTTTAGTATTATTATATTACACGTCAAAAGTAAGAAAAATATATGTAAGAGCAGAATGAGAAATGATCCCCCTCCCCCAACAAGAAAAAACAAAGAAAAACAAAGGCAATAATGAGACTTTAGACATAGAAACAAAGGCAACATTGATCAGTCTGAACATATGGCATGGAAGGGTGTCTCACCTTATCCACAATCAAGGTAAAGGTATCTTTTGTCCCCACGCCAATTTTCATCCCCAGAAAGTCACTAGAGAAGATTTGGCACAAGTGTTTCTACAATTATGCTATGCTAGCCACGTTCAGCTAAGGCTTACCAGAAATTCGTTTATTTTTTTATTTGCTACTCAGTTTGAGACTATTAAGGTTTTGGGCAAGTTTAACATGTAGTAATAGATGATTATCAACGAAAAAAAGGTTGTCCCATTATGGATTTCAATTTTAGCATCTTAAGTTCTTAGTTATAGCGGAATTTTTTATTTTGGGATAATTTTTTTATATTTTTGGTCTTGACAATTAGGCAAGTTTAATCTTATTTTAAACATAGTTTATTAGATTAATTACATGTGTGGAGGAACCCCTAAACCCTATCCAGCAGCTGATTAAAAAAAAATCAAGAATTGCCTAAGTCGGCCAAATTCTAGCCTAGGCTATTTGCATTGATCGATCACGAGACCTTGGAAACATACATCAAGGAAACATACACGAAAAGTACCACATATGACCACCGGCAAAGCTGTAAGCTTTTAGGTATGGAACTCTAAACCTTACGGTTAGGGCTTCACTATCCTTTCTCAATAACAACGGCATGTACAATAACAACAACAACAACAACAACTCCAAATATGGATCCCGCTTGTACTTGGGTATAGGAAGATTAAATGTAGGCAATTGTTAGTAAGACCGATTCCAAGATACCCACAAAAAAATTTAAGCAAACATTTTTCAAGGAATGTATCAGGTAAAAGCAATGAGGAGGCATTAAATCAAGAAATTCAGAATGAGTGTAGGCTTTCAAGTGCTAGATAAAAGGTATTCACAATATAGGAAGCAACCACAACTCCGCAACTATTTCAAAAAAATATCCAACCGATTAGAGATACAGATTGAGATAGTATACCTTCATATCACAAATATTATGAATCGGGTTAGGGTTCTAAGTTGTGCCTCAATCGAATTCCGTAGACCAAATTGAAAAAACACACAAATCAAGCGGAATGAAAAATGAATTAGTTTCTAAAATTAGGGATTCCCAATATACCATAATACAAAATATTATCGAGATAGCACACCTACTACACAATTGAATCCCAAATCAATTATGAATTCGTAAACAACAACAATTGGAGTATAAATTGAACTTGTTGAGTGAACAATCGTAGTTTTGGAGGAGGCATTCGTGCAAAGAAAGAGAATAATTTATATGCCTTCTGTTAGGATCATGCCCAATAGGAGTAGAATTAGGGAAGGTAAGGAACAGAAAGAAGTAATTTACCTTTGAATATATAATGCAATTTGCCTTCAATTAGGATAATCCGCAATTTTCTTCGGTTAGAATTAGGGAAGAAGCGGAGAAGAATTGGGATTTGGAAGAAAGAAAAATTGTGAGAATTGTATCCGAAAATAATACAAACTACCGAAAAGAGTAGGATCATGCACAATTTACCTTTGATTAGGATAATCTACAATTTGCCCTTAGTTAGAATTAGGGAAGACGCATAGAACAATTTGGATTTGGAAGAGAGAGGAATTGTAAGCATTGTATCTAGAATCCAATTCTTGAAGAAGCGAGAGAAGAATGAAGAACTAGGTTTAGGAAGAGCAGAATTGCGAAGAATACAAACTATCGAGAAGGAAGAAAGAAAAGTTCATTATTTTAATCAATTTTTTTATAGAAGTAATTATTTTAATTAATAAAGAGGGAATTTCTAATTTAATAAGCTAAAAATTTTCCCTCTAAAAAATTATAACCGCCAATGAAAATTAGAAGATTAGTAGTAGTAATTTTAAATAATTGCCACTATAGGCTGCCCATTTTTCATATTACCACAAATATTTTGAGATTTTTAAAAATATTGTAACGACTTTAAATTTGCCACAAAATGTTTGCCACAAAATATCATTTTTCTCGTAGTGATTCCTCCGAAGCTGTGCTCAAAGGGATGAAAGAAAGAAGGAGTCGATCTCTATTTTAGCCATGGAGCCCGCCGAAGCCTCCAAGATGCCATTGATACTCTCACTCTTCAAGGAGTTGATCTCTCTAGTTTGCTTTGTATTTTCTCCTTTTTCTATTTTTTGTCATTTCGTATCCCTATGTGCTTCTCACAGATCCTTCCATTTTTTACTTGCATCATCACCTACATTCCCGATGAGAGCTTCGTCAAAGACAATCCAGTTCTCCAGTCCCTTGAAAGCTTGAAGCACTTCAATTTCGACTCCAAGAGCCTCGATGAGAGAGAATTTCCGGAGGCGGCGGCCTTGTTGATACTAACAACTCCGGCAATGCTGCAATTACTCGCTAGAAATGGGGTGTAATAACCCAACCCTAATTAATATTATCAATTTACTTAAACAACAGCTAAGTTCACCAAATTGAGCGTGTGCACTTCAATTTGAAATTTATAAGTGTTTGTTTTTGCAGAGCTCAAACTACCGTGGAGGTCTTCAATCAAACATACGATTTGTGCATATTAGATAAATAAGATTACTAATGAAATGGTCAAACTAAATATTAAATGTCAAATACTAAGTAATAAAAATAGAATTATATCCTTATAACTTTTTTTTAGAAAAAGTGTAGTAACACACTTAAACATATACATATGCTCCATATAAATAGGTAAAAATAAATAACTAAGATCAATTATAAACACTTGCTTATTAATACTTAATTTGAATATGTCATGTAATTACTCATATAATACTTTCATTGGCTTTAATACTTTTGAAAACAATTAGAATTATGTGTTCATTGGATTAATTCACATGTGTCAAAATTATTGAAATTATATTTAGTAAGTTACCTAATCATATCAAATTGGTCAAGCTAAAGTCAAAATCAAGTCAAGTCAAGTTAAGGGTAGTTTGGAGGCCTTTGCTTGGTAGATTAAGAAACACAACAAAAATAGAGAGAAGGAAAGGATGATCTCGGTGTGTTGCATGTGTTATTTGGAAAAAAATATATAGATTGAAAATTAAAAAAATGGAGATATGTTCAAGGGTTAGAGTAAAGAAGTTATCCTTAGGGAGTAAGGAAGATAGGACAAGAGGAAGTTTTAAATAAGGTGTAAAATAAGACGCAATATAAAGCTAGAATATGGAGTCATTTGGGATATATTAAAATTTATAAATATGGTACAACATAGAATTGGAAGTATCTTTCCAACAAATCAAATTTCACTTGATTTGGAGGTATACAATCTGAGTTATGATCGTTTTATCGAAACGAGTGCAATTTTTACGTAAATTGAGAGCAATTCCTTTCAACTAAGTTTTTGAGATCCTTGTTATTTTTTTGGACTTTATGATCTAAATTAAAGTTTTAAAACACTTTTTAAGTTTTCTAATTTAGGGTCTTAAGCCTTGATTTGATATTAGTGAGAAAGATATGAATTTTCTAAGTTGGCCTTAAACTCTAACCAAAACACTCAAGGTTTTGTTATACAGATTTGTGAAAATTTGGCATAAGTTGTTGAGTTAGTTCATAATAAGTTACCATATTAAATAACTACCTTGGATATGTTGAGAGTTCACTTCTATTTTATATAATTGTGTCGTTTTTGAATTAGTATAAACCGAGATAAAATTGATTATATACGAGTAACTTTTAATTGACGTGAGAAGTACACAACTACAACATATATAGGAAAAAGGTTAGAAACGCAAGTATGTGAAAAATAATGACGAGAAAAATTCATATAAATATTTTAATAAAAAAAAGAATAGATATATACACAGAAATATCGATATATAGTGACTTATATAGCGCATAAATTATGAATTTAACCTAGTGGTAGTTATAAATATATTTGGGGGCTAATCTGATGGTCAATAGGAATAGTCTAAATAAAGAGAAAAATATTTCCTAAGGAAATCATATTATAACAATTAATCTAAGAATGAAACATTGAACATTGCATAAAGAGATTTAAAACCTACAAGGAATAACCTAATCAAATTATTGACCATATAACTATTTACTTGAGTAGCAGAAGAGGATCCTCCAACAATGTTTGAGCCAATGCACATCATTATATATTAGTAAGGGATATCAAGGCTAAGGTACGTTTATTACTTGTAACTTTAAGAAAATCCACATGTTTACACACACACACACACACACACACACACACACACACACACACACACACACACATATATATATATATATATATATATATATATCAAAATGGTTTGTATAATTAAAAATGAATCATTTCAAATATTATTTGTCACCTAATTATGTGGCACACCCCATATCAATCATGTTATATCATGATCATATCATATCATATATTTGGCTATTATCAATCACACTTCCTGATCGATCCGGGTGAGCGTATACTTAGGGACACTTATTATCGTAAGGAGCCACTCGGATAATAAATGAATGTGTTACTATATTTTTCCTATTTGATTTATAAATGAACTAAAATGCACATGCTTATGAATTACTTTACATAATATTCATTTGCGAGTGCAAGGATAAATGTACTAAGCTTCGGCTCACAATTTTGAAATATTTTGTACGTTTTGTTTTAGGTAATTCTAATGTTCATGGAAGAAAGCAGTAGATATATTTATTTTGGTCAATTTAACTTAAAAGCTCACAATGGTAGTAAGGGATGTGATGTTTAAAAGTCATATATTTTCTGATTAAATAAGTTGTAATCATGATGGTAATGTTAAACTTGAGTTGATATTGTGAAAGTTTGGCGTCGAAGATGTTTTTTATTTTCGTAAGTGACTTGGTGGAGTCCTGCCCATATTATTTATTTTAAGGGAGTTATTTTACTCTTTGTATAGAGCGACAGATAACGCTTTTAATATTCATTTCCGCTATGCTAATTACTAATTAATTAGTCGTTAAAACTAAACTAGTGATTATGAGATTTTGGGGGCGTTATAAGCTGTGGTGTTAAAGCTAAGGTTTAGAGTCATTGTGAACTCTAGGATCCTATAAGTGTAGGTCAATGTCATTAAGTGATATGAGGAAATAGGACGATAAGTTCATTACCTCATTGCTTCCTTTGTTACACCTAGATATCCTAGGTCACATATTGTGGTAATTCTCAAATTTCCGAGTATAATCCTAGAGATATCAATATTATTTGCTATAGATACAAATAATAATTATTGTTAGACACATTTTAAATGCATCCTTTTAGTGACAAATTTAATATTACGGCACTCAAAATTTATAACCAATTATATGTGGGACACCTATAATGTTAGTGATCGTTATTAGTAATTATTACATCAACTTCTACTATTTGACTGTTAAAAAATACATGTACATAAATACATAGCATTTATTGTGTGTAGATATCGAATATAACCCTTTACGTAAAATATTAATAGGATATATGTTTATGTCTTGGTGAATACATAAGAGATGTTGTGTAGAGAGACAAAAGTTAATCGTTACATTGGTAATTATGTAAACAGGCATGACATGGATTATATTGGAGGACAATGAAAGTTATTGAATATTAAGTACATTACAACTGATTCAGCCAAAAAAAAAAAAAAATACATTACAACTGATTATATGGGCAGAGTAACTCTTTTGTGGTATATTGAGAAACATTTGTATCTTAAATGTCACTATAATATCATGATCTTTGATAAGGATACTCATTATTTGAATTACATGAAATAAATGAAGGATTTTACAAGGGTAAGAGGATTATTTGGTTTAAGTATTGATACTTATGTTAGAGCATATTATAGTGATTGAGATATTTATCAAAGTTGATATAGTTAAGTTATATTTGAATTTGTTGTAAGAGAATAGGTGGTTATGTTATAATAAAAATGGGATTGTGCAGACCAATTTTGTGGAAATTAATAGTGAACTTGAGACAGAAAACGAGATTATGATTTTGAGGTATGAAAGTCGCGTTCAATAATTTGTTTTAAAAAAGGGAGTGCTAAATGTTGTGAAAGTTAATATATTAGAATATTCTGATTCGATATAATAATTGATGCTTGGTGGGTTAGGATGGTAAATAAAGTAACACATGTAAAGGGGAAAAAAATGTAACTAAATATATATCTTATCAAAGATAATTGGGTTAGAATCATTGAGAAAGCATGAGTGTAACTTGGGTAGATACACACCCACTTTTTCTAGAGGCATAAATCAAAGGCAAAACCAAAGCCAATAATTGTCCCCATAAAAGTGAGGTTCTCTTAGAGTCTACTTTAATTGTTTTTCATTTCATATTACTTGTCAACTACATAGAGTACTAATTAATTCTCTATGTGTTGGGAATTTATTTTATTATTATAATGTCATAAACAATCGGGGAACGTGGAGTGCGACTTCTATATTTTGCGAGTGCATGAAAGAGATTGTGACCGAACTTGATTTAAATAATTTTAATCCCAAAGAGGTATACTTGCACTTGCACTTGCACTTGTAATTGATTATGAAAAAATTAATTTTTTAATGTTCTTTTTCAACTTGGTTAACACTTGCATTTGACCTAATTAATGTCTTTTACAACATTGGTTACAATATTTCCGGGAAAGAACCCACCCACTCCCTATATAGAGGAAGTGCTCAACAACTTAAAACAAAGTTGGGTAGAGTTTGTATATAACCGTATAAAGACATAGGTATATATTTACACTTATTCTTCATTATTTGATTGGTTAAGTTTGTTATTTTAATAGTAATACAGTTATAGGTATATATGTACATAGGTATATATATTTACTTATGTATATATATTTTTACACTATCTTTTATATGTATCATATACAAATGTGATGAATATGCTTGTTTTGTATATATATTCTGGTCAAGACTGTATTGGATTGTGGTTGTATATGATTTGTACTATACAAAACGCAAGCAAACACAAGAAAAATTATTAAAAAAATAGACCTATTACTATGGTTCTTAAGGAAGAACCATAGGAAAAGGTTTGGATTCAGACCTATGACGATCTGTTCGGACAAAGTACCGTAGTCATAGGTCACTCTATGATGACGTTTCTTTTGAAAAACCATCATCATAGTAGTGATGCATAATCATTTATTTCTTCATATGATAATTCTTGGTTCAAGTCATATTCATTTGAGTGGAAAGAAGATTCATGTCTTGCTCTAGAGATCCAATTCTTTAATTCTTAGAGTCAAACTAATTCGTGGGCTCAATTCTTGGAGGTAAAACAATTCGTGGCCTCAAACTCGAAAGATGCATATTGTCAATAATTCGTGGAAGCAATTCAATTCGTGGCTTCGTTTGACAGACACTTCTATAGCCATAACTTCGAGAGGTTCTTTAATTCGTGGGGTTTTTAGATCAATAATACAATCCTTTTTCCTTTCTTTATCCGTTTATGTTTCTTAGTTTCTTCTTATGTTCTTATTATTTACATTCATCGACAAGATACACTTAATCCACATAAATCATGTTTGATCACTTCGTGAAGAACAACTTCACAATTAATAATTCATGTAAACATGCTTCAACTTAACATAACATGTATAAACATATTTCTATCCTTTATAATCGGTATATTTCAAGATAAACACATTATAGTATAAACATATCAATTAGGATTTCTAATTAACGAACTTATTGTTTCATGATTGCATATTATTGCGCATTGGTGATTTATGGTTCCACAATATTTCTTAACCATCACATATTTCTTAAACTATCAAAGTACCTTCTTAAACTTCAATTTCGACTAGATTACTCAACTAATCCCAATTTCGCCAAAACAGGACAATTTCACTAAAAATTTCATAACTCCCAAGATACTCATCCAAAATATACCAAAATTTATAGAATATCATAAATTATTATGAAGTTACAGTAAAAATTTAAGGACTTTTGGGCTGCTCATGAAGTCACAACAATTCGGACAACAGGCGTAAATACATAAAAATTTGCACTTTGTCATTTATTTAATTTTTCTGATTTTTCCTCCAACTCTATTCAAGCTGAATTCATGGAATTTTCAAACATATAGCTCAATAATCATGTTTAATAACACTCACATATTCAGTAAATTCATGAATCAAGCATCGGATAAATCACAACATGCTTCCCAATTCGCAAATTACTAATTTAGTGAATAAGGCATCTAAATTCTTCAATTAAACCTAGGGTTTCCAATTTCATGCTTCAATTTCAAGTTCAATCCACCTAATCATTTTCACATTTAGAGTATGAATTCGAATTACTCACATTGGATTCTTAGGGTTCTAAGAATTTGGGTTTGAAGGATTTCGAATTGGACGTTTTTGCTTCTCTTTCTTCTTCCTTTCGATTTCCCCTTTCTTTTTCCTATTCTTGGTCTCTCTCTCTGCTTCCTTTCACTCAATCACTCGCTGCCTCCCTCTGTTCTCTTTGCTCTGTTCTATCTCTCCTTTTTCTCGGTGTCTCTCGTTCCCATTCCTCTCTACTCCAGTTTCCCTTCTTCTAGTTCTCTTTTTTTTTTTTTTTTTTCTGGGTTAGGTTCCCCAATCTCTCGCTCTTCTTCCTCTTCTCTGCTTGTCTCGTTTGCCCTCATTCTTCTTCCTTTTCGTTTCTAATTCTTAATTTCCCGCTCTTGTTTCTCTCCGATCTGTTTCCTCTCGGGTTCTCTCGGGCTCTCAAGCTCTCTTCCTCTCTTCCTCTCTCTTTTAACTCTTTCTCACCTCCCTCCTTGTTCCACCTAATTATTTTGCTACTCAAATTCTATTGGATCCCAACTCATCTTTCTTATCTCTTTGCCAGCACATCCCCTAAATGCTAGCCATCACTCCCTTTTGTTTTCTTTTTTTTTGTGTTCTATTTTTTGTATTTCATTTTTATTTTCATTTTATGTTTTGGGTTTTCAAGTAAATTGGGTTCAATTAATTTCATTAGGCCCATTTAGTAATTCATGTTCATGTTTCATTTTCTTGGGTTTTAATTTCGACTCGGAAAATCATAATTCAACTAATTTAATAATTTCAAATTTATCTTAACTTTTTGATATTTAATTATTATTAAACTAACTCCTCAAATTTTTAGATATTATATAGGGTTTCTCTCCTTCTAGAGAGAGTTTTATTTCTCGAGTTATTTCTCTTGCCAATACATGCAAGTTTTTTTAGGGTTGTTGATACGATTGAAGGGTATATTTTTGATATTTTTATCAATTAGTTTCATTGATTTTGGTTGGGAATGATTCAACAATAGAATTTCATATGGCTCGATCAAAGTGATGTTTTCTTTAGGTTGGATCTATTATATCACAGAGAGATCTATTCTATAAATTTATTCAATAACTCGCCAATGTTCGGAAAAGACAAATTGAACGAAAGAATATTTACCATTACTTTTGTCGAAATAGAGATTTGTTTAGATATTTTAGATTCATTTTTGTTAGAAAATTATCTTTGTAGATGCCGTATGACTTTTTATTAATGAATTTTTCCTTTCTATTAAAAAAATCAAGTACAAAAGTTTTTCGTTTTAAATATAATTGATATGTTCTAATTATCTTGATAATTGTTAAAATTATAAGTTGTAGGACTGATACATAAGTTTACTATAAACATGCATTTGTCAAAAATTAAGAATTATCTCCTTCGTTGTAAACCCTAGCGGAACCCTGTACCACGGAGTCACCATTGATGTGCGGAGCTTCTTCCCTCTTGTACGGATTTCGTTGATCGACTATCTCGCCTCCGTGTAGGCGCCTCTCACTCTTGCTTTTCCTGGTGAGTGCTTTCGCCCTAGTGCTTGCTCCTTCGTATGAACTCTGGTTGTCATGCTCCCCAAGTATCTTAGGGTTTTTTTTTTTTACAAAATATGGACTTGATAATAGAGAATGACCTAAGCAAACCGAGACTAATAGAAGACGAGGAGGAAGTATTTGACTTTGAGGACAAATCGCCGGCATTTCTCGATAAACAATGAAGACTTAGACTTTGCAGTTATATCATGTTTGAGTACCATCAAGGAATTAAGCACAGACTTCATCTCTTGTAAGTTTTGATTACAAGTCATTCTAAGTGCTTTAGAAACTTTTACGAGTGATTTAGAATCTTTTCCGAGTGTTACGGATACTATTGCATATGTTTTCACTTGACTCGACCGACTCGAAAGTATGCTCTTGCCTCTCATTTCACACACAGTTTTGAGTCACTCATACAACACTCGGACATATCGCATGTTCAAACATTTTCTCTAACGTGCATAAACTCAGCTCTGTTTTTGTAATCAAAGTTTAATTGAATAACGAGTGTTAATTCAAAGTCAGCATGTTTCGTTTGAACTATGCTTGTCTAGTTCAAGTTCCTTTACTCCGATATTCTATATCGGACTTGTTTTACTTCTAGATCGACTCCGATGGAATTTGAGTATAATGGATATTAGACTCAAAAATTCCACTCTTTCGGGACTCGAGATAATTATGCACTTAATTATCTTAATTAAAATTATCATCTCGTGTCTAATCATGGACCAAAGTATTTTATACTTTGAGAACCAAATTGATTTACTTTTGTAGGTTATTCAAACGAGGTTATCCTACTTTTGAGTTACAAAAGCAACCGGCTTCAAGATGTCAAATCACCGAGCAAACAAGGCTTTTTCTACTTCGACCAAGGCCTAGAGACTGTCGGGGTTGTCTGTTTCCAAAGCTGGAAATCTTCGACACTAAGCTCAACGGTGGTTTCCACCCTACCTTTCGGACATCACCGAGTGGATTGTGACACCCAAAGAAGTTAAGAGTCGTTACCCAACGTTCACACCTCAACGGACACTTTTCCGAGTCACTCGGAAAAGCCATTGTAACGATTACAAAGGACCTCTAATCAGAAGATAGTCACAACGGCTAATCTGCCTGGTCATCTATAAATAGAAGCCAGTTCACAAGATGAGAAGATTGTTGAAACTATTACTGAAATTATCTCTCTCTATATAATTCTCATTTAATCTTCTATCTACAACTCTAACTTTGTACTTAACATCTTTCTAAGTTGTAAGGTCTTGTATTTAGTCACAAACAATTATTCTTACTTTCCGAGTAAGGTCCCTTGACCGAGGTGTAAGGATTAACTCAGCTCGGTTGTCCCTAACTCGTAAAGGTTACCTCGGTTAGGAAGTACTAGATCGGATATGGGAACTTCGAGTTTAGGAAAATCTAGTAAGGAATTGTATAAGGGAGCAATTCTGGTTGAGACTTTCTACTATATTTTGTGGATTTAAAATAGTGGATTTGACTTAGTGTTTGGATTAGCATTGCCCATGGTTTTCGCCCCATGAGGGTTTCCACGTAATTTACGAGTTAATATTTTTCGAGTCCAATTTAGACTCAGATTGCGTCAAAGCCAATTTTAGATCTTAATCTTCCATTATTTATTTAAAATCTTCCATCACCCTATTCACCCCTTCTAAGGTGACTTAGTCTCTCGAATAGCAAACCTTCAATTGGTATCAAAGCCTAGCCTTTCAAAAAGGATTTAACCATCCAAAGGTTTAAAGATCAGATGGCTCGTAACAGTGGAGAGTTCGATGAAGGAATATCTTCCAGCAGACCACCAAAGTTCAAAGGATCTAACTTCGTGCACTCGGAAGACGCTCATGGAATGTTTTCTGCTGGATCACGATAAAGATGTCCGGAACATCATACAAGTAAGGAACTACATTCCAATGAAGATGGAAGAAACAAGACTCGTACCCAAAGCAAAGGTCGAGTACACCACTGAAGAAGCAGAAAAGTTCAGAAAGAACTTCAAGGCGATGAACATCTTAATGTGCGCCATCAGCTCGGAAGAATATTACCGAGTGTTAGCCTGTGATACAGCCAAAGAAGTGTGGGACACGCTTGTCAACACTTATGAAGGCACAAGCCAGGTCAAACAAGCGAAGATAAGCCAATATCTTCACAAGTACGAGTTGTTCAAGATGGAGCCAAAAGAGAACATCACTCGGATGTTCATCCGCTTCACCGAGATTACTAACAATCTCAAATCTCTAGGTAGAAAGATTTCCCACAAGGAAATGTGCAGAAAGATACTCGAAGTCTACCCAAGAGAAGATGGGGTCCTAAGGTGACATCCATCGAAGAGGCTCATAACCTGTCCTTACTTAAGCCGGACGAACTCATTGGGAAGCTACTCACTCATGAGATCCACATGGAAGAGGAGGATGCAGAGGTCAGCACTAAAAAGAACATCGCACTGAAGGCCTCGAAAACAGAGAAGCAAATCTGAGTTCCTCCGACTCGAAGAGGATCCCATGGCACTTATCGCCTGAGGCTTTAAAAAAATGATGAAGCACAAGAGATGGGATAAGAAGCCAAGAGAAGAGTTCTACAAGAAAGACAAGAAGGATAGAAAAGATAAACATTCTTCCCCTTCAAAGTTATGTTTAACTAAGAACTCCAATTGTTTTGAATGTGGCAGGAAGGAACACATAGTCAAAGACTGTCCCAGGAGAAAGAGGGATAGAAAGAAGAAAAAGGCTATGATGGCCACATGGAGTGATGAAGACTCATCAAAAGATGATGAGGACTCAGATGATTCAAAGTGTCCGATGGCACTCTTAGACTCGAAGTTGAATCGAGTCGGACTTAGATCACTCGGACAGTGAGGAAACAAATCCTCAGGAGGTAATTGAATACTTCCTCAAGTTTTCCAAAGTTGATTTAGCCAAATATATTTATACTTTGGAAGAAAAGTCCAATTCTGATTCTTCTTAGTTTAAAGAACAACTTGAGTCTCGTTACTTCGAGAGCATCTCTTTGAAAAATGAATTAGAAAACCGAGACTTACTCTACGAGAACTCAAGACTAGTGCTCAATCCAATGAGACTGAGTTTGAGTCACTCAGAAGAGAAAATGAGCATCTGAAGTAAGAGCTCAATAAGTCTCAAGAGCTTATTTTAAAATTTACTCATGGTCAGAAAAACCTTGATATGCTCTTAGGGTCTCAATGTGTCTCCTTCGGAAAAGAAGCACTTGGTTTTAACAAAGAGGAGGAATCTAATTCCTACTTAGAGCTTTTCAAAAGGATTCCAGAACTGTAAAGTTCAGGAAGGCTGAGCACGGTCCCATTCATAATAATGAAAAGAGGACTGAGCCCAGACCAGCTTACAGGAGAAAACCTTCTCCTCCTGTTTATAAAAGAAAAGAGTTTCAAAAGAAAGAGACACAGACTCAGTTTTCTAAAAGAAAGACTCAGAATCGGACCAAACCCAAAGTTATTCAAATCTGGGTTCTCAAGAGTCTTCTTCCTCAGAAAAGGACCACGATAAAGGGAGTTACTGGGTTCGTTAGAGGAAGTGAGAAAGGTTAGTTTGGTTTCGACTTGCAGGTGGCTCGAAAAGAACAAAAGGGCATTAGTACCTGGACAATGGATGCTCACGTCACATGTCAGGAAATCCAAGACTCTTTTCTTAGTTAGAAGAGTACAAGGGAGGCAAAGTCACATTTGGAGATAACAGCAAGGGCAAGATAATTGGGATAGGCAAGATTGGAAAACGAAACTATCTGGTTAGCCTAGTATATCATGTCAAGGGATTAAAGTACAATCTACTTAGCATCTCTCAATCGTGTGACAAAGGTCAAGAGGTAAGATTCACTCGGACCAACTATTATATTTTTGATGATACTACCAAGGAGACCAAGCTCTCGGGTAAGAGATCAGGTAACACCTACACTATTCCTCTTTCGACCCAAGTAAGAATTTATCTTGCTTAAAAGCATCTCTACATGATGATTCATGGACATGGCATCGTAGATTAGGGCATATTAACATGCATACTATGAAGAAGCTTCCTTATCATGGTTTAGTTAGAGGATTGCCTAACTGTACATTTAAGAAAGATAAAATCTGTGAAACATGCACAAAAGGGAAACAGGTCAAATCATCTTTCAAACCTCTAAAACCTGTTTCCGCATCCAAAGTGCTTGAATTGTTGCATATGGATTTATGTGGTGAAATCCCTATCAAGAGTCTCGGAGGTAAATCATATGTGCTTGTGATTATTGATGACTACTCACGATTTACCTGGGTTTGTTTTCTTAAGCACAAAAATGAAGCATTCAAAGAGTTCAGCAAGCTCTACAGGAAAATCCAAGTTGAGTCTCATACTCGGATCCGAGATATTCGAACCGACCATGGAAGGGAGTTCGACTACTCAAAATTTGCAGAGTTTTGTGATAAGAATGGCATCTCCCACAACTTCTCAAGCACCAAGAACTCCTCAACAAAATGGAGTAGTGGAGAGAAAGAATCGAACTCTTGAAGAAATAGGAAGGACAATGATGATTGAACATGATCTACCCTACTATTTCTGGGCTGAGGCAGTCGACACAACAAACTACACATTAAACAGATGCCTCATCGGACCCATCCTAAAGAAAACTCGCATACGAGCTCTACAAAGGGAAGAAACCCAATATTTCATATTTCAAACCCTTTGGGTGTAAGTGTTTTGTTCACAACAATGGTAAGGATCACCTGACCAAGTTTGATGCTCGGTTAGATGAAGGTATTTTTCTTGGTTATTCATCTCGTAGCAAAGCATATCGTATTTTTAATAAAAGAACTAACAAAGTGGAAGAAAGCATCCATGTTGTTTTTGATGAGATTGAACAGGAAAAACCAAGTGAGTCAACATTCTCGGACACTGAAGCTCAGCAGAGATGATGATCTTGGTGAAAATGAGCTCATCAAGAATCAAGTCAAAGTCACTCGAACGAAGTGACTCGAATAACCTGACTCAAAATGAGACAGGAATTTCAAATGAGTATGATGGGAGAACTCAATTTCTTCCTTGGTTTACAAATCAAGCATGACAAAGATGGCATCTATGTCCACCAATCAAAGTATACCAAGGAGCTACCGAAGAAGTACAAACTTCAAGACTCAAAACATGCAAGCAACACCTATGAGTAGCGAGCATAAAACTGGACTCGGACGAGAAAGGTAAAGCAGTAGATCAAAAACTCTATCAAGGTATGATTGGATCTTTGCTATATCTTACTTCCAGTAGGCCAAACATAATGTTTAGTGTATGTCCGTGTGCAAGATTTCAAGCTAATCCAAAAGAATCACATCTCACTGCGAGTAAAGAGAATATTCAGATATCTTGCAGGGACTTAGAATCTAGGTCTATGGTACTTAAGAGACTTAGAACCGACTCCCACTTAATACTCAAATGTTGACTATGCTGGGTACAAAGTTGATAGAAAGAGCACCTCGAGAGCCCGCCGGTTTCGGGTCAATCCCCGATATCTTGGCACTCAAAGAAACAAAACTCAGTAGCTCTATCAACTGCTGAAGCTGAGTATATTGCAGCTGGAGCATGTTGTGCTTAGATTTTATGGATCAAGCAACACTTGAGAGACCTTGGACTTTTATTCAAATCAATTCCAATCAAGTGTGACAATCAAAGTGCAATCAGCATCACCAAGAACCCGGTTCAAGCACTTAAAGACAAAACACATTGAGGTCATGTATCATTTTCTAAGAGACCATTATGAGAAAGGTGATATTGAACTTGAATTCATTCCTACCAAATTTCAGTTAGCTGATATCTTTACTAAGCCACTTAGTGAGGATCAGTTTTGCTTTATTAGGAATGAGCTTGGTATGATCAATGCATAATTATGTGCTTTTCCGAGTGAAACTACTTTGCATGATTATATGTTATACACTTTCTATCTTTAAAATAGAAATTAGTTCAGTTGAGCTAGTGATACCGAGCTATGAGCTATTGTTTGTCTGCGGTTTCCGAGTCACTCGGAAACTTCATTGAGTCGACTCAGATTTTGAGAAAAATGGACATCAAACTTTTGAAATCATCTCTAGATCAGTGGAGAATTTCAGAAATTTCTTTTAAAATCTCTCATTTTCTCTCTCTCTCACGCGTATCGATCGGACAACTAGCCGTTGTGAGACAATCGCTGGAATTCTAACCGTTGGAGAGCACAATAGTTACACCGCTCCGAGGCGACCGTTGAAGAGCCGGGTCGAACGAACACTCGAAGGATATTTCTTTCTCTATAAATAGCATCCTTTTTCCTTCATTTCACTACTTTACTCTCTACTTACTCTTACTCTCTCAATTACTTCAACTCGAGCAAGCTTTCTACGTTCGAAGAAATTTTTGTCGCTCTCAAGCTAAGTGGAAGTATTCTCAAGTAAGCTCTATCATTCTCAGCTCTCTCTCTCTCATTCTACTATTTTTTTTTTTTTTTGCTCACTCTCGTCTAGCTACTTTTCTCTCTCTCTTTCCTCTCTATCAAAAGTTCATCTTTCTTCTCTTTTCTTCATCAAACATGCCGAAAAGAGGTTCTCACCCCGATTTTCTTGGTTCTACCACCAAGAAACCTCGTACCAAAAGCCAAGAAGGCCCCTCCAATCCTTCAAAAGTCCTTGTCACCAACACCTAACGTTGGATGACAAATTATTTCCGACCACAAAGTTTTCATGGTTGGCTCACATCAAATCAACGGGGTTTACAATTTCCTCTGTTTCAGCGAGTTCATATACCCAAAACTCGTTTCGAGTTCTATTCTAACCTCTCTAACTCGAGGGTATCCTCACCTCCGCAGTTCAAAATGTCACAGTTCGCATCAACACCTCTCTTCTCCACCGACTCTTCAAAGTCGCTTCTCTTTTCCTCAACAAGCAACCCCATACCTTTCAACGAGGTTGCTGATGAATTCTTCGAAAAATATGCCAAAGAGTTTCCCGAGTCACATAAAAACTTCTCCGTGACTCAACTCAAGTTAAAAGCTCGTCTTCCGTGCTTTCGCCGATGAGGACCTTCTTCTCTCAAGCATTCTAGCAAGGAGAACCCTAACTCCAAGCACCTTAAAGCTCTTTATGACATTCTTGAGGGCTACGAAGTAGACCTCTTTCCTACTATAGTCGAGCAAATGGCAGCCGTGCTCGCTCGGACTCGACAAAGAAATCCACCCCACTTCCTTTCGGGGCCCTTCCCACTCTCATTTTTATGCAATTCAAGGTCCCTATTCCCTCGGATCCTAACACGGTTTTTGAGGCTGCCATTGTCATTGGAAAGAAAGAACTTCTTGGGTATGGGTACCAAGAGACCCAACCGGGTGTCCGGGTCCATAGCTCATAATCGAGGCCTCCTTTTCCATCTCGGACTCGGACTCAATCCCTCTCTCTCTACCTCCTCCACTTGGTGGTGCCTCCACCTCAGGTGTTTCTCGATTCATCTCTTCTGCTTTGTCCATTGCTCTAATGGACAAGCTTTCCTCTATGTCCACCGAATTCAAGGAAACCCTCCAGTTATTCAAGACTATTCTTCGATCTATGATCATCAATCCGAAAACTGCTCAATCCCAAATCCGAGACCAGCAAGACGTGCTTCTCGAGATGAAAGCACTAGTTAAGGAGTAAAGGGAGATGATTGAGCTCCTTCAGGAAAGACGCTCCAAGGCAGCTCGAGATCCGATCCACTCGGATACTTCGAAGAATCCTCGAGTCCAGCCAAATCCCCTCTGCAGCGGAAGAGGAAGAAGAAGAAGAAGAAAAAGAAGAAGGAGAAGAAACGGAGCTCGCGGCTGAGGCAGCTCCTCTCGAAGAGGAAGAAGAAGGGGAGAAGGAAGCAGAAACGGGAGCCGAAGCAGCCGAGGGCCCAGGTGCTCCAGAACCCCAACCGGAAATGATTAGCTTAAACGAGTAGTCCGAGTGGGTCAAAGACCTCGCTGACCATGGGCGGTCAGCAGCAGAGCCAGCACTCCCTCGGCCAAGTTCCAGGAGGATGAACCTTTGGACGGCTTAGTTCTGGGTCAGCCACTCGGAGCTGAGCCCATTCCGGAGATACCAGTGCTGCCCCGCCTCGTTTGTCTACATCTTCAAGATCTTATCGGCGAAGGTGCACTGCACATCCACCATCCTCGACTCAGATCGCTCCCTCCCCTCCATTATTAGAAATTTTCTTTTCTCGTTTTCAAATTTTTTTTGTCCAGACATAAAAATCTGTATCCTCTTGATACATTCTTCCTCTTTTTGCTTTTTTTTTCTTTGAAAGGCAAGGGGAGAATATTTAGAAATTTGTTGTCTTGTTTAGGGGAGTTTCTCTCACCCTCTTTTGTGTATATATTTGTTATGAATATTAATGAAGTTTCAATTTCATGCTTATTACTTTCTGAGTTTCAATTATTTCGAGTTTAAATTTCTTGCTCAGTAATTTTCTTTGCTCTTATTCAATAACTCAGTCTATTATTGCTCCGATACTTCAATTCCGTAACACTATTGCAGTCTATTATTGCTCACTAATGCTCGATACTTCAGCAATTTTTAGCACTTGCTCCGATAGAATCTAAGTTTCAATCTCTTATTCAATAACTCGTTTCTCTTATTATTCCTTGAGAAAGTATGCAAAAGCAGATCTATATCACTAACAAAGTTTCTATCTAAGTATGGAATGCCTTTCATCAAAAAGGGGCGATTGAAGACTCGGACTTTACAGTTATATCATGTTTGAGTACCATCAAGGAATCAAGTACAAACTTCATCTCTTGTAAGTTTTGATTACAAGTCATTCTAAGTGCTTTACAAACTTTTTTGAGTGATTTAGAATCTTGTCCGAGTGTTACGAGATACTATTGCATATGTTTTTACTTGACTCGACTCGACTCACAAAGCATGCTCTTGCCTATCATTTCACATGCAGTTCCGAGTCACTCGGACAACACTCGGACATATCGCATGTTCAAACATTTTCTCTAACGTGCATAAACTCAGGTCCGTATTTGTAATCTAAGTTTAATTGAATAATAGTGTTAATTCAAAGTTAGCATGTTTCGTTTGAACTATGCTTGTCTAGATCAAGTTCCTTTACTCCGATATTCTCTATCAAACTTGTTTTACTTCTAGATCGACTCAAATGAAATTTGAGTATAATGGATATTAGACTCGTAAAATTCCACTCTTTCAGGACTCGGATAATTATGCACTTAATTATCTTAATTAAAATTATCATCTGTGTCTAATCTTGGACCAAAGTATTTTATACTTTGAGAACCAAATTGATTTACTTTTGTAGGTTATTCAAACGAGGTTATCCTACTTTTGAGTTACAAAAGTAACCGGCTTCAAGATGTCAAATCACCAAGCAAACAAGGCTTCTTCTACTTCGACCAAGGCCCAGACACTATGTCGGGGTTGTCCGATTTCCAATTCGCTTCCAAAATTGGAAATCTTCGACGCTAAGCTCAATGGTGGTTTCCACCCTACCTTTCGGACATCACCAGTGGATTGGGACACCCAAAGAAGTCAAGAGCCGTTACCTAACGTTCACACCTCAACGGACATTTTTCCGAGTCACTCGTAAAAGCCATTACAACGGTCACAAAGGACCTCTAATCGGAAGATAGTCACAACGGCTAATCTACCTGGTCATCTATAAATAAAAGCCAATTCACAAGACGAGAAGATTGCTGAACCTATTACTAAAATTGTCTCTCTCTATATAATTCTCATTCAATCTTCTATCTACAACTCCAACTCTGTACTTAATATCTTTCCGAGTTGTAAGGTCTTGTAATCAGTCACAAATAATTATTCTTACTTTCGAGTAAGGTCCCTTGACTAAACTGTAAGGGTTAACTCAACTCGGTTGTCCCTAACTGTAAAGGTTACCTCAATTAGGAAGTACTAGATCGGATAAGAGAACGTCCGAGTCTAGGAAAATCTTATAAGGAATTGTATAAGGGAGCAATTCTGGTTGAGTCTTTTTACTGTATTTTGTGGATTCAAAATAGTGGAGTTGACGTGGTGCTTGGATTAGCACTCGCCCGTGGTTTTATGCCCCAGGAGGGTTTCCACGTAATTTCCGAGTTAACATTTTTCCGAGTCCAATCTAGACTCTAAGCTGCGTCAAAGTCGGTTTTGGATCTTAATCTTCCATTATTTGTTTAAAATCTTCCATCACCCTATTCACCCCCATCTAGGGCGACTTAGTCTCTCCAAGAGCAAACCTTCAAACAAATAGCATTATGTTTGAGCAGTAAATTGTCCACCAAGAACCATTTTAATCTTGAAGCGGTAAAGACTACTACGCGAAATATCTAGAAACCCTCAAAGGGAATAGTTATTAAGGAGTTGGACAAAAATCTCTTTGCCTTTTAATTTTTCTCTCAAGTAGATAAGAACTTGGTAGTTGATGAGGGGCCATGGGGCTTTGATGGCACTATCTTGTTACTTGCAGCAGGCGAAAAGGCATGAGGTGACGTCGGAGATTGAGTTCACGAAAGCACACTTCTAGGTTAAGATATGTGACTTACCCATAAAGAAGAAGACTACTGCATTTCGGAGCTATTGGGATCAGGAATAGGGGATGTTATAGAGATCGATGAAGAGGATGTTCTTGCGCCCACTAAGTATTTGAAGCTTAAGGTGGATGTCGACATCACTAGGCCTTTGAGGTGAGGGCTGAAAATCAATATTGATGGAAAGCTTAAACAGGTGGAGATAAAGTATGTGAATTTGCTTGATTTTTGCTATGGATGTGGCCTCATTGGACATGTCTACAAAGGGTACAATCTTTATGACGAGGACGTTCAAGAAGATGATCTACTCGTATGGTCCAAAGTTATGTGATTCACCCTTTAAATGTAAGAGTAGAGGAGCTGAAGATGAATGGAAGGAGGAAAGGAAGAAATTACTAGAATTGAGATAAGGGGGTATGCTTTCCTAGTGCGAAACAAATTGCTATTGGAAAATACTCGGACAAAAAGGGGGCAAGGAAGAGTTAAGAGGAGGGGATTCATTGGGGGAACCGACTGCTGTGGTGGTGGATAGGAAAGGAGAAGAGACAACAAAAAGAAGGTGGTTGATGTCAAGGGCGACAAGCAAGGTGAGCGAAAAGTGAGAGCTGTTGAGGAGGTGGATTATGTTACGGAAAAGGCGGAGGCTAGTAAAGGCCAATCATCATGAAAATATTATGCTGGAACTGCAGGGGATGTGGCAACCCCTAGCAGTTTAAGCGCTTCATTTTGGAGCAAACACCATACCCTTGACATTATTTTTCTCTCCGAGACATTGTCAGAACTAAGCAGGATGGAGAGAATTGGTCCTAAATTTGGATTGAGCAGTTCTTATGCAGTTAGTAGGAGAGGTTGTTTTGGAGGACTAGCGATCTATTGGTGTGATGATATTGATTTCTAGTTGATATCTGACTCTTAAAATTTAATAATGGGGGATATTATGGACGGTGACTCAGTCAAAATGAGGTTATTGGGTATCTATGGCAGGCCAAAGAGTCAAAATAAATGACGAATATGCGAGCTTCTTAGAGAAAGAGCTGGGGACACAGTCAGTACCAATTGTGGTTGGTGGCGATTTCGATGAAGTACTATCTGTGGAGGAAAAAAGTAGAGGTGTGGATGGAGAGCAGCAGATAATGGACAGTTTTAGGGAAGCTTCGGCTGAATGTAATCTAAAAGACCTTAGCTATTCTGGCCTGTGGTATAGTTGGCAAAGAGGATGAACGACACTGTCTTCCAGAAAGACTGGATTGTTTCAAGGCTAATGACGTGTGGAGTCTAAAGTTTCTTCATGCGCAGGTAATCAATCTGGCTCATTACAAATCAAACTATTCACCAATCCTTCTATCCACTTATCAGATGCCCTTTGAAGTTTGGGGAGGAAGGAGAAGCTTTAAACTTGAGAAACTATGGATTGAGGACAATGAATGTGAAGTAATAATTAAAGTTGCTTGGATGAATGGCCACGGTGGACCTGTTGACAAATTGGAACCAGTGGTAGCAAGTTTAGACTCCTATAGTGAAAACAAATTTGGAGGAATTGACCAGCAAATTAATTACCTGGAAAACGAGCTTAAATACCTCCAAGGGCTCCCAGCGGTGCAACATAATCTTGACCTTTGCAACAACATTGAGGCTAAGTTGGACACCTTGCACAAACAAAACGAACAGGTTTGGTACATGAGATCCAGTGTCAACGAGTTGCAAGATGGTGATAGAAATATTGCATACTTCCATCCAGAGTCAACAAGTTGCAGGATGGTGATAGAAATATTATATACTCCCATCACAAAGCCTCACATCATCGACGACAAAATATGATTAAGCAACTATAAGAGGAAACTGGCGATTAGGTGAGAGACAAAGATGGGATAATAAGTCACAAATTATTATTATTATAAGCCTTTTTGTTCCACTAAGCCAACAAATTTTGAAGCGATTCTAGAAAGGATAACACAGAAGGTGATTGACCAAATGAATGACTTGCTCTTCAATAACGAGGAAGAAATCCGAGCTGCCTTATTTCAGATGCACCTGACGGTATGCATGATATTTTTTCCAGAAATATTGGCATGTCGTAGGCCCTGATATTGTGTCTTTTGTGAAAGCTATGCTGGCTGGAGAGGTAAATCCTAGCATAATAAACAAGACGCTCATCACCCTTGTCCCCAAAGTCAAGTCATCAACTAATATCACTGTATTTGGACCTATCAGTCTTTGCAATTTACTATATAAAATTGTCTCTAAAACTATTGTAAATAGTCTCAAGACATGCCTACCCCACATTGTTTCATGGAGTCAGAGTGGCTTTGTACCAAGACAACTCATAATGGATGATGTCCTAGTGGTACTAGAGCTTTTTCACACTATGAAATTAAGATCAAAGAGCCCAAAAGGCACAATCGTAAATCTCTTGGGCATGCATCTAGTAGAGAAACATATCAAATATATGATCCCTTACAATAGTTGGTCGAAATAAAAAGGAGATGTTTAATTCTCTCTATGACAGGATATGGAAGAAACTGAAAGGGTGGAAGGAGAAGTTGTTCTCGCGAGCAAGGAAGGAAATACTGATCAAAGTCATCATACGAGTCATTAGCTACCTACTTAATGTGTATCTTCAAGATACCCACTAATCTTATTGAGGATGCATATAAGCTTTGTGCTAGATTCTGGTGGAGTTCAGTGGAGGGAAAACGAAAGGAGCATTGGAAGGCTTAGGAAGAGCTTTGCAAACCAAAGTGTCTTGGAGGTATGAGTTTACGAAACTTGATATTTTTAATAATGCATTCCTAGCTAAACAAGCATGGACAATCTTGCATAATGAAAACGCTCTCTTAATCAAGTGCTTAAAGCAAAATACTATCCACGAGGTGACTTCCTTAACTCTTACCTTTGCCACTCACCTAGTTTCTTTTGGAGGAGCATTTGGTCTTCCAAGGCCCTACTCAAGGAGGGGCTAGTTTAGAGGGCGGGTAATGGTGCCTCCATAGACATTTGGGCAGATGCATGGTTGGTGGATGAGCAAGGCAAAATGGCACTGGCGAAACCAACGGGGGTCGATGGGGTCAATCGACCCCCTTCCAAAAAAATAAAATTTTTATATAGAGGAAAATATCAGCAAAAGCAAGTTGCTTGAGTTGGTAAGGCTTGTGTAATCTAGATAAGAGGTCCCATGTTCGACTCCTACTATCGGCAACTTTTTTTTTTCAAAATTTAATCCCTTACTTTTAATTTTATTTCCCTTCGTTACTTTTTCTTCCAGGCATAGCTCCATATACCCACCCTCGCTGCTCTGCTTGAGCCCGACCGCTCTGCTCCCTCCCCAACCACCACGGTCGGTGGCCGCCGACCACAACAACGGTCGCCGCCGGCACAGCCCTACGCCGCCTACCATAGCCCACGCCTGGCCCGACTTGCCCCCTCTCTTCTCGCGGTTGTACTTTACGCAGCCCTCTCCCGCAGTCGCACTCTCTCTCTCTCCCAGCCCACTACACCACGCACACGACGGCACGGCTGTTGGTCACCGGCGCCGGCCCCAAACAAGTCGCCCGGCACTTCCCGGTCTCGGTCCCCTGTCTCTCCTCTTCCGCACTAAACTCTCTCGCTCTCTCCACATCCGTAAGTTCTAACTTCTATAATTTTTCATTCGATATCAATTTAAGATTTAATTTGTGCAATATTAGGTTTAATTTCTTTGATTCTATTCTTAATTTATGTGATTTCATTGATTTTTCAATTTCACTTCATTCATTGTTTAGACAAATTTTACGGTATAGGTTTAATTTTTGTTGATAAATTCGTATTGTAAGTCAAAATGTTTAGATATTTCAAAAAGATAGCAACAGAACCCTCCATTCCTTCAAGTTCTAAATCTGAAAATTTACCATCGAATGAAGAAGGCGATGTAAATACAAATTCTTCCCCTACAACTTGTGATGCAAATGACAATCCCTCTTCTACTCGGGAGAAGTCGAGTTGATGTCAATGCACTTCCATCCGATCCGGGAGCAAGAAAACCAATGTCACGATATCATCCCGATGAACAAGATGAGGTAAGAAGAGCATATCTTCAAAAGGTCCCTTTCAACCCCGAAATCATAATTTCCCTCAAACGTTAATGTTTGGATGTATGTGTAGATTCAATGTCTCCTGGTATGATTTGTACGAGTAATTGGTTAGAATATAGCATAAAGGAAGATGCTGCATGTTGTTCTTTGTTCAAAAACGATGAAATGGCACATTTTAGGGGGATGCATTCACAAGTAAAGGATTTCAAAGTTGGAATAAGATAGATAGATTCCATAGGCACGTTGTTGGGGTGAATAGTACACATAATAAATGTGTTAAAACGATGTGAAAACTTGATAATGGAAAGACAATCCATACAAACCGCATTAGATAAACAATCGAAGAAGTTAAAGCTGAGTATAGGACTCGTTTAAATGCTTCAGTTGATGTGTCAAGGATTCTATTGTCCGAAGGTTTGCCTTTCCGAGGTCATGATGAGAGCGAATTTTCAAGAAGGAAAGGACTTTTTAGAACTATTTTAAAGTTTCACGGGGAAAAGAATGACAAAGTTGGAAATGTTATTTTGAAGAATGCTCCTGGAAATTGTATAATGTATTCCCCACCAATTCAAAAAAATATTGCAAGTGCTTGTTCAAGGGAAACTATTAATGCTATTCTTCAAGAAATTGGGGATGGATATTTTTTGTATTAGCTGATGAATCCCGTGATGTTTCTTGTAAGCAACAAATGGCTATTGTTTTGAGATATGTTGACAAAATGGGGTTTGTCATGGAACGGTTGGTTAGTCTTATCCATGTTACTAGTACTATTATTGTGTCATTGAAAGAAGAAATTTATTCTGTGCTTAGTCAATTATCCTTGAGCCCATCACGAATACGAGGACAAGGGTATGATGGGGCTAGTAATATGAGAGGTCACATCAATGGGCTTAGAAGTTTGATTTTGCAAGAAAATCCATCAGCACATTATGTTCATTGTTTTGCTCATCAACTTCAATTTACTCTTGTGGCATTTGCTCATAAACATGTTGATATTGAAAAGTTTCTTGATTTGGTTAATTTGACTTTGAATATGATTGGAGGCTCTTATAAGCGTAGAGATGAATATCGAAAGAAACAATCAGAGAAAGTTGAAGAAGCATTGCGAATGGGGAGGTTCAAACTGGAAAGGGTTTGAATTAAGAAGTTGGACTTCAAAGACCGAGTGACACTCGTTGGGGCTCTCATTATAAAACATTCATGAATCTTATTGTCATGTTTGCTCCAATTGTTGATGTACTTGATGCTCTTCCAACTTATGGAACTGAGCCACAATATAAAGTTAAAGGTCAAGTTGTTTTAGATGGTATTCAGACATATGACTTTGCTTTTTTATTACATCTAATGAAATTGGTGTTAGGCATTAGTAATGCATTGAGTCAAGCTCTACAAAGAAGGGATCAAGACATTGTTAATGCAATATCACTTCTTAACATAGCTAAGAAATAATTGCAGCATGCAAGGGATCAAGGATGGGACTATTTGATAGATGATGTTAGTTCATTTTGTGTGAAGCATGATATTGAGATTCGTAACATGGATGATTTCGCTCCTCTTCGTGCTCGAGGAAAGTCAAAACGTAGAGTTTCTTCCGTGACAAATGAGCATTATTATCGTGTGATGTGTTCTATTCGATTCTTGATATGCAAATGCTAGAACTCAATAGTGCTTTACATAAGCAAGCACCGAGTTGCTTCTTGGTTTGGCTTGTTTGAATCCTACTGACTCTTTCTCCAACTTTGACAAGAACAAGATACTCAAAATGGCTCCGTTGTATCCAGATGATTTTGATGAATTAGGCATTGAGGCTCTTAGTGGTGAATTGAATACTTTCATTGATAATATACTTGATGATGAGAGATTCTCTAACTTGAATGGAGTTGGTGAATTCTCCACAAGGATGATTAAAACTAAGACATATATGAGTTTTCCCCATGTACACTTGCTTTTCAAGTTAGCATTGATTTTTCCTGTTTCTACAAGCAACAGTTGAAAGAGTTTTTCTTCGATGAAGTATATCAAGACCAACTTACGCAATCGGATATCAGATGAGTTTTTGAATGATACTTACTTTTAGTATGATTTGTTTGAAAGTATATCTAATGATGATATCATGGAGCGCTTTCAAAATATGAGAACTCGTCGAACACAATTGTATTAGATATAATGTTATCGTTATGTAATATTAATTTTAAAAATAGATGTTAACTTTTCTATTGTATACACTATTATTTCATTTATTTCAACCCCCTTCCTTAAATTCCTAGATCCACCACTCGCAAAATGGCAACGTCAACACTGGCCCATGGAATGGACTTTTCCATGGTTAATGAGCGCATCGACCCGGAACAACAAACTTATGGCATGGACTTGCTGAATGAGGTCTTCAATGACCGTGACAAGCACCTTATTCTTTGCCACTCCTTTGAGCTTCCTAGCTCCACCCGACCATCGGGTATTACGAAATTTTCATGGTAAGATCGCTCTACCTTCTTAGCTCTTATGGTCATTTATGTGACTAAAAAATATGGGCTATTATTTGAAGGGCGAATGTGATTCCTAAGGCCAAACACTATTGGTAGAAATGGAGTATGAACATCCTCCCAACCAAAACATTACTTAAGCGTTACCATGTTTCCCTTTAGATATTTGCCCTCGGTGTGATAATGGGATAAAAGACCCATGGCATGCCATTTTTTATTATGAAAAAGTGAGAGGCTTATGGGATAATCTTGGAGGTACTATCAAGTAAGTTCGAAATGAGGTTAATACTTGTGGAGATTTGTTGTATACACAAGGGTCTTGACCACAACACATTCTCCCTTTGCCTAATACTAGGATGACAAGCGTAGAATAGCCGAAATAACAATAGCTTCAACAACATTTGTACTCCAATTGGAGTTGTAAAACAAAGGGCCAAAAGAATGGTGGACGAGATCCATAATCTAGGAGAGCAAAGAAAATCAAGGGAGATAAGTGGGAAGCTTCCTCTTAGTGTATTATGGCAAGCGCCACCCTTTGCCATCACAAAACTTAATGCTGATGTCTGCAAGTATCACATGAGGGATGGGTGGGTTTTGGGTTTGTTTGCAAGGGATTGCAGGGTGAAGTAATAATGGCGATTGTCAAAAATATTCAGGCAAGATGGTCGAGTGCAAGTGGGGGAAGGGAAAGCGGCCCTATTTGGTATCCAATTAGCGAGGCGATTTGCTTTATCGAAGGTCACTATCGAAACAGATTGTCTTTCATTTGTCCAACGGGGTTAAATTTCTTTCTTTCTTAAGTAATTTTGACTTAACTTTAGACGAATTATTGTTCCTTAGCAGTAATTTTTCTTTTTGCAATTGGACTCATGTCAAGAAAGATGGGAACTCGAAGGCTCGTAATTTTGCAAGTCATTCCTTGAGGGTTGAAATAGATTTGGCTGGAGGTGTGTCATATGCCAATCTTTACCTATATACTCATGGATTCCTTATCATGAATTAACTTTATCTGTTTCTTCCTAAAAAGAAAATTGTAGGACTCGATAGTTTTAATTTGTAAACTTGATTTAAGAGAAATTCAGTTCTAATTGCAAACAGACTTTATTTCAAGTTTAACATTATTTTTTATACTCTTCAACCTTAATAAGAATTTGTTTATTCTCATCAATTCCCCTCCCCTCGGGATTTTTAACATTAGTTATACATATTTATATCGCAAATGTAAAACTTACGAGTTTATTTTTTAAATTAGTAAATCTTACATGAGACCGTCTCACATAAGTCATATCATTAGATGAATATTTCAATAACGATTTTTAATAGTAATTGGATGACTAAAAGTTTATTTATGAGTGACTGCAATAAAAGTATTGGATAAAATATTTGTCACCTTTGTATTAAATGGTTACTCTAAAACATATTATTAGTTACGTCAAAACCTTTAAAAGTCACCTTTAATGGAGTCACCTTTAAAACATAACTATCTCGTGTTTTTAAATATTCGGAGGAGTTAAATTTTTGTAAGATAAAGAAAAGTTATTCTAAGTTAAACATTTATATCAGTTAAATTTTTGTAAGATAAAGAAAAGTTAATTCTAAGTTTATAAATGATAATTTCATTATTTATCCCGTGAGATTTTTGATAAATATTTTTTCTAACGCTCAACTTTTCAAATTATTAGTTAGCTTTCTTCACCTTTGTGTCAAATTATGATAAGTCCCTAAAATTTCACCTTTGTGACAACAAGTTATTATTCGAGCTAGTATTGATGATTTATGACCGTGATGACGATAATTTGTAGTCGTGATCTCACTCGAAACGGACAAATTTGAAATTTTGAGAGGGAAGAGAGAGAGGAACACACATCATTAGTTGTGAGTGAAGAAGTTTCAAACAATGGATAAAATAGAGTTATTGGAGTACAAGTCTCTTGGGTCAAGTTTTCATCAAGGAAAAGGTTCGTAGGCAGGCAAAGGTTGGGTAAGGGGAAAAGGTAATATAAGAGGGACATTTTTAGAATTTTAATTTTTGAGATAACGGATGAAAATATTAAAGGAGTAAAAATCATTCAGAAATTTCAGGGATAGAAAAATATTTACCGAAACCTCAAAGAGGGTAAATAAAATGTCATTTACAAATAATTATTTTTTACCATAAGCTTAAGTATTCGTCCAAAATAGACAAGAAGGGGATCAAGTCAAGCCCCCCACCCCGTTTTCCTTATTTTCTCTCCCTTCCCCCTCTCTAAACTCTAATTCCGTACTTTTTTCTGTTTTTTAGATTATTAGGGCTCCTATTAGCTTTGTCACGCTTAGTGGTAAGTCCTTCTTATTTTAATTTTTTCAATCAAATCAAGATCTAAAGGTATTTTTCTAATAAATTTTCTCTTCTTCTCATAAGAGTTTGGATTTCTCTAATTTTTAGAGGTTGAATTTTTCTACTTCTTGTGAGAGTTTGTGTTTCTCTCCTTTCTTGTGAGAGTTAAGATTGTTCTCCATGTGAGAGTCTTGTTTCTCGCCTTTGTGCGAGTTATTTATTTTACCAATACGTGCAAATTTTATTATGTTCGTTGATTCAATTGAAGGGTTATATTTTTATCAATTAGTGTTATTGATTTTGATTGGGAATAATTCAACAATTAAATTTTATATAGCTCGATTGAAGTGATATTTTATTCAGGTTGGATCTATTATATTACATACGGATCTATTTTATGAGTTATACAATAGCTGACCGATTTGGAAAAAAATATACTAAAGTCGAAGAAAAGGGTTTGTGGCCAAATTGATGTTGCAAATATGGAATGCGAACGGAAGTATATTTACCATTAATTTTGTATAAGTAGAAATCTATTTTGATATTTTAGATTTATTCTTGTTAGAAAATTATATTTATAAATGTTGTATGACTTTCTATTAGTGAAATTTCTATTTCTAACAACAACAAAAATATCCGTCAAAAAGTCATAATATTGTATCATAAAAATTCGACGAATTTTTTTTAAAAAGGGTACATAAATCAACAAATAGGTAGGTAGCCCTCCTCGTAAGGATTTGACCCAAGTTGTCCTCCATTAAAATGGAGAGAAAGGAAGAAGAACAAGAAGGAAGAAAATCCCAAAACAATGAGTATGAGATAGAAAGCCCTAATTTTGCTTATCAATCATCAGCCTTGTTGCCCTCTCGAAATTGATGATTAATAAGAACATGGCTGCAATTTCTACAATATAAATAGATATCTTGAATAAGTGTCTAGATCTCTCATGACGGTTGGTATTCCCTGGTAAAGCCTTGATAACTATCTCGGTTGTCCCCCTCAATAACTATAGAGCAAAAGCCTGATTGAATAGTTGCTCGTACTCCATTTCGCATAACAATAGCTTCATCTACCAAAACCGAGGTTGGCCCCAAATTTGAAACTCCCCTTAAATAAATCTTCCATCCCAAATTCTAATGACAAACCCTCCAAGCAATCGTAGAATATTTTGATCCATCAAAGTTAATTTTGATAAATCCCCTTGGCGACTTCTCCCATCCGATATGATGATTTGTGTTGGTAGGATGTGAAGATTGCTGAGAAGAAGAAGGAAAGTAAAGATCATCAAATCTTCCTCTTACCCTCCATTCTCGCCCATAGTCTTTTAGCTTTAATGATGGTTGCCACAGAATTATACATTCCACTATTAGAAACAATATCATTCATACTTTTCCATATGCTCCGGATCAAATAAATCAAACGAACTATTTGTGATGGTTCTTATACATTTGGAATATTTCGAAAGTGACAAATTGTGAAGATGGCCAATATTAATATCAAGCTACTTGTGAAGATAAGCTTTTTCCTTAAGTATCTTTAACACAAGGACATCGAGCAACTAGATGGTCGACCAATTCCTCACTCTGTCGAGCATATCGGACAATGATGTTCCACATTAATCCCTCTTCTCAAAAGTGTATCTTGTGTAACTATGGAATTATGTTCAAGTTGCCACAAGAATAATTTCGTTTGAGGCATAATATCCAGATTCCATATCCACCCAACCTTCCAAGGGTAGTTTTTATCCGCAATATTATGTGCATTCCAAGTTGCTTGATTTAGTAGTGAATTTTCCTGAGCTCAATAATCCCCAAGCAAACCATGTCTTCCATATCATGATTAGGGATAGGTACACCCTTTATAACCCTACAAATGTCCGTTGGAAGAAATGAAGAGAGAAAGTGAGCGTTCCATTTTTTATCGGACGTAATACATACACTTATAGTTACATCAAGCGACGGAATATCGCTTCTATTGTTATCATAAAACTGGAGTAATGGTGTTTGCCCACAACAGTCATCTTGCAAAAATTTTATGGTTTTCCCATTTTCAATTTTCCATCTTAATCCTCTTTTGTAAAGATTGCTTTCTTTGTCTTATAATGGGAAAAGACTATAGATATGGTAAAAATGGGTTATATGTTATAAAACTCCTACAGTGTTTCGATATGGATTGTTTCTGCATTTTACTCTTTCTTTTATTTTACACTAATATTTGTAACTTTATTTGTTTATCTATTTGTTCACATATATTTTATATGCTAAAATTGATTTATTTCATGTTTAGTTAATCGCAACTGTGTAACCAATCTTCCAAATTGTACTGTTATATGTTTTTGTCTTAAATAACATATGCCTCTATTCCATTTTTTTCTTACTAATTAATAACTTTGACAAAATGAAATAAATATAAAATTAATAACTTGAAATATTCAATAAGGTATTAGAAAATGTATTTTGTCTTTTTTATTTTTTGAGCTATAAAATTCACATTTATTATTAGCACAAAACCGTGCAAAGCACGGTATTGTCCCATTTTTTTCTAAAATGAAGTGTTGGGTATTCATGTCCACATTCAAATGTCAAATGTCCGATATGGGTACTCAACTCAAGGAAAAATGAAAATCCAAATAACAAAGGTTATAGATATCTCCTTCAATGTTGTTAAGGACGCTGCACTGATAGCAAATTTCAGCAGTTAGAGGACATTGCCACTTCCTATTGCTAAATGATCCGGGTCATACCAGATCTGCTTTTTAATTCTTTGACTCAATACTAAATATTGTATCATTTTCCAATACATTCTTCGACAATAATCTAAAAATACCTTAGCACCCTACGTTTTACTTATGAACAAAAATGCAACAAAGAGACAAGGAGCAAATACTTTTGCCTAAACCCCCTCCTCTTGTGTGCTAATAACCTGAACTGTTAGTCAGATTGAGCTGCTTCTGCTACTGTTATTTTGGCAATCCAATATGACCAGAATCATGTCGTGTCCAATTGCGCCTCCAAAGGGGGCCCTGCTGTTGTCTTTCTTGCATACGCCTGCAACAGTCAATATTTGCATTACAAGATAATTCCATTATGTGCCAAAGCATCTATATACGAAGAATTGACCAACACAGTTCCCGCAATTTCCATTGTCGGTGGCTTTCTTTTTTCGCGGGGGTTTGTTTCAAACTAAGAATCTGAAATAGCCAATAATGGATTACAGGTTATCTCAGCTCCCTTGCATATTATATGGTTCACAGCCTTCTTACCTTAGTCTTGTTTTATGGTAAAACCAGTTTTAAGAGGGACCAGCCTTTAGATCCATTTTCCACCTTGTCCAAGTGTTCCCACGTGCATGTCTATGTTGTTCAAAGTCTGCATTTGAAATATAACCTAGGCAAGGTGCTCTATTTCTACCTTTTGATTTCTGTTTTTTTTTTTTGGGGGGGCAAGGGGGATGGTTGGGACTTAAATCAGAGAGATGTTTCCTCTAAACTAGAAGGCTATGGACTAATAAGTACTTCAAACAAAAGGAGTAGAAGATAGTAATTTCTGTAAATATATGCTGGAAATACTCTTGTAAGTGTCAAAATATGCACAATTCAAATAGATGAGAAAGAAGGGAAGACAACATATGCTTCCTTTTTTTAGGCAGATGCTACTACTGTTACCTCTGATGCTGTTTCGAACGCATGACAAATTCACTTGCAATATCCTTCCCATGGAATGAAGATAGAACTGATCTGACATCAACATGCCTATGCAAACCAACATCTGTTAAACACACCCAAAAACAAGGGCACTCATGAGTTACAACATTTCAGATGAACTGATACCTTATGTACTAAGCAGCAGGTGAAAAAAATCTACAAGGTACTTACATTCAAGGAAAGGAAGTAGGTCAAGCAATGTTGTATCATCTATTTCTTTCCTCCAAGGTTTGATGGGAACACAATTTTCAGGCTGAAGGCAGTTTTCTAGCGCATGTCCACTCACATAGAGAATTCTTGAAGGATCTCTGTTTAGCTTGGAGAGGTCCTGCAAAGACAATGAACAAATGACTAAGACTCAAGTTCATTACGCCAGCCTAGAAAAACGAAAACGAAGCCACAAAAAGATGAGCAAATCCATCTCCAACCAAAAAAATAATAAAAGGAAGATCAAAGGAAAGGAATAAATATCAAATGCTCAGCCATATTGATAACTTTTCCATGGGTTCAGTAATATTACTAATATAGCTGTGAGGCCTAACCAAATAGAATGTAGTAGTCTCATGTGTAGCCCAACCAATCCTGGGAAAGGAAAATAACACTCAGCAGCATGTACTAGGGGCAGCTAGAGATCATATAAGAGCATGTACTAGAGGCAGCTAGTGATCATGTAACACAAATATTTGTGCTTGGTGTACTCAATAGAAATCCATCAAAACATTAGAAAATGATCAATTCATTTTTTACATACTCAAAATCTTGGTCAGTATGGGCATCCACAGGAAATATCAAGCAATACAGTATCCAAGAAGCTACTAAGCAGATCATAACCAACAAAAACTGAAAATAAGCCGCAAATCTGGCATATCAGAAATGTCAGATTGCTAATAATAGGACACTTGTCCACCTTTATGAGGCACTGGACCAGATTACTCAGTGTTTGTCGTACAGCACTACAATAAGTCCAGTAACAAGCCATCATAGATACATAGGTCAACGGACAACTATACCACATCACTAATAAATTTACATTAATCCTGCTTGCCCAGCTCTGGCATGCTGTTAAACACCTGCCTAGCTCCATGTCATTTTCATTACATAAGAAACAGAGGCACTGTCATCAATAATGATAAAATTTTATCTGATTGGCTCATTGCTCATCTACAGTAATGGAAATGCATAAGGTTAGTGGGGATTGCAAAAGACCCCCTATGCTTGCCTATCAAGTAAAATTCCCAACAGCATCAGATGATAGTCTATTGGCATCTCATGTAACGCAGAAATGAAGCTTATCAGCCGGAGGAAGAAAGAAAAATGAGTTAAAAACACAGAACATCCACTCACCCTATAGTGTTTTCCATCCTGATATTTAGTATCAACCCTTGCTAGAATGTGGAGCACACCTTTTTGTGCAAACTTCTCCCATAAATGATCTACGTTCTACAGCCAAGATAAAGCAATGTGAATGAACAACAACAAACAATAACAGAGTAACTGCCACAATATCAACAAATGAAATCTGTTACATACCACCTCATCAGTATATATAATGATCTCATAGAACTGGCTCATGTGCTCCAAGAACACATCCAGTCCTGGTCTCTTGAAAGTCGACCAACCTGTCTCACGCTTTTGACCAAAAAGGGGAAAAAGATCAGAAGAACCAACGAAATTCAAACCATATGATGCATCAGTGAACAAGTCATCCAACTTTCACATCTCTACTTGTCTAATAATCATATGAATAAGATCAAAATAGATGAACAGGAAATATGGAGACCCTTAGCTCAAAAGAAATTGGAAACAACAAGCTCTGCAAGACTATATCATAGAACACAAATGCTTGAACTTGCACATTTAGCAGAAAACTGACCTTCCACTCAGTGTGAATTAATGTATCACTTAAATCCAGAACAAGTGTGTGACCTCCTAATTGTCGAAGAGTGGGATCCATATCTGGTAGAAGTTTATCAGAGGAAGGCTCAGTGAATTCCTGAAAGGAAATACATAAAAGATTAGCCAAAAGAAGCGATTGCTAATTAAGACAAGGAAACGCAGAGCAGAAGTCAAAAGAATCACCTTCACATGGTCTTCAATTGACCTTCGTAGGTTGAGGTAAATGTCAGCAGCTTTAGCAGGAGCTAAAAGGACACATGGAACTAAAATATAGTGACGAGAACACGAGGAGAGAAAAAGATGACCAAAATATTGAGGACAGAAATAGAACATTTTCATCCATTTTCAGTTCACTTAAATTAAATGGATTAAGAGTTATGAATAACGTTTCTTGAAAACCATTACCTAGTACAGAAAAATCTAACTAGAACCCTTATGATTACCCACTAACGAGTTGGCCAATAGAGGATGCCCCTTATGTCACAGATGAAAACTGACAAAGTAGTATTGCACCAAGTAAAAGGATAAATATTCCTCACAAGACTGCAGAATTACATATTTCTGGATGACATGTTCTTTTACTTACACAATAACAGAAGAGTATTGTTGGTGCTTTGAAACTCAGATAATAAACTTATCCTACATAGCTAGAAAGAGATTTAGTTTCAAACTTTGATTTTCACTAATATCCTCATAGGAGCCAGAGGAACCTAAGGAGAAATGACTAATGCTTGCTCTGGCTGTTACTCTCATTGCAATCAGTTTGTATATAGGTAGATTAAGGAATACCAAAAGGCAATTAGCTTATAATCAAAAGTTAAACTAGAAGGCCAGGGAAGAGAGACGACAGGTGCAGTTTACCCGTCAGTACAGCAGAGTAGAAAGTTTGGATTTTCTGAAAAAGAATATTAGAAACATCAGTCCAAAATCTAGACACGCAGATGAATACAAGGAGGCGCACCATAAAACTGGAATAGATCACTAGTATTAGTATATATCTTACTACGAATATGGATGGTGCATTATCTAGTGCCGGGGTGTGATTGATAGATGATCGAAAATCCTTGGTCATATCATCCAATTCATCAACAGCATATGCTGCAAACGAAAAAGTCCAGTTATAATCCAAAACTACCATAGAAAGACAAGATACCCCCGCAGAAAACCACATAAGAATCATAAATTTACCAGAAAACATATATGATCAGAAATTACCACATCAAACCCACTTCTAATTTCTCAAAAAGGATTTTTTTCATTTGTTCCACTACTAATATAAACACCAGAAACGCACCATGATGACAAATTAAAACAACCCCAATTCACAACCAGACAAGGCGAACAGAGAGAGAGAGAGAGAGGCTGACCACAGTTGGCGTAACCAGCAGTGCCCAGAACTCCTGCGACGGCGCCAAAGAAGCTCCACTTGAGGAAGCGAGAAACTTTCCCCGGCCGAGGATTTCCGAGGCTGGGATCGGACGGCGTGGGCGATGGTGTACTTGTGGCTGAGGAAGAGTAAAGGCTTCGCTGCCCCTGGTGGCGTCAGCGGCGGCAGAGGAGAAAGAGCGGTTGCAACGGCGGCTAGTCTCCAAGCGGAGGAGGTGGCGTAATCGGGGCACTGATCGCATCAGCATATCTAATTCTTGTTCGTCAGGCAAGGAGATCAAAGAGACAAGGAGGGGTTATTTGATTTGGAGGGGTTTTGGTTTCATAAATAAATACAAGAGCACTTTTGAAAAATCACAGATATTTGTCTTTGTATGTATAAATTAAAGTGTGATTAATTTTTTTGATAGAAAGTTTGACTAATTAATGGAATGGTATTTATAGTGGTGTGCTTTGCCGCTAAATGTAACGTACTAGTAGATATTAAATTTTAATTTTTCTTATCCATGCATGCAGCAAAGTTTATATAATTAAAAGAAAAAAAAGTCAAGATAACATTATCATTTCATTGATTGTATTTATTAAATAAATGAATAAATATAACAGCACTTTTAAAAAATCTTAGATATTTATCTTCTTATAAACTAAAGTTTGATTAACTAATGGAATGGTATGGATAGTGGTGTGATTTGCCAATTAATGTAATGTAGATGTTTAATTTTAATTTTTTTTATCCATGTGTGCATCAAATTTTATAATTAAAAAAGAAGTCAAAATTATAGTATCATTTCATTGGTAGTATTTATTAGAGTTAATTAACTATTCGGTGTTTGAATTGTGTAGGATTTTAATATTTAGTTGCTAAACTTTTTAAATTAGAAGTATAAGTGATTAAAAAATGTACTAACACTATTAAAAGTTTTTTCCTCTCTCCTCATTGATTTTTCAAAATTACTCTCTCACAAATAATTGTAATCTCAAAGAAAGGTCATGCCTTATTTTATTTTCTATCTCATCACAACTCCTATTCTCATCACCACCATGGAATAAACTTTCGAACCCTATAACCAAAACAAAATATAAATAAATAAATAAATCTACTAACATCGTTTGTGGCATGGGTCTCATTTTTCCCCTCTTTCTCAAGCTAAGGAGTAGAGAATTCCCCTTTTCTATCCCTCTTGAACCTGGAACCTGGAGGAAACATTGAGACAAGTCACGTTGAGCACAACAATGAATATATAAATAAAGATTCTAATCCCTCTACTCTTGTTATACGAAGTGTGGGAGACGAAAAATAGACAAACAAGAAGGCTTTCACCAAGCTAAGCACCATGCAGTGGGAATGGAGGAAGATACAAACCATACGAGTCCTGCGGAAAAGATTCTAGGTGGAGATAAACGAGTAGCTCGGGGTTGAATAAATTCGGATCTTTTCGTGATTTGCTCAATGGATTATCTAGATGATTTTCAATTGTTATGGAAAAAGATTACCATTCCTTGCGTGAAGATACTGGAGAGAATAAAGATCCATGCACTCCTTTTAAGGTTAAATTTTTCAAACACTAGCCTCACCTTCTTTGGGGACCATGGGCCAAAACGTTGATGGTAAGGTAATTGGCACCCATGTTGTGTATGATCTTTTTGTGATGTGCTCAATGAATCATCTAGATGGTTTCCAATTGTTATGGAAGAAGATTACCATTCCTTGAGTAAAGATACAGGAGAGAATGAAGATCCATCCACTTCATTTTAAGGTTAATTTCCAAAAATCAGTCTCACCTCCTTAGGGGACCATGGGCCAAAACGTTCATGGGTAAGGTAACTGGCACCTATGTCATGTATGATATTATGACCCAAATTTTACTTATGTGGAAACCTACAGGTAAGATTAATACTATAAATTTGGGTAAGGATATTTTCTTATTCTGATTTAATAAAGCCTTTTAAGATTTCCTTGGTTTCTTTTTGGCCATTATCCCATGTTAACTGGTGGAAACCTAAGACCTTCTATGAATCCTTTTGATTCCATGATAGTTTGTATTAGGTTACTAGAACTTTCAATTGAGTATTTTTTTAATAAACTTGCTCTCTTTGATATTGCTAAAGTTTTAGGGAAACCGATCAAAGTTGACTTTTTCACGGATAACACTACTAGAGGACGATATGCACGCATCTATGTTGAAATTTGCATTAACAAGCCATTAGTTCCTTCAATTTGGGTGAAGATGGTTGGTAAAGGTGGAATATGAGAACTTACATCTCTTGTGCTTACAGTGTGGTGTGGTTGGACACATGAAACCTAATTGCCTTACCTTGATTGCTAACTCAAGTAATGCTTCAAGATAAAATCGTAAGCATGTAACCGATTGTCCTAAGCCCACCCCTAATGATGACAACTTTGGGAAAGAAAAATCTAGATCTAGTGGTAATGATGAAGATCTTAGGAGATATAATATCAAGGATGTCCAACAACTCACTTCTCCATAATATGAAAAGGTTGGATTGTTGTCATGTCTAGGGAAAACCCATAAGAAAAATCCAACCCCTCAGGAGGTCCAAACCCGGCCAAGCCTAAAAATAGAAAAGACAAACTTAGCAAGGAAAAGACGGTCAATAGGAAGAATAAACAAGTGCAAAGGAAAAGAGGAGTCGCTTTAGAAACACAATGTTTTAAATGCTGTGAGAGAGAAAAATCAGGAAGGTTCTCCCCATGAACAAGACCTTTTGTCAAATATTTCGACCAGTAATGATCCGTGCTTGAAAGAACTTATGCCCAAGTCATTCAATGATTAACCACATCCCATTATATAACCCCAATGATAGATCAAGATTCCTTAGAAGGACTACCGGGTACCAACTTTTAATTCAAGCTCATGATTAGGCAAGTCGGAAAAATTGAGCCCATGTAGTATCTTAGGGGGTTGATATCATAGATATCGAGGTGGTCACTGCTTTTGTTAAATGTATCAGAACTCAAATAAGTGCCTCATTCACCGAGAAACATATATTGAATCTATAAGTTCCATCATTATTTGTAAGAGCAAAAATGCAATACTTTTGTATGTAAGATCCATCATTGTACCTAGTAGAAAAATTTGCGTAAATTTTCGATAGTAACTTGCTCAAATCCTTACTCGTCATTATGTATGACAAATTCTGAAGGACTCTCTATCCAATTTGGCTCACTCAATGCCTGTAATGAGATTCTCTACAAGCTACCATTACCAAGCACTTAATACCTACTTTGCGAAATGACGCAAGCGTTCATATTCCTTCTTGCTCAAATAGGATATTGAGATGCATGACACGGAAATGAGGCCGAAAAATTTTAAGGTACGATCCACTATCTTAAATACCAAACAATGGATCATAGGAGCCTTATCCCAAATGATCAATGATATTTTTCAAATCAAGTTAGCTAGCCTAGGATGCTTTGACAAAGAACAATATGTTGCTTCTATAAGATTAATAGGGATCTTGAACATTCAATGAGCAATTTTACCAAATGATAGTAGTAATGCAACTATCCCAAATGATGCAATTAAAAAAATTATCATCCCTTTTGACCTAATAGCAACAACAATCACCTTTTACAGATATGTCTTACCTGTTCCACCACTTCTATACATAAAGATGCACCCACTGTGATCATCATCATTCATTGTATCATGCAAAATATCTACTTGCTCGGAATTCAAAGAAGGGAGTAACATGTTAAACTTTTCAAGTTTAGCAAAAATGTTATAACCTAATTTCTCGTGTAAGGCGATTTCTTAATTGAAGTACCATATTTGAGGACGGTATCGGCATAGGAGGGTAATCTTTCAACAAACAACCACTTTTTGTCATAATAAACTCTAGCTCATATAGGCCTAGGTTTTCCCTTTGCTCGATGCTCAATTGTGGCTCAGGATTTTGATGTTTACACTATAATCTTTAGTCTATGTCATCATAAAAGGTCTTTCCATTGATATTCCCGAAGTAGTTGAGGGTTTCTCATTTCATTGTACATATTTAAAGAGCAAAACATACTTTGTTATTAGGCCCCAGCTTCCCATTTGGAAGACTTAGATAGAGTATATTCCCATTCACTATTGTTATTAAGCGATTCCAACGCTAAGCAAACTTCACGAAATGTTTTATGTTACGTGCATTCATAGTTCTCAACTCTTGAATATAATTGGCACCATGAATCATTGCAAGCAACATTCTCAAGCAGTATCTCTCACCCGAGTTAAGATGTACGAAAGGAAGTTGACCATGACATACTCGTTGTTGTCATTTTGTCCATTCTTTAACTCTCCAATTCAATAGATAATACTTGGGGAATTCAGCATAAGTGTAACAAGTTGCTTCACGGTTAACTTAACTTAAAACCCGTGAGACCCCGAAATCTTGCCCGGTAATGAGTTAAGCTACTCGAAAGTTAAGTGAAAAATTCGAAATTATTAAATTAAGTGAATTAGAATTTTTAGAGTCGAATTAGAATTCGAGAACCGAAACCCGAGCGTAGGCTAGCTAAATTGGGCCTTGTGAAGCTAGTTTGGGCCCAATTAGAATAAAAAGAAAAGGGAATGAGAAATGAAGAAGGATGGCTGGCATTTGAGGAGGAAGGCGGCAAGGAATTAAGTAAAGGGAGTATGGGGTCCAATTGGAATTAGGCAGAGAAAGCCATTATGTGTAATTAGGAGAAGAAGAGAAAGAGTGGGACTCGAGACATAGAAGGAAAGAAGCGAGAAGAAGAGAACGGGAAAAAATTAGAAGCGAGAGGAAAACAAAAAGAAGCAGAGGTAGAGCGAGAGAGGGAGGCGAGAGCCAAGAGGCCCGGGCCGGTGGCCACCGAACGGCGAGGGTGTGGCCGCCGGTAGGCAAGGGAGAGCGAGGTCTCGGGAGGCCGAGCAGAGCAAAAGAGGAAGGGAAAGCGAGAGACCGAGAGACAAAGACCACGAAGTGTAAGCGAACGCAAGGGCCGAGGAAGGCGGTCGGTGAGCACGGGAACCGTAGCCGACAGCCGGCGAGCGAGAAGAGGATGGGCAGCGGAACCGGACAGAACCCAGATAGAACCGAGACCAGAGAGTGAGAACCCGAGAGGAACCAGAACAGAACGGAGAAGCGGAGGGTCAGCAAAGAAGGGGGACCGAGAGGAAGAAAGGGAAAGAGGAAACAGAAATTGAAACCCAATTCGAAACCTTCCAAAACTGAATTCTTAGAACCTCTCAAAATTCAAGGTGAGTAATCTGAATTCATCCTCTAAAATAAAATGAATTAGGTGGATTGAACATGAATTCGAGGTACGAAATTGGAAACCCTAGGTTTAATTGAAGAAGTTGAAGACTTAAAATTCACTAAATTAGCAACTCGCAAATCAAGAGCATGTTGTGATTATGTGATATCTAGTTCTGAATTTGTGATGTTTAAGTATTATTGAGCATGATTGTTGAGAATTAGATGAGATTAGCTTGAGCGAGAATTAGGGGAAAAATCGAAGGTATGACTTATGTGCAGATTTTCAGTAATTATGCATGCTGTCCGAATTTTTGTGAATTCATGTGTAGCTCGAATTTCCTGAGAATTTTACTGTAGCTATGTGGCAATTTATAGAAATTTCCTGTAAAATTTGGTATGCATTGGATGAGTAGATTGGGAGTTATGCAATTTTAAGTGAAAATGTGCTGTTTTGGGCTAAATCGGAACTAACCGAGTAACCGAATTGAGAACTGAAATTTAAGAAGCTATGTGGTTAGATTAAGATATATATATCGATTAAGGAAAGCTATAGAACTATAAACCACCTATGCACGAGAATACGCGATCATGAAAACGATGAGTTCATTGATGGAATCCTAATTGACATGTTTATGTGATTATGTGTTTATCCCGAATTACATCGATTATAAATGATATAAGCATGCGTATATGAAATGAATTGATTATACTTGAGTTGGAACTTGCTTATGTGAATTGCTTGTTTGAAGAAGTTACGCATGAACGTGCTGAGCATGAATTATATGAATTAAGTGTATCTTATGTATAAGTAATAAGAAGATATAAGAAAATAAAGAAAACATAAAGAACTAAAGAAGGGAGAAAGGATTGTGTTATTGATCTAAGACCCCACGAATTAAAGAACCCTCTCGAAGCTATGGCCATAGAAGTGTCTATCAACCCGAAGCCACGAATTATTTTGCTTCTACGAATTATTGACGAGTATGCATCCTTCAGGGAAGAGAGGCTGCCTCGAGGCCACGAATTATTTTGCCTCGAGGCCACGAACTATATGCCTCCGTGAACCGAGCCCACGAATTATTTTGGCTTCAAGAACTGGGTCTTTAGAGCGAGAACATAAATCTTTTTTCCATTCGAACTAAAAAGACTTAAAAGAACTATGATATGAAGAATCGAATGATCGTGCATGACGAACAAGAAAGAATTAATGATTTATGAAATGCACGATTGAACTCAAGAAGAAGAATAAGAAGAAGATCAAATCCTGATTTCATAAGAAATGAATACGATAAGAACTAAGACATGATTTATAATGATTTACATGATGAATGATTCTATGACTTACTTGTGTAGAAATATGAATGAAGTATGTTTGATTGAATTCATGAGTAAGTGATGTCATTATGTTTCTCGGCAAGTTGGTAAGTTTAGAATCTCTCATGTCTTAAGCATGTATGATCCGAATCGCATGTTATGAATGAGTTATGAACTTTCGTGTGGTTGTTAATGAATTAATGTGCAAAGTGAAACCCGGGGTTGGGTTTGGATTATTCACTGGGCTCGTGGAGCTCATGACCTCACTAACATTTCAGGTACGAAGTTAAGACTCCCTAGAGTTGCTTTTGGCTTTTAGAAGAAGCGAACCAACGGATAGAACTTCTCCGGACTTATTATGTACTTTATGTTTTTTCATGCTTGTAAAGATCGGTGTATGTGAACTTAAGTTTTAATTAGAATGTAAAAGCCCTATGCGAATACTCCGAGCGTGTGGCTCGTTGAGTTTAAGATTACGAATCGTGCAGGGTTAAGGCTTTAAGCCTATGGGATTAGCCATGTTGCGAGAGGAAACTCGTCGAAATTCCCAGAAAAACCTTCGAAAACCTAGAACCGTGCTTCCGCCAATCTAAGATAGGATTTTTAACCCCAAATTAAGATCTTAAGCAGCCTTAGGCGTTCCTCTCGGGAACCCTGGCATGTAATACTCCTAAGGTGGGTCTAGGGGTGTTACAAAACCACACCATGAGCATACTAACACTTTGTTGAGCCATATCGGTAACTTCTTCCAAATCATCATTTTCATTAAAAATGATATTGTATTTCCACGACAAGTGGTACTTTAGCGTTTCCACCGATGGATATTCATGAGTTATTTTAAATTCAAAAATGCGCAAAGTGACTTCAATATATAAATTGTATCTACCATCTAGGTATTGTTTTATCTCATCAACGTCCCTATGCTCATGTTGTCTTCCTCCCTCATACTTCCAATATTTCATCAATGACAAATGTAGCTCGATTTAAACCTTTGTGCATAGACTTGTGAAGTTGTTTAATCACTTTATGTTGGGCACACCATTCAACATTGATGTGAGCATCATACTTCACAATATATCGTGATTGTAAGGAACAAACTCATGGTTGTCGAGTCTCTTTCCCGTTTAGAATGATTCATCCGCCATCATCTCTCGGTCTATACTTAAAAAACCATTTTTCTCAATAAATGTCTCATTGTGGAAGGATTTTGGTTATCCTTGCTACAATTTGAACTCTACATATAAGGAACATGGAGGATATTCAGACCACATGAACCATGCATCATGTGTCGTGTGCTTGAATCATACAAAAGTGGATCAAGATCTTGGTGAGGGAGCTCGCGCAAATAAGGGAACACATCTCTTCCGCACAACATGGCTTGTCATCATGTATAAGGATTAACGAACGTGAGCATGTGATAAACCTCACTTTTGAAATTCAATGACATATGTATTTGTAAAGGTAGCAAACACAAAAATTTAGCAAGGTATTTCAAAATATATTGGTTATGAGTTTTCTATTTGTTGACAACATGATGAATTTGACAAATAATTATAGCAAACATGCATTAACGGTCTCATATATCTATAAAGGGCCTCTCAAATTTTTGGCAAATTTGGATTGCATAAAAAGGTGATAAAAATATATGGATAACTAATTTGTGATAATATTGCTATAGCATCAAGAAAATAGTGTCCGATATAACGGGGTCTCCGAGTAGAAAAGGATGGAAATATAGCGTCGACCAATGTCACTTGCATATGTTTCTCCAACAATTATTGCATTAGCTAGTCCAATGTAAACATCTGTACATAACCTTACTTGATGTTGTTTAACATATCGCAAACGGCATTGATCTATAATACTAAAAACTTAATGACAAATTGAAGGAACAATCTACCATCATGGAGTAAAATGTTGACCTCATTAAGCCGGAATTGTATCCCGAATACATAGTATTGATAAACTATCACCCCTTGACTATTTTTACTTTATCATGTAGTAAGGGGAATTTCTACTCCCCAACTATCTTTTCCATATGGAAGTATGAGGGAATATTGTAGAGGTATGTAAGAAGGATGAGTGCCATAAATCTATTGCAATTTGCCATCAATTTTGTGTACTATTACATACTACCAATTTCTTCCGCACCTCCACATCCTACTATAAGGGTTGTAACTTCATCAACAAGTGGATATAAAATACTTCCCCTGGTTGTGATTTAAAGATCTAAATATGCATATCATGTTGAACATCACTATTAAGGATATTTTTAGCATTTTTGAAAACTTATACATAAGGACTCGCATTCATCTAACATGTGGTGCAAATCTTGTAAAGTTGATAAAATAACCTCGGTTGAATTGTTTTGTCTTTTTAAAGCATGCATTTAATTTTGAGACTGAATGTAACACCCCTAGACCCACCCTAGGAGTATTACATGCCGGGGTTCCCGAGAGGAACCCCTAAGGCTGCATAAGATCTCAACTTGGGGTTAATAACCCTTTATTGGATTGGCGGAAGCGTAATTCTAGGTTTTCAAAGGGTTTTCGGAAATTTCGGCAGAGTTTCCTCTGTAAGCTGGCTAAACCCATAGGCTTAAAGCCTTAACCCCGCACGAAACACAATCTTAAACTCAACGAGCCACACGCTCGGAGAAACACAACACAACTCAACGAGCCACACGCTCGGAGTATTCACATAGGGATTTACATTCATAACCAAACTTAAATTCATTTACAACCAGTCTTTACGAACATCTTTACGAGACAAAAGACAGAAAACAAGCGATGAAGTCCAGGCATCTCCTATTCGTCCGCTATTTCCAAAAGCCAAAGGCAACTCCTGCCGGTCTTAACTTCGCACTCTGAAATGTTGGTGATGTCATGAGCTCACTAGCCCAGTGAATAACCCACTCTCAACCCCGGGTTTCACTTTGCACATTAATTCATTAACAAACACACGTAAGTTCATAGCTCATTCATAACATGCGATTCAAATCAAATACGCTTAAGACATGCGAGATTCTAAACTTACCAACTTGCCGAGAATCATATGACATCACTTATTCATGAATTCAATTAAACATGCATCATTCGTCTTTCTACGCAAGTAAATCATATAATCACTCATCATGCAATTCATTCATCACGTAAATCATTCATCAAGCAAGTTATTCATCAAGTAAATCATTCATCATGCAAGGCATTCATCACATAAATCATATCTTGCTTCTTATCAAATTCATTTCTTATGAAGACAGGATTCGATCTTCTTCTTATTCTTCTTCTTGAGTTCAATCGTGCATTTCATAATTCATCGGTTCGTTTTTTCTTGTTCGATATGCACGATCATTTGATTCTTCATATCATAATTCTTTTAAGTCTTCTTAGTTTCGAATGGAAAGAAGATTTATGTACTGCTCTAAAGACCCAGTTCTTGGAGCCAAAATAATTCGTGGGCTCGGTTCACGGAGGCTAATTCGTGGCCTCGAGGCAAAATAATTCGTGGCCTCGAGGCGGCCTCCCTTCCCCGAAGGACGCATATCGTCAATAATTCGTAGAAGCAAAATAATTCGTGGCTTCGGGTTGATGAGACACTTCTATGGCCATAGCTTCGAGAGGGTTCTTTAATTCGTGGGGTCTAAGATCAATAACACAATCCTTTCTCCCTTCTTTAGTTCTTTAAATTTCTTATTTTCTTATTACTTATACATAAGGTATACTTAATTCATATAATTCATACTCAATGTGTTCATGCGTAACTTCTTCAAAACAAGCAATTCGCATAAGCAAGTTCCAACTCAAGTACGATCAATTCATTTCACATACGCATGCTTATGTCATTTATAATCGATGAATTCAGGATAAACACATAATCACATAAACATGCCAACTAGGATTCCTAATCAACGAACTTATCGTTTTCATGATCGCGTATTATCGCGTATAAGTGGTATATGGTTCTATAACTTTACTTAATCGATAAATATCTTTTAATCTAGCCACAAAGTTTCTTAAATTTCAGTTCTTAATTCCGATACTCACTTATATGCGATTTAGCCCAAAACAGAACCTTTTCACTCAAAATTGCATATCTCCTAATCTACTCATCCAACACATACGAAATTTAACAGGAAATTCCCATAAATTGCCACGAAGCTGCAGTAAAAGTTTCAGGAAATTTGAGCTACACATGACTTCGCAACAATTCAGACGAGCATGCTTAATTCATAAAAATCTGCACATAAATCATGAAATTCAATTTCCTGATTTTCTCAATAATTCTGCTCAAGCTAACTTCACTAAATTCTCAATCACACAGCTCTATAATCATGCTCAAATATCATTAAATTCATAAACTAGGCATAAATCGCAACATGCTTTTCAATTCATGAGTTGCTAGTTTCGTGAATTTAGGCCTCTAACTTCTTCAATTAACTTAGGGATTCCAATTTCATGCTTCGAATTCATATTCAATCCACCTAATTCATTTTATTTCGGAGGATGAATTCAGACTACTCACCTTAGATTCTTAGAGGTTCTAAGAATTCAGTTCTACGGGGTTTCGGATTGGGTTTCGATTTGGGTTTTGCTTCCTCTTCTTCCTCTACCTCACAGTCTCAATTCCTTGCTACTCTCGTGTCCGCTTCGGTCCTCTTCGTCCAACGTCTCCCCCTCGATCGCCGGTCGACGTTGCTCCCTTGCTCGCCGGCCACCCTTAGCCTCGCTCGCCGGCCTCGTCTCCCTCCTCGCGCTCGCTGGCCGCGGAATCCCTTCGGTCCTCGCTTTTGCTCGGCCTCTCTACTTTTCTCTTTCTTCGTTCGCTCGGCCTCCCGAGCTCTCGCTCTCCCTTCGCCAACCGGCGGTGGCGTCCCTGCCGTTCAGGCGGCCACCGGCCACCGGCTTCTCGCGCTCTCTCCCTCTCTCGCTCCGTTCGCTTCCTCTCGCTTCCCTCTCTGCTTCTGCTTCTTCTTTCTTTCGTTTCCCTTCACCTCTCGGTCTCCCTCTGCTCTCCTTCCCCTTTGCTCGCTTCGCATCTTTCCTCTGCTTGCCTCTCTTCTTTTCCTTCCTCCGTTTCTCCTCCTTCTTTCCTTCTAATGTTTCGGTCCCCTCCTTCTCCCGATACTTTCTCTCTCTTCGTGGCTCCCTCCAAGAAGGCCATCCTACCTTCTCACTTTACACTAATCCTCCTCTCCTTAATTCATCTCGCAAGCAATCCCTAAATTGCCAGCCAATTCACCCATTTCTCATCCCTTTTTCTTTTTATTCTAATTGGGCCCAAACTTGCTCCTCAAGGCCCAACTTAGCTAGCCCATGCTCGGTTTCGGTTCTCGGGTTTCTAATTCCGACTCGGAAAAATTCTAATTCACTTAATTTAATAATTTGATTCACTAGCAAGCAAACACCTGAAATTTCGGGGTCTTACACTCAAAGTGTATGTCATATACATAAAGTTGGACAAATCTTGGCGGGTTTCCTTTTGGGGGCAATAGAGATCTAATTTGATGGTAATTTTCACTCGCTTATACGAAATGTATATGGTCCACGTCCATCCATGATAAAGTAGTCAATAGAGGCTCCTATTGAAGTAAACGATGACATGGAGTTGTAAGTTCGCATATTCTCCATGAAAGTTCTATTATTACATAAAGTGTCGGGTAGAGACGTAGGTAGCAAAGGATCGAATTTGATTTGACCATAATGACAACATAAATTAAACCGAGGGGGACCACTTCTTTGTCTTGGAACCATTTCATCACACCACGTCATAAAGTTACAACCATTACATGTAATTATGGTTCCAATGAACAAATAACATTGTTTAAATCTTCTAACAATGAAGCTTCTTCGGGATCATGACAATCATAAGTTCCATAGTCTAGCTTCTTCCCAATATCGTTGATGTTTAACGAGTATAGTGTGGATGATTAACATCTTTACACCTTTATGTGAACAACCTCCATCTAGTGTTCAATCGAGCTTCTTCATAGCGAGTTGCTTTTTGATGGATTCAAAGTGGACCATGGTGTGGTCCATAATTACGTAAATGAAACTACATTTTATTGCACAAATAAAGGTGTAGTAATCAATTATTTTGAATAATTGATTTTAATGAATAACACAACATATTGATTCTTATGTTTCAGAAATATATTATATAGGTCCAAAATTAAATAACAAAAATGACCTCCCAAATTTTTTCTTAAAAGTATATCAAGTTAACTAATACTAGTACTATTATATTTAAATATTTAAAGCCATGTACATGATCAACATATTTCACACATATTACTATAATTTAACATCCTAAAATGTCCTAAAAAGTTTTTATGTTTTGTTATTTATTATTTGTTTGTTTATTTATGTTGAGGAATAACAACTCAAAACTTGATAAGATGTTTCATACATGGATGTATGTATTTTTCATATATGTTTTTTTTTTTGTTTTGTTTTGTTGATGAGATACTTATATCTCCACCTAAATACAATAAACTAAAAAACGGTGTTAAATAATAACTTAAATATATATAAACAATGGTGCTAAATAATTATTTTTTGTTATCCTTTTTTATAAGTTTTTTTTTTGTAACATCAAATTATGTATTTTTTAAGTGATTTTAACACCCAATTTGTCTATTTTTTATAAGATAGTATTTATCTATTTTTAAAATTAATTTATTTTTTTATAACACCAATTTATCTAACTTTCAATAAGATTTCTTTTTGGTTTTTTGGTAATACCAGTTTATGTAATACTTTTAGATTGATTTCTGATTTTTTTGTAATAGCAATTTATCTATTTTCTTTATAAGATTTCTTCTTATATTATAGCATTAATTCTAGGAGTGAGAAGGAAAATAAGGTTAATAGCAAATATTTTAAATAATTATATGGATCTTTGAAAGTATCCTTATATAATTATTCAACTTATAGAATATTCGAATTAAAATATAATAAGCACAATAATTGAAATATTTCTAAAAAAATAAAGTTGGTGATAAAAGAAATTTTTGGGATTTAACATAACTATAGTATAAAAAATTAATAACCAATATTGTTATTTTGAAAAACATCGTGTGCAAAATTTTTTTATACTATAGAAAATGGAATAACTGCACAGCCTGCATAACCACATCAAATTTTACTTTTTAGTCAAATTATCATAGCAAATAATTTTTGACTATTTTATCCTTGTAATTTAAGTAGTAAGAGAGTAAAAAAGGAAACATAAAAATTCTACAACCCATAAAGGAGATTTGAGTTTATACAAAACATAGATTTTGTATAATAGTTTCAAATAGTATTTATCTTTTTTTTATGAAAACAAGATGAGAGGAAAGTTTAGAGAGAGAAAGCTTCTCAATCTACAATAGATAGGAAAAAGAAGGTTATCAACTCTAAACCATCGACTTCACCTTTAACTGTGTGAACGCCTATTGCTTCTCCGGTGCCATCCCTAGTGATTACGCCAGTGACTATCGTTCAAGAAAGATCTGATGTGTTGCGAAGCGATGAAATAGTAATCCAAGGAATATTGCGTTCATACTACGTAGACAATGAGTTAACTGAGAAACCTAAATTGTATCAGGCTAATTAATTACAAAATGTAGAGAGCAGGGGATTTCACCTCAAGGTTTAGAAGAAGAGGTTGTGAGGTTGATCTAGCTAGGGTTCCTAATGCAGGGATCCGATTGGATTTTATAGCTAGAATGGTCGGTTGATCCGAAAAGTTGAAAAGGATGATATTACTTCTGAAGTTAAATATTTGGACTCCACTTTGATTTGCAAAATCTTATGAGAAAATCTCCCGTTGTTGTTATGGAGGGTTTCTTAGGTGGGATATAGGGACATCCTGATTGATAATATCATGAAGGAGAGTAGTAAATATTTGGTGCGATTTCATGCCAAATTGGATATGGACACATTCCTCAAGAAGAATATCCACTACTTTGATAAAAAGTCTATGATTGTTAAGGAATGGTCCTTCAGAGATTATATAGAAATGGAGATTATTTATGTCTCTATTTGGGTATAGTTTCCACGAATGTATCCTAAGTTTTGGGGAGTGTAGACATCAAATTTTGACTCATATATATTGAAGATTTTATTACTAATATTAATATTTTTTATTAATAAAAAATAAAAAATATACCAAACATATAAAAACGACAATCAATTTAAAACAAGAAGAAGGGGCTAAACAAGGCCAAAATACATAATTCAAACAAAAAAAGGGGAAAAGAAAAAAAGAGGCAAACATAAAATAAAAAATATGTAAACATATTTTCTTATGGGAGTGGCTGGCCATTTGCATGCCACCCCTTTTCCCTACCTGTGTTTTTTTCAAAATTTATTTTGCTCCCTTCCCTGTTTCTTTAAAAGAAAAAAAAAAGAATAATTTCTTTTCATTTCCTAATCTAACCACAACCACACCCCTCCTATTTTTTTTTTTTCGCATTTTATGCCCAAATTTGTATTTTTGTCCGGTCCTCCAACAACTTCTCTCTACATTTTCTTTCTTTTTGTCTTTTGTTATCGGATATTGTTAGTAGGGGTGAGAAAAATTCCGGGTACCCGGTTCCGGACCCGGACCCGGCGGGTCCAGACCCGGCGAGTTCAGACCCGGACCTGGTTAAACCGGGAGCGGGTCCAAATTTTAGGACTCGGTTATAACCGGGTCCGAGACCGAGTAGTGAAATCATGGACCCGGACCCGGTTACCCGGTTTTATTATATAATATATATATATATATATATATATATATATATATATATATATATATATATATATATATATATATATATATATATAGCAGGATGACAAATTAATTTAACAAATTGATTTCTCTAAAACAAAAGATGAAAACAAGGCGATTGAAAACAATTAAATGGAAGTAATTGAAATTGAGAAAAGGATAATGAATCAAAACTTACTTTGATTGATAATTGAAAATTGATACAAGGATTGGATAAAGCTCTCGGAGAGAGGTTGGATACAATGAGTGTTTTGGGAGTAGGTAATTACAAGTGAAAGGCAAGTGTTGGTAATTTTTTCCGATGCTAAGTTACGCCTTTCAAATGGAAGATGAATACATATTTATAGCAAACAAAATGAATAGACGCCGAACACTTGGACGGCTGAGAGTCTTGATCCTAATGGAATCTTGATCTTCAAAAATCTTCCGACAATATTGAATTATTGGAACAGTCTTGATTAGACCAAAAGTATGAATAGTGATTGACGAATCATCTTATCTTGAACAGTCTTGAACAAATCTTGCCGAGTAGAAAGTTTGAACAAGTAGCAAAGATTCTCCGACAAAAACTTTGAGTGAATAGTGTTTTGATTGAATAGTAAAATCCATTATCACATGGTTTTACTATTACTCCTTGATAAGATGGTCACGTACATCTTTTGATTAGCAAAATGCAAGGTTACTAACAAATGTCTCTGGAACAGTGTCCCCGAATAGTAAGTGAATAGTAATATCCACTTCTTTCCTAGGGCATTTTGAGAGGCGAAATAAGGAATTTCGCCGAAGCAAAATTTTGAAAGACCTGCATGAAAACGTTAGAGATAAAATTATTTTTTTTTGAATACCCTTTATGGGCTAAACATCATATGGATCCCGAGCACATGGCCCATCGAAAGGATCATAATCGGATTGAATTTCTTCATCGGAACCAATACTTGGTTCTTTGAGGAGCAGATTGTTGGTGCTGCTTCTTAAGTAACATAATTTCCTTCTTGAGTAGTTGTATCTCTTCTTCTTGAACCTCTTCTTTACCTTTTGAACTTATCTCTTTCTTTTGTGGAGTAGGAGATGCTTGGTTGAGTTGGTGGAGCTGTCTTTATTCCTAAGGCAGCTTTGAAATTAAATCTTTCCCACCATTTAATCTTGAATTCACGAACCAATGAGTAAGATGCTGGAGGTTTGTAATATTGAGCTATTGAAAAGGACCATCAAAGGATTCAAGGGAATCCAAATTATATATGGAATAAAGTGTGAAAATGAAACTGGCTAAATTATTCTTGAGAGCTGGAAGAGCCTTGAAGGAATTCTCTTGTTAAAAAATCAGGTAGAGAATTATTTTCTCCTTTAATAAATTCTATATCAAAATCAAAACAAGATAAAATTGCTTGCCAACGAGCAAATATTTGTTTGGAAACAAGATTTTGAACATCTTTAGTAATAATTTCTTTTGCTCGATTTACAATCAATGCGAAGAAGAAATTTTTTATTAAATAAATCATCTTGAAATTTTGAAACGCATAAAACAATTGATAAAACTTCTTTTTAATAGTTGAATAATTTTTTGGGTTTGATTCCAGATTCCTGAATGGTACCTAACTAGTTGAGTCTGTTTGGAAATTGTAGACATTTTTGTTTTAATATACCGCCATATCCTAATTCGGATGCGTATGTTTCAACTATCATGAATGCATCTGGATGTGGAATACCTAGACATGGTAAAGATTCAACTTTCTGTTTTAGAAGGCGAACTACTTGAGTATGTTCATCTGACCATGGTGGCGGGTTTGTGCGTAATTTTTTGTAAAGGGGCTGACAAATTTGCCTTAACTTTGGAAAGAAATCGGCCACATAATTAAGACATCCTAAAAACCTCTGTAGTTGAGTTTTATTTTTTAATTCGTATGGAAATTTGTCTGCAAATTCAATGGCTCTAGTAATTGGTTTAATAGTTCCTTGATAAATATCATGTCCTAAAAATCTTATTTTAGTTTGGAATAGTTTAATTTTAGGTGCGAAACAACTAAACCATTTTGCTTGATTATATATAAAAAGTTTGCGAGATGTTTGAAATGTTGCTCAATACTATTTGAGTAGACTAGAACATCATCAATATAGACTATTGTAAATTGAGTATAAGGATTAAAAATATCATTCATAATATGTTGAAATTCTGAAGGAGCATTCTTTAATCCAAAAGGCATTACGTTCCATTCATAATGCCCGAAAGGGACGGTAAAAGCAGTTTTATAACGATCTTGATCAGCAATTTGAACTTGCCAAAAACCACTTTTCATGTCAAATTTTGAAAATACTTTTGCTTCATAAAGTCTATTGAGTAGATCACGTTTATTAGGAATAGGATATCTAATCCATTATAAAACTTTATTTAAAGGTTTATAATTCATAACTAGGCGAGGGACTCCTCGTTCCTTTTCGCTTGATTATTGACATAGAAGGCTGCACAGCTCCAAGGAGACTTAGAAGGCCTTATTAAATTTTTATCTAAAAGTGATTGAATTTCCTTTTTACAGAATTCTAAAAGTACTTTGTTCATTTGAATAGGCTGAGCTTTAGTAGGAATTTTATTTTCTGAAAAATCCTTTTCATAAGGAAGCGTGACAACATGCCTTTTTCTTTCCCAAAAGCATTGGGAAGATCGAACACACTTCTTTATGGAATATACTTTGTAATTCTTTAATTTTGTTTTGGATAGAAGGTTGTTGTAATCTTTCCTCAATTCGTTTATAAGTAATTTCTTTTTGAAGAAAACTAACTTGCTGCTTTTTTCTATCAATAAAATTTATTTGTTTAATTATAGTAGACTCTTGGAGTAAGGATAGATCTTTTGCACGAATAGGAGAGATAAATTTGAAAGAAATAATTTTACCTAAAATTTCTGTATGTATACCAATTTGATCAACTTTGAAAGGATATATCTGGGTAATGAATGGGATACTTAAAATGACTTCTTGACCTATGTCTTTTACAAGGATAAAAGTATTTTTAAAACAATAACCTTGATTACAAATATAAGCATTTGATAATTTGTATTTAATTTGTAATGCCATTCCATTGGCACTATGAAGCCTTTCTTTAGTTTTTTCATAATAAATTGATGGAATTAGACCTTCTTTAATACAATTTTGATTTGCACCACTATCAAGCAGAGCAATTGTATTAAATTCAAAGTCATCATTAATTTTTAAAGTAATATGAATATACCATTTTTGATAATGTATATGATTAATTGTTGAAATAAATTGTTGATTAGAAGTGCTAGGAGTATCTTCATTAATAATTGGACTACTTGATTTGTTTTCTATTAATGATAGTCTTGTTTCTAACTCTAAATCTTTAGTTTGGAGTGAACACAAATTTTGATTAATCTCTTTAATCTGTTCTTTAAGATTATTAATTTCCATTTTTAAATCTTGAATGTTAACGACTTTTAAAATATTTGGAGTATCACATTTTTCAAATATTTTATTGATACTTAATCCTGGAGGAGAAGTTTTTAATAAATCTTCTTTACTTAAAATGCCTTTGAGTTTTTCTAAATACTCTTTTCTTAATTCAGGATCTTGAATTTGTTCTATTAAATCTAGTAAAAATTCTTTTTCATTTTTAGTAGTATTGATCATATTAATACATTTATAACAAATTCTTGAAGATTCATTTCCTGAAGAATAATTTCTTGAATTACTTTCTAATTCATAAAGATTATTATCTTCGAATCGGAGGATGAATTATCCGAATTAACTGGAGTATCTTTGAGTTCAAATAAAGAAATAATTTTTTCTTTAATTTCTTGATTATCTATCTTATTTAATTTTTCTTTTTTTTTGCAATTCTTTGCATAATGACTTGGTTTTCTACACTTGAAGCAAATGGATTTATTAGTAGTTTTTTTTAAAAATATTTTTCTTAGGAGTAGTATTAAAAATATTTGTTTTATTATTATTAAATTGTTTCTTTTGATTCGTTCTTTTTTAACGAAGGTTCCCTAATTTGAGCAGGAATCATATTGACCTGTTGAGAGATTGTATGTAAAACTTCATTAGTATAATTATTTTGATGATAAATCTTCTTAATATCGTCTAACTCTACTTGAGAGTTATCTGGATTATTTCTTCCTACTTTGAATGGAGAGGCTGGAATATGACCTTGATCCATAGGGATCAAAATCTCTTGCAAAGGAGGAGTTATTGACACAACAATTTCTCCATTTTTTAAAGTCCATTTTTTGCTAAGATCAATATTAGTATTGATTTCTTTAATACCATGCGGATCTGGTAATTTATGTTCTTGAGGAAAGATGGTCCACCATGTAAAGAATAGAATATTACATCCTAATCTTTCCATTAATGAATACCATTCTTGCCTAATGAATGCTTGAGCTTTAAGATCAAAATGAGATAAAAACCATTGTTTTTTATCTCTATTTTCTATGGAATCAAAATCTCTTCTTAGATAATCTTTATCTATTGTAAAGGGTTCTATAATAACATTAATAGAGGAATAAGAAGGAGGTTGCATAACTGAATGAGTAGGGTAACCTATTGATGAACTAGTTTCATCAACTGGCTCGACTATTGGTGATTTGTAATAAATCTTTGAGGAAGAAGGAGTTGAATCATCAACTTGATTATCTTTTAAATAATCATAATTAGTAGTTCTTGAAGGCATAGAGAAGGAAGATCTACGAAGATCTCTTTTCTCCGAAAGTTTTGAAGAAAAAGATCTTTCATTAATAGAATTAAATCTTATTAATATTCTTCCGTCGGGCTCTTCAATAACTTGTTGAATATTCTTTTGAGCAATATACCTAGGAGGCTTTATATTTTGAATAATAAACTCTTGAGGAATAGTTATTTCATTCCATTTTAATAACTTAGGAGTAAAGCTTGAAGTATTATCTGATTCAATTTTTAATAGTATTGTTTCATCTAAAGATGGCTTTAGTAAGCACTTTGGATTTAATTGAGAAGATAATAATTTGAAATAAACTCTATAAGTTATAGCGAAATTTCTTGATAATTCTCTAAATAATACTTTTGAGTCATTTTGCATATGAATATCTAATATTAAGGTGTCTATGATCCAGGGATCATTTAGATCAACCGAAAAGTTTGGACAACCATTGAAATAAATTGGACCATTACATGTATTGGTTTGAATCATAGCTAATAAAGAATCTTGATATCTAATTAATCTATTGTCTCTTAATGCCATGAATATAGGACAATCTAATCCTAGTCTTGTTAATGGTTTGAGTGCTATTTGAATCATACCAAAATGAATATATCTATATTTTTCTTTATATTTGTTAATAGAAATATTGGATAGTAATTTAATAGTTTGAAACTCTTCATCTAAGCTGAAGGTTTCTTCATGATCTTTTATTGAAAAAGTAGTATTGAAATCAAACTTGCCTATTTGATAGATAGTTTCTATCTTTTGTTTTGGAATAGACCAATTTAAGAAATCAACTCGGCAGCTAACTTCTCTGCTATTGACCACATTAGTACTCTTGGTACTTCCTAAACCTAGATGATCTCGTAACCAAGAGGCCATCATAGCTTAAGCTTGACTATTACTGTCGATAATTACGCACACACACTACCGGGACCACCCTCTACCAGGACCACCTCACACGGCTGACCAACGGATAACATGGGGCCGACAAACGGCTGACCAACGCTAGGCCTTACGGTGCAACAACAAAATAGACAGACTTGGCTCCGATACCAAATGGGGACAGGACCGGACTAGAGCTCGGGGACGAAGCTCGGGGTACTGTTTGTGGTTGAGTAGCGGGAAGCAGGATGACAAATTAATTTAACAAATTGATTTCTCTAAAACAAAAGATGAAAACAGGCGATTGAAAACAATTAAATGGAAGTAATTGAAATTGAGAAAAGGATAATGAATCAAAACTTACTTTGATTGATAATTGAAAATTGATACAAGGATTGGATAAAGCTCTCGGAGAGAGGTTGGATACAATGAGTGTTTTGGGAGTAGGTGATTACAAGTGAAAGGCAATTGTTGGTAATTTTTTCCGATGCTAAGTTTAAATTCCAAGCAAACCAGGTTACTCGGTTTTTTCAATTATTGGCTAAAACTTTACCGAAAAAATAAAATAAAAATTATAAAAAGTAAAATGGTATTTGAAAAACTTAAAAAAAAAAATCAACCGGCCGGATCCGGGTCCGAGTCCAGATTTTTGGATCCGGTCGAAGCCGGGACCGAGACTAGGTCCAAAAATCTGGACCCGGTTCCAACCGGGACCGGGACCAGGTCGGGCCAAAATGACCGGGTACCCGGTCCCGCTCACCCCTAATTGTTAGGATGTTGTACTTTTTTAATTAATATTTAAAAAAATAAAAAATATTAGTAGGGTTCGGGTGATCCCCCTCACTTCTTTTATAACTACCTTTCTCATCACTTCTTAGAGGGGGTTAACTTTTGGGAAGAAATCTCTATCCTTTTTTTTTTTTAATTCTTTCTCCCTTCTTTAATTTTCTCTAATTTCTAAGAGGTGGTTGGATTAACTAAAAATTAACTTTATTTGGAAGTTGATTAAATTTAAGTTAATCTTCCTAACTTTCTTTTTAATCTTGAACAAATTAAGCTTCATTTCAAGTTAGCGAAAATATCGTCTTTATCTAAAAAAAAGAGGGTAAGTTTTCTTATTACCACTTTTTAAGTTTGATGAGATTAAATAACATCATTTTTTTTCTTTTTTAGTTTTTCCTCGCTACTCTTATCTTCTTTCATTTTATGATGATTAACCATGCACATACATAAAATTTTCTTTTTTCTTACTTTCTTTTTATGTTCTTTTACCTATCAATTTATTTATTTGTTCTTGTTAATCCTTTTAACTACTAACATTATGATTATTGTTATTATTTGTTTGTTTACTTTCGTTTATTATTATTATTACTACTAACGTTATTATTGTTATTGTTTTATTACTAACCCTATCATTATTATTACTATTACTGACATTGTCATTATTATTGTTATTATTACTAACCTTGTCAATATTATTGTTGTTATTTCTATTTATTTCGTTTATTATTATTAATAATTTTAATATTATTAATATTATCGTTACTATTATCTTTTTTTATCACTCATTTATTACTACTAATGTTTTGGTATTTCCTTGTCTCTTTTTTGGACTAGGCCGATCTTGGTTTGGTTTCGTCTCTTGACTTTTACTTGTCCGTCCGTTAGGGCCTTCGCAGTTGTTCCCCTATTTGATTGGAACACTAGTTTTTTTCGGGAGTGAGTGATGAGATCCGAGAGTTGATTGCAAAATTGTGTGTTATTTTCTCTTTCTCATCTTTCTCACCTTTATTTTCTGCTTGTAATACATAAAAAATGAAGAAAAATTGGCTAAGTCATGATTGAACATGAAGGATAATAACATGGAGTAAAGTAGTTCAAACTGGATGGTTGTATGTTATTTCTAGGCCCCTTTAGTGGAACTATTTCAATTCCAAAATTTTTTATTTTTATGTCATTAGATGGAGCAATGAAAAAGCTTTCCAGCAAGTCTTCACGTACCCAAATCCGAGTCCCGAGCTATTAATACCATGTATCTTTTGATGTAAAGTTTAACCAATCCATAATTTAACATCCTCACTTGTTTTCCTACTTTTTCATAATCTAAATAATTTTTTCTAAATAAATGTCCTTCATAATAAATACAATACACTTCCAAATCTTTCTATGTTGGTAAATTTTGTCTCCTAACACCTTATATTTAGAGATATGATTTATTAAAATAAACATTGTAAAACAATAATTTCTACGAGTGTCCAAATCAAAATATATATATATATATATATTAGAAAATATATTAAAATACCTTACGAGTGCTTTTAAAATTATATAACAAATCATACTGGTTTCATATTATGTCTATTTAATCTAGTTTGTACAGTTTCACAATATAAATGTCACCTAAGTTTTCGACTTATTAATTTTACATTTTAATAAATTTATTTTTGATACTTTTACCACTGAAATTAGACTTAAACATAAAATTTTAGGCTATTAGAATCACCTCAATAGGATCTTCCTTAAAAAGGATTTGAAACCTATAGTCATTATGGCTAGTAAGATACAAGAAGTGCCACTTTAGAATTTTATTAAATCAATTTGGAAGCTTCCAAAAATGCAAAATTTTATGACCGAGCTTCTTATGGAGTCTTTAAATTATATAAATTTTCTTCACATTTTTGAAGTTCATCTTGCTTAGTTTCGAATTTCTCTTTTAGAAATGGGTTTAAAAATCAACTAATGATGCCTTTCAATAAAATAAATACTCGGGACTTTGTTCGGTCAATCAAGACACATTGTTCATCATAATACGAGTCAACGATCCATCAAGAAGTTTAATCATGAAAACTTCTCATCTCCATGGTGTTGAAGAATTTTATTTACGTTCTTTTTAGATTTCATGTATGTAGGAAAACCTTGTATATTTCATTTTGTTCATTACATTGTAATAATAAGGTACTTGTAAAACCACTAGCTCCAAAGTGTGAATAATAATAATTTTTGTTTCAAGCATGTCTTAACCAATTCATCACAATCTAATCAACTCGACAAAAAAAAAAGAACCGTCGAAGATCGTTAATTAGTATTGTGGTCAAAGTTGAAGTATGACCATTTATAAGGGACGACGGTAATCATAATTGCCCCTTTACACTTCAAGAAAACGCACTGTTAACATTGGATATTACAGACGATGCAAAAAAAGTCGCTAATAGTGACCGATTTAGCGTCGGATTAAAAATCAAATGCTAATTGCATCAGATTATGAAATGTGACTCTAATAGAGTCAGATTTTAGCATCGGATAAAAATCCGAAGCTAATAGCATGGTATTTTTAATTCGGCGCTAAAATTAGACTCGGACTCATGAAAAAAAGAGGGGCAGCGAAAATTAGATATATTCTTTGTGTGTGTTTGTCCTCCATCATTCTCTCTCTCGGTTGACTCAAACAAAAAACTCCAAAGGAATGAAGGACGAGAGAAAGAAGGAGGGAGAGAGAGAACAGAGATCTGCGAAAATGACTTCGTCGTGTGGTCGAGTATCATCGTGATGCTTCGGTGAGAAATCTCCGTCATCCTTAAGTTTCTGCTCCTTTGAATTTCATTTGATTGAATTGAATTCGCTTTCATCGTGATTACTTGCATTGACTTCCCGTGGAATTCAATTATTTTGATTGTTGAACTTTATTTGGTCGAATTATTGCTCATTCGTTGCCAATTTTTGGTATGTGGCTAGATCTTAAACGTAGTTGTTGTTTTTTCTGATTTTTGCTCTTTGATAAGGTTGATAATTGATTCCGGGGCATTCACCATTTTCATCGGGTTTCGGCGTCGAATATGGTATAAAATTTGGTGGTCCTATTGAGTTTGTCGGGACTAGTGTCATTTCTAACGCCCCAAATCACCATTACTTAATAATCCCTTAATTAGAGAATATTACGTAAGGTCGTAGTGGAAGATGACGACCGAAGACGTTACCACCGTCCTAAAAATAGGACAAGGCTATATAAGTAAAATAAAATAAAATACAATTTGTGCATCCAATCGTTATATTTCCATTGGTCCTGTTAGGGGTAATTGCTTATTACCCAAGTAGCTAAGTCATCCCAAAACACGATTCACTTGTTTAGTAACATAATATTTATACAACCTAGACTTTCGTCTATTCCACAAGATAATATGCGACGTGTAATAATTCCCAAGGTCATACCTAAACCACGGTTGAGGGTAAAATCACCGTGAGCATCTCTACACCTTCAGAATCACAAATGCAACGTGACCGGCTATGGTTTGCCTTCATCAGGCTTGGTAGGTAGTTGATTGTTCACCAATGCTTCCTCCTAAAACAAAAACAGTAAAATATTTCGAAGAATGAGTCGAACCTCAGCACGAACATTCCTACACTCGTTAAACGACTTTGAAAACATTTTAATTGAGCGCGCGTATTTCAATTCATTTTAGTTCGAAATCGAGAGGAGAGAATATGAGTCAAACTTGCTTCCTGGTTATTATCTAAAAGTGGAACCCCTTGTATAATTGATGCGATCTTTGAATAAGGTGCACACCTCCCAGGCCGATCGAGAACCCGAGTTGAAGCCGCGGGTGGAATTGAAGGGCGTATGCCCCGATAATTGATGATAATTAATCGGGGACCACTTAATTAAGCGACAAAACTTGATTTGCAAATGATTCATTATTAGTTATATATATAAGAAATGTTGAAATTTGATGAAACATGTGAGTTTTCGAAAGGTACGAGGCAATGAATGTACCTGAATTGAGAATGTTTGTTTCTCCCCTTTTATAAAAATTTAAGTTACCAGCTATTCGGCAAGTGAAGTGGCCTCGGTTACTGTTTCAAATAGATTTCTACTGTTAATAATGTTTCTCTTGAGTTTTAATAATTGAATTTGTATAGGCATTGACAATTTATTTCATTTCCTATATCTATACGAAAATCGGTTAAACTAACGTTTGTATTATTCAACTTTACTGCGTTAATTCCATTTCAAATATCGAATACAACGCATACTAATTAAAGAAGTTGATTAGGCTAATTAGATAATCAATGCTTCGATGTAATTCAATTTATTACTTGACTTGGATTGAAATGGTATATATATATATATATATATATATAATCAAACACCTATTCCTAATTTATTCCTTACTTCTCCCTTCATTGCATTCAAAACTATAGTTAAGTAATTAATTAATCCATCATATGCCTTTTCATGGGAAGGTTTCACAATTTACCGAATTGTCCAAAATTCATACATACACCATTTTAAGGTCATAAGCATTATTTTCTCAGCAGAATTCACATTCACAACCACAATTAGATATACTTAATACACCTCTACACTTACACATTATCTAGTTTCAGCTTCTACATACACATTCCCTTTCGTTTGCTCAATATAACAATTCCTAAAATATAACAAATCCATCAAATTACTCAATTTTATAACAAAACATCCCTAACCTCATCCACTAAATCATAATTACCAAAAGAATCCCATTCGTTCACATCCATACACAATCAATCCATCAAAATACTAATCACAATGGTTCACACCAATTCATAGTTTCCCCAATTCAAACCTTAAATTCACACCATAAACATATTTCTAAATCATATACTTCAATTTACAATTACAATTGCTTAAATAAATAATGAACTTGGTAATTTAGGGTTTAGCGTTTTACCTTCAAATTCAGAGAGGAGAAGTCAAGGAGAGGAAGGTGGAGATGTTGGTGTGCGACCGCCGCTATGGCGACTACTGGGAGAGGCCGGCGAAGTGCCTTAACGCTGGGGCTGCGGTGGTTGGCCGATGGATGTGGGCCGCAGTAGAGGAGGAGTAGAAAGTGGGTAAGAGAGAGAGAGGAAGATAGAGAGTGCAACGAGAGAGAAAGGGAGGGAGAGAGAAGGCCGGCGCCGGTCCTCTCGGTCGCCGTCGGTCGTCGCTGGTGGCCGGAGGAGAGGCGTCCACGAGGAGGGAGAGGCAGGGGAGGACGGGAGAGGCGAGAGGAATGGGAGAGGCAAAGATGAAGGAAACCGAAGACCGAAATTTCCCGATTACACTTATCTCCAAATTAAAAATTTTTTTTAATACAAATTCCAGATAATTCCATTTCTGGATTTTTCTTTTAAAAAATCTGATTAATTTATTGTTATTATTTTCGTTTTATTTTTATTTATTTATTTATTTATTTATTATTTTTGTTACTTTTTAATTTAATTTAATTTTATTGATGATGTTTACAAATTATAAATATAATGGTTTGCTTGAAATATCATATTAGCGATCTTGTAATCATATACCATCTCATGTAAATTTTAAAATTTTCTCTTTTAAACATATGCGTAATTTATAATCATTATTATGAGATTTTTATCGGGGCCACTTCGTTGCCTTTGCTGCATAACACGTATATAAAAATAATTTAAATATAAAATATCGAATTGAAGTGTACGCGCTCAATTATATAAATCTTGTAATTAATAAGATAAATAATGTGATTTAGGGTCGGGTTGTTACATCATTTGTGTCCGCCATTGGAGCCATTAATTCAGGCGAGTTGTTGCAGAAGCGGACGACGAGCCACCGTGGATCTATTGCTGGTGACCCCGGGGTTTCAATGACTCCAATCCTCGATCGGTGGGTCGAGTAAGGCCATGAAATCGACCATAAGGATCTATTTTTAATCGTCAATCGCTTGAAGAACTTTAAACGATTTACCCACGCTCTCCAGGCCATAAGGATCAGTATTTTTTTACTGACTGTTTCATTAATCATTACTACTCGATATATATAAGAAACTTGAGTCAATTTTTTTGGGTTTTTAAAAATAATTTTCTTTGTTTGATTTCGAGTGAATTTTGGGGGCGGAAATCTTATTGATAGGTAGGGGAGGGGATGATCTCGGATACGGAGATATGGAGGGCATGTGCGGGGCCGCTGGTGGATATTCCACGCACGTAAGAAAGAGTGTTCTACTTTCCACAGGGTCACATGGAACAAGTACTTCTCTCTCTTTACCCTCCATTTTTTAAATTTGACCTCTTCTTTTACTTTTCTACTTCAGTAGAATTCTGTTCACCTGCTTTGATTGTTCCTTAATCACTATTTTTTGGGCAAATTCTACGGTTTCGGAATTGGGTGTTTTAGTAATCTCTCGGTGTGAATGTTTTTTGTTTGGTACGATTGCAAGCCACCACAAACCAGGAACCGAATCAACAAATTTCTTTTTACCCAAAAAAGTTATCTTGAAAATATGAAAAAAAAAGTAATAGTTTTGATGGAAAAGGTGACACCAATGGGTGAAAAGATTGATAGGTTTTTATTGTTGGAAAAGGAAAAACTCTTGAATTCCTCCCGGAATCACTTGGTGAGTTTAATTTAAGCATTTTATTCTAACCGTATATCACTCTCACTTAAATCATGCTTGACTTTGGTATAGGTTCTCTTGTCCAGGTGCTTTTTCATAATTATAGACTATCTATGAATTGAGTGTCATCTAATTAACTTTCAAGTATAATTCATCTATTGTTAATGAGCTGACTGTTTTGCTTTTAATAATTTTTTTTGTTGCCCATACTGCATAGGTGCAAGCACTTCGAGATTGGTGGAGACAAAAAGGTCAAGGGAACATCTCTGTTTTAGTTGTGGCAAGAGCCTCTCATTTGGGCCTTTTTTTTGGTTTAAGCTTGAGCAATCTATATTTTAGTTGTAAGACTTGGTTGTCTTGGTATCCCTTGACATCTAATTTTGAACTTTTAAACATAATACTACTCTTTTTAAGGAAATATGAGTGAAATTGATTGGTGTGAAATTGAATGGTTGGTGGTTAGTTATAAATGGTTTGTGGTTTTGTATATTTGTGGATGACTAAAATTTGTATGAGCGAGATGAATTAAAATGAATTGTAAATGTGCACAATGTACAGGAAAACATTGTTAATGTGTATAATATTTGTACAGGAAATGCTCAAAATAACGAGAAAATGGAATAGTTGGAAAAACATTTAGCGTCGATTGTCGGACGCTAAATTTCAAAAATCCAACGCTAAATATTGAATTGGAACTCAAAATGCACTCGAAGAAATTTAGCGTCAAATTTGGAATCCGATGCCATTAGCATCGGAATTTAGCATCGATTTGGAATCTGATGCTATTAGCTTCTGAATAATCCGACGATAAATTTAAAAATCTGACGCTAATAGCATCCGATTGTCCTTTGTCACTATTAGTGTCGAAGTTAAGGCGACGCTAAATCCGACGCTAATTAGCGTCGATTTGTTTAGCATCCGATTGTCCTTTGTCACTATTAGTGTCGAAGTTAAGGCGACGCTAAATCCGACGCTAATGCGATGCTAAATTAATTTAGCGTCGAGGGCTTTAACGTCAGCCTAATCGGACGCTAAATCGGTTTAGTGTCCGATTTTCTTATATCAAGCATTGGATATTTTTCGATGTTAAAAGCCGCTTTTCCGTAGTGTTATGATCATCTTGACCTTAACCATGAGTCATAATAATTTTTGCCTAAATACAAAATGGCGATTGCTAGACACAACCGTGTGTGTCTTGTGTATGTTTGCATGCTTGTTCTTAGGGCCAACATATTCCTTGATGTATGGTCGTGACCTTTCATCAAACTTGAGGCCTTAATTAGAACTTCATTCATATCCGATCTTTAGGATGATCCACATCCATTTCAATTCAAACAGACCTTCACAATTCCACCATTATCCTAGTGTATTACTTTCATATCGGATATGATCGAATTGCTAATTGTATCCTCTTACTTGGCGATAGGCTATCGGCAGGATTCCATCTAAAATTTTTGAGAACCATTAGCCATAAAACACCAACTCACTAACTCCACAAAAATGCATCTCGCTTCATACCCCAAGTGTAGGAACCAAGGCCAGTTGGGGCCCACCGAGTTTCCCCACTTGTGTCGGGTCTCTTTTTTAAAGATTGATTTTGAAGATGATTTTTGAAGATGCATTTTAAAATGTAGGGATGAACCTTTATTAAGATTTTTGAATTTTATTAAATCTAATTTAAATCGAACTAGGTAAAGTTGAATGGCCATTTTATTATTTATTTTATTTTAGAAATTATTTTAAGAAGTCCTGGATATTATTTCTTAACTAAAAAATAAATAAACTAGGGTTTCTATTTACGGCGTGAGGCTTTAGAGCCAGATTAATGTGAAAACACCGATTTGGACCGAAGCCTAACCTCGCCGACCACTCGGTGCGGGCAGTGGCCTATACCTAGTAGCGGCCAGCACCGGCCGGAGGCAACGGCTGAGGAGGTCAGCCTCGGCCTCTGCCATAACCGGTAGATCCGGAACTCGTTGTTTTATTCCTATAGTAAAAAAATAGTCGGGAAGAAAATCTAGAAGAAATAAATGAAAAAGGAGTCGTCAGTCAATTTTTAGGAAAGAAAAACTAACAAAAACAAAATAACAATTTGGTCTTCTAATCTTATTATGGAAAAACTAAGACTAAAAGAAGATAAAAATGACTCCATCGGTCTTTTAACCGAGAATTGGATTTGGGGGCGAGGGTACGAAAAGTAGGGATAAACCCTTTCGTTCCGCTTGTCCGAAGATGGCCATTACTAGTTCAAGTAGTGAATTAAAATAATATAAAACAAACAAGCAAGCAACATGCGAAGCGAAATTAAGAGCAACCAGAACAATAATAAAGGAAAGAGATAAAAGCGAAATTAAAGGAAAGCGATAACAAAAAGAAAAAGAAAAGGCAAAGCGAAAAGAAAAGAAAGTGGAAAACTAAAAGATTACATCGAGGCGGAGAGGAATTAAAAACAATACATTGTTTGTCCACAATACGGAAAGCAATAAATAAGCACAAAATAAAATAAACCGTTGAAGATCGAATCGTGCTCCTCGGGTTGTCCCACCTGCTGATATGGATCTTGAATCTGGATCTCTTGATGCGATGGTGGTGAATTGAAATGGGCTTTTTGTGAGTATTTGTGGAATTAGGTAAGCAGATGTGTGACTGATGTAGTTTAGGGATAAGATGTAGGGAGGTTGGAGGGTAGAATGGGAATAGGCTGAAAAGAGACCCCGGAGATCGGAATACAAAAGAGAGTATTCGAGTAGCTCTTAGGTAGATTTCGATAGCGTGAGGTTAAGGCAGGAAGTCTGTGTGGAAATGAGAGACAAGGCTCTCTATTTATAGGAAAAGGTTAGGTCAAGGAATGACCTAGGGTTTGCATGCAACTAGCCGTCCGAACAGTTGAAAATAAACCGGGCCAAGATATCACAAGATTGAACCGGATAAGAACGAGATAAAACCGCATAGAACCGGGAAGGCAGGCGCCAGCTATCAAGGGATTTTTGGATTCGTGCCCTAGCGTGATTCCAAGGGAGTCTCCGGAGCAAAACGCAGTGTTCCACTTACTATTTTGGGGTGGCAAGCGCCGGCCATAGCACTTTTCCAAAAATGGAAAGTTTCTATTTTTGGCAAGTTTCCATTTTTAGCAAGTTTTTATTTTTGGCAGGTTCATTTTTGATGCGGGATGCGTGCTCCTAGTATCGGGTGGACTGTCTTGGAGCCAAAACGCAATTAAATAGGGAAATGATATCTAACTATCCCCAGTAGAACTCATAAGAGTTATGACGAAATCCTTGCTAGAACTACGTAAGGTTTTCATCCGAGAGTAGATTTAGGTCCTACAATGATCAATACTTAGAGTAATTTGGCTCTCATCCGAATGCGAACCCGCCATACATCAACAAATCTGTTGGCCCCGAGTTTTCCATTCGTGTGCTTGCATGTGTATACTTAAGTGTATAATGATGCGTTTTTCTTTTATACTCTTGTTTTGTGAAACTATTTTATGAATTTATGTTAATTAACATTTAGGATGTCTACAAAAAAGGATACTATATATTAGTAGGAGCCCGTAATTAGAATGGAGGGAGTGGCGAGTCCTTGACGTTCATGCTTCCTAACCAAAACCTCGAATCCACCATCTTAGGTTCTCAAATCAGTCTTTTATATTGTTTTCGCCTTTTGGGAACAAGAGTCAACCTTTTTCGTTTCTTTTCAAAAAAATATAATTTTAAACTGGTTTATGAAAACCCCGTCTTTGTTTGGGTCATAACAAGTTGGCTCCTCTAGTCATCCGAATTTCGGGTGCCACGGACTAACGACTCCATTGAGGATAGTTAGATGGTTTTTTTCTTATCCATCTCTAAGTGGTTTTAACTTGAACTTACGTTGTGTCCTTATTTTTAGGCATTCCAAACGTTGGTCATATGCTTTTTACATATTACTGCACATATATATGCTATATGCGTTTGGAGTGCCTGTTTGAATTCGGTCCGCACACACAACACTTCTTAAGCTTTATTTTAGGCTTTGCTCTGATCTTACTTAGTGAAGATGATGAATAGATAACAATAAAATACTAAGGGTACCTCCATGTACTCAACTACCTACTTGGGAACCGGCTCTGCATGCGCACTCACCCCTATGTATTCTTTACTTAGGACCACTTAAACATAATTAAAAAGTCAATGAATCACCTTTTAGTTGGCTCCCTAAGAACACATGGACCATTAAATGCTTGAATATTCTTCTATAGTTTCCATCCTTACTTTCTTGTCTATCCTATGCAAGTTTTTTCAATCCTTACTTGTCCTTCTTTTGTCACCTATGTCTTTGTCTAACCAAGGTACATTACTTTTTGAACCGCATGTCACCTTTTGTATATAGGTATACTATTTTTTGTCCAATGTATATAACCTCCTTATCCATATGGTCGTGGTACCTTGGCTAATGTCGCCCCACATCTATCGACACTTTCTCATCCACTCCTTCCGATCTCCCATTAATCATTTTCTTATAAGGCCATCCAACTCATGTGTCCATCTCTATTCAGTGTCCACTATTTCCATAGTTACATCTCCCCCTGTAGATAAGCACATTCTTTTTCCCGATATACATAACCTTCCCGGATGTATACTCCGACATCCATTATCACTTATGCTATACACTTTGAACTATGCTTGACTTCATTCCCTTTCATAGGAATAGAATACGTAAGAGAAATCTACCAAGACTTGATATATATATATATATATATATTTGGTAAGAATCTTGAGAATACGTAACTTAGAATAGGCAATTTGATTTGTATTGTTTTATGTCAGAACGTGCTCAATAAGAGCGGATTTTGAATCAACAAGAATGAATTCATAAAAAGTTCTGGTCTTGAGAGGATTATCATGAATAAAGAAACATTCCGGCATGAATGTGCTTTTGACTAATTCGTTGAGTGTGGAAAGGTTTTGAGATTGCCTATATTTAGTGTAGGCAATATGTTCTTTGTTTGGTTTCGTAAAATATTTTGAATCAAACGAAGGACTTAAGATTGATGGTTTTTGATATTTTGAAGAGACTTGTGCATAAGAAAGGGGAGGAAAGTCATGTTTTTGTAAAACTTGAAATGCATTGGTAGTTGGTATTGAAATTTGAGAAGGGGTAATTGGCTTAATTGCATAATGATGAGGGGTTTGAATCTTTCGATCTTTGTCTTGACTCATATTGATAGCTGAAAAGAAAGAATCTTTATTAAGAAGCATATTGATAAAACAATGCTTTGAATCTTTCGAAAGTATGGAAGATATAAATTTGAAAGAAATACATTTTTCATGAATGTATGTATGAATACCAAATGGATCTACTTGAAAAGGATAAATTTGGGTAATAAATGGGGTTCCTTCTTGACCTATATCCTTGACTAAGACAAAAGTGTTCTTGAAATTATATCCTTGATTGCGAGACATAGACATTTGATAGCTTATATTGAATCTGTAATGCTATTCCATTAGCACTATGGAGTCGCTCTTTAGTTTTTTCATAATAAATTGATGGAATTAATCCTTCTTTAATACAATTTTGATCCGCTCCACTATCAAGTAAAGCGATAGTATTGAACTCATAATTATCATTAATCTTCGAGTGATATAAATATACCACTTCGATAATTTATATGATTAATTGTTGAGATAAATAGTTGATTAGAAGAACTCGGAGTATCCTCATTAATAATTGGACCTTTTGATTTATTTTCTATTATTGAAAGTTTTGTTTCTAACTCTAAGTCTTTGGTTTGAAGTAAACACAAATTTTGATTAATTTCTTTAATCTGTTCTTTAAGATTATTTATTTCTATTTTTAAATCTTGAATATTAACAACCTTTAAAATATTTGGAGTATCATATTTTTCAAATATTTTATTGATACTTAATCCTGGAGGAGGGGTTTTCAATAAATCTTCTTTAATTAAAATACCTTTGAGTTTTTCTAAGTATTCTCTTTTAATTCAGGATCTTGAATTTGTTCTATCGGATCTATTAAAAATTCTTTTTCATTCTTTGTAGTATTGATCATATTAATGCATTTATAACAAATTCTTGAAGACTCATTTCCTGATGAGTAACTACTGGAATCGCTCTCTAATTCATAAAGACCATTGTCTTCGAATCGGAGGATGAATTGACTGGAGTATCTTTGAGTTCGAATAAAGAAATAATTTTTTCTTTAATTTCTTGATTGTCATCACAAATTTCATTTAATTTTTCTTTAACTTTGCAATTTTTTGCATAATGACCTTGTTTTCCACATTTGAAACAAGTGGGTTTATTAGTAGTTTTCTTATTTGGAATATTTTTCTTGGGAGCAATATTTGTTTTGTTATTACGGTTGAATTGTTTTCTTTTATTAACTTGATTGGCTTTTCTTTTTTGAACAGATGGTGCAATAGGTTGTGGAATACAAAAGGCTTCGCAGAAGGATCCTAACTCCTTCCTTGTAGCTCGCTTTTTCTGTTGAATATCTAGCTTGTAGTTTTAATTCATTGCATAAAGAAATTCCTTCCTTTTTAATGAATCCTAATAACCGACCAAATGTGATTTGATCATAAGGAATTGGGTCTTGCCTCGTAACATCTTTTAGTTTATTGAATATTCTTTGAGAAAAAGATTTGGTAATCCCGAGATAAATTTTTCTTTCCAATATGGTTGGCGACAATCTTGTCTTTTTAATAAATATGAAAAATATGTATCTTTATACCAATTGTAATCTTCTAATCTGGAGCATCTAAGGTTGGTTAAGAGGATTTCTTGGCCACTTAACATGTCCTTTGGAGTTCCTAGAAGATTGACAACTATTGTATGGACTAAAGTGTAAACGGCTTCTTTATGATTTTTAATACTCGGACGTTCTTTGTCTGTCATGTAATTTTCCCACCAAGATTTTAAAGATCCGGTGAAACCCGAAATTAATAAATCAAAAGCTTGAGTTTCGGAGCTCCTTTAGATGTATAGGCAGCATATGCCATCATCATCCTATGGAGAATAATTAATGCCTCATGTTCGGATTTTCCATCTAGATTCCATTCATAGATGGAGCCACCATCGAAGGCTTCGTAACTATTGTTTTAATTGATTCTAATTGAAGATCCGGAGGGGTACTTCCGGAGTAATAAGGAAACTCTTTTTTATTGGAAATTTTATTAATATTGGTTGTTTCTTGTTCTTCCGGAGAAATATCTAAAACATTAAGAGTGTTATTTGAACTAGAAGCTTGATTAAATTTTTCATCTATTCTTTTAATTAATGGGCTATTAGGGATTTCTAAATTTTTGCTCTTGTTAAATTTAATGAGAGGAGAAGAAATATCATTAAGGAATATTGGTTTCTTTGAATCTCTGTTTAAATCTAAATTTTCTAATTTTTCGGATAATTGGTCAATATCTTCTTTCTTAGATATTGACTCAATTTGAGTTGAAACCATATTGACTTGTTGCGAGACCGTATGTAAAATCTCATTAGTATAGTTGTTTTGATGATAAATCTTTTTAATGTCATCTAACTCTACTTGAGAGTTATCCGGGTTATTTCTTCCTATTTTGAAAGGAGATGCAGGAATATGACCTTGATCCGTAGGGATCAAAATCTCTTGCTTAGGAGGAGTTATTGCTACAACAATTTCTCCATTTTTTAATGTCCATTTTTTACTAAGATCAATATTAGTATTGATTTCTTTAATACCAAGGGGATCCGGTAATTTATGTTCTTGAGCAAAGATGGTCCACCATGTAAAGAATCGGATATTGCATCCTAATCTTTCCATTAGTGAATACCATTCTTGCCTAATGAAAGCTTAAGCTTTGAGATCGAAATGAGATAAAAACCATTGTTTTTATCTCTATTTTCTATGGAATCGAAATCTTCTCTTAAATAATCTTTATTTATTGTAAAAGATTCTGTAATAACATTAATTGAAGAATAAGGAGGAGGTTGCATAGCAGAATGAGTAGGGAACCTATTGATGAACTGGTATCATCAACCGGCTCAAGCAATTGGTGATTTGTAATAAATCTTTGAGGAAGAAGGAGTTAAATTATCAACTTGATTATCCTTTAGATAATCATAGTTAGTAGTTCTTGAAGGCATAGAGAAAGAAGATCCGGGAAGATCTCTTTTCTCCGAAAGTCTTGAAAAATAAGATCTTTCATTAATAGAGTTGAATCTTATTAGTACTCCGCCATCGGGCTCTTCAATAACTTGTTGAATATTCTTTTGAGCAATATTTCTAGGAGGTCTAATGTTTTGAATAATAAACTCTTGGGGAATAGTTATTTCATTCCACTTTAGTAACTTTGGAGTAAAACTTGAAGTATTTTCCGATTCAATCTTTAATAATATTGTTTCATCCAAAGATGGCTTTAATAAACATTTTGGATTTAATTGAGATGATAAAAGCTTGAAGTAAATTCTATAAGTAATAGCAAAATTTCTTGATAATTCTCTAAATAATACCTTTGAATTACTTTGCATATGAATATCTAATATTAAGGTGTCCATGATCCAGGGATCATTCGGATCTACTCGAAAAGTTTGGACAACCATTGAAATATATTGGACCATTACAGGTATTAGTTTGAATCATAGCTAATAAAGAGTCTTGATATCTAATTAATCTATTGTCACTAAGTGCCATAAAGATAGGACAATCTAATCCTAATCTTGTTAATGGCTTGAGTGCTATTTGAATCATACCAAAATGAATATATCTATATTTTTCTTTATATTTGTTAATAGAAATATTGGATAATAACTTGATAGTTTGAAACTCTTCATCTAAGCTGAAGGTTTCTTCGTGATCTTTAATAGAGAAAGCAGTGTTGAAATCAAACTTACCTATTTGATAGATGGTTTCTATCTTTTGTTTTGGAATAGACCAATTTGAGAAATCAACTTGGCAGCTAACTTCTCTGCTATTGACCACATTAGTACTCTTGCTAGTTCCTAAACCTAGATGATCTCGTAACCAAGAGGCCATCACAGCTTAAGCTTGACTACTTTGTCGATAATTACGCACACACACTACCGGGACCACCGGGACCACCCTCTACCGGGACCACCTCACACGGCTGACCAACGGATAACATGGGGCTGACCAACGGCCGACCAACGCTAGGCCTTACGGTGCAACAACAAAATAGACGAGACTTAGCTCGATACCAATTAGGGACAGGACCGGACTAGAGCTTGGGGACGAAGCTCGGGATACTGATTGTGGTGGAGTAGCGGGAAGCGAGGAGACAAATTAATTAAACAAATTGATTTTTCTAAAACAAAAGATTGAAATCAGGAAATTGAAAAGTAATTGAAATTTAAAAGATAATGAATCAAAACTTACTTTGATTGATATTTGAAAATTGATACAAGATTGGATAGTGCTCTCTCGAGAGAGGTTGGATACAATGAGTATTTTGGGAGTAGGGACAGAAGGCAAGTGTTTGCTTGTGTAAGTAAGCGAGTAATTGATCGATGCCTTCCTCATGAGAAATGAATACATATTTATAGTAAAACAAAATGAATAATCGTCGCACACTTGGACGGTTGAGAGTCTTGATTGAAATGGAATCTTGATCTTCAAAAATCTTCCGACAATGTTGAATTATTGAAACAGTCTTGATTAGACTAAAAGTATGAATACTGAATCGTCATATCTTGATCAGTCTTGAGCAGTTCTTGCCAGGTGGAAAGTTTGAACAGGAGCAAAGATTCTTCCGACAAAAACTTTAAGTGAATAGTAATTTGACAGATGAATAGTAAAATCCACTATGAAAAGTCACATGGATTTTTACTATTGCCTTTGACAAACTTCTTGCATAATTGCATCTTTTGACAGAATGGTACTGGCGTCAATCCCATGGCACTAGTGACCATCATAGTCATATCTTCTTGATACTATGACCCTGAATAGTAAGTGAATAGTAATATCCATTTCCTTCCGGGGCATTTTGAGAGGTGAAATGAGAAATTTCACCGAAGCAAAATATCGAAGACTCGCACAAAAACGTTAGTAAATATATATATATATATATATATATATATTTTTTGAATACCCTTAATGGGTTATACATCGTAAGGATCCCGGGCACACGGCCCATCAAAAGGATCGTAGTCGGATTGAATTTCCTCATCGAACCAATGCTTGGTTCTTTGAGAAGTAGTTGTTGATGCTTGTTTTTGAGTAACATAATCTCCTTTTTGAGTAATTTGATCTCATCATCTTGAGCTTTTTCTTTGCCTTTTGAGTTTGGTTCTTTCTTTTGTGGAGTAGACGGTCGCTGGTTGAGTAGGTGGGGCTGTCTTTATCCCTAAAGCAGCTTTGGAATTGAAACGTTCCCACCATTTGATCTTGAATTCTCGAACTAATGAATAGGATGCTTGGAGGTTTGTAGTACTTGGGTAATTGAGAATGACCAACAAAGGATCCATGGGAATCCATATTTTATATGGGATAAGGTGTGAAGATGGAATTGGCTAAATTATTCTTGAGAGCTGGAAGAGCCTTGAAGGAATTCTCTTGTTAAAAAATCAGGTAGAGAATTATTTTCTCCTTTAATAAATTCTATATCAAAATCAAAACAGGATAAAATTGCTTGCCAACGAGCAAATATTTGTTTGGAAACAAGATTTTGAACATCTTTGGTAATAATTTCTTTTGCTGATTTACAATCAATGCGAAGAAGAAATTTTTTATTAAATAAATCATCTTGAAATTTTGAAACGCATAAAACAATTGATAAAACTTCCTTTTTAATAGTTGAATAATTTTTTTGTGTTAGATTCCAGATTCCTGAATGGTACCTAACTAATTGAGTCTCGTTTGGAAGTTGTAGACATTTTTTGTTTTAATATACCACCATATCCTAATTCGGATGCGTCTGTTTCAACTATCATGAATGCATCCGGATGTGGAATACCTAGACATGGTAAAGATTTAACTTTCTGTTTGAGAAGGCGTACTACTTGAGTATGTTCATCCGACCATGGTGGTGGATTTTTGCGTAATCTTTTGTAAAGGGGCCGACAGATTTGCCTTAACTTTGGAAAGAAATCGGCCACATAATTAAGACATCCTAAAAACCTCTCGTAGTTGAGTTTTATTAATTAATTTGTCTCCAAATTTGTCCGCAAATTCAATGGCCCTAGTAATTGGTTTAATAGTTCCTTGATAAATATCATGTCCTAAAAATCTTATTTTAGTTTGGAATAGTTTGATTTAAGGTGCAGAAACAACTAAACCATTTTTCTTGATTATATGTAAAAAGTTTGCAGATGTTTGAAATGTTGTTCAATACTATTTGAATAAACTAGAACATCATCAATATAAACTATTGTAAATTGAGTGTAAGGATTAAAAATATCATTCATAATATGTTGAAATTCCGAAGGAGTATTTTTAAGCCAAAAGGCATTACGTTCCATTCATAATGCCCGAAAGGAACAAGTAAAGGCTGTTTTATAACGATCTTGATTAGCTATTTGGACTTGCCAAAAGCCACTTTTCATATCGAATTTCGAAAATATTTTTGCTTCATAAAGTCTATTGAGTAAATCTCGTTTATTAGGAATAGGATACCTAATCCATTGTAAAATTTTATTTAAAGGTTTATAATTAATAACTAGGCGAGGAACTCCTCGTTCCTTTTCGCTTGATTATTGACATAGAAGGCCGCACAGACTCCAAGGAGACTTAGAAGGCCTTATTAAGTTTTTATCTAAAAGTGATTGAATTTCTTTTTACGTAATTCTAAAAGTTCTTTATTCATTTGAATAGGTCGAGCTTTAGTAGGGATTTTATTTTCTGAAAATTCTTTTTCATAGGGAAGCGTGACAACATGCTTTTTCTTTCCCAAAAGCATTGGGGAGATCGGAGCATACTTCTTTATGGAAAAGATTTTGTAATTCTTTTATTTTGTTTTGGACAAAAAGATTTTGTAGTCTTTCCTCAATTCGTCTATAAGTAATTTCTTTTGAAGAAAACTAATCTGCTGCTTTTTTCTATCAATAAAATTTATTTGTTTAATTATAGTAGACTCCTGGAGTAAGGATAGATCTTTTGCGCGAATAGGAGAGATGAATTTGAAAGAAATAATTTTTCCTAAAATTTCTGCATGTATACCAATTTGGTCAACTTTGAAAGGATATATTTGAGTAATAAAAGGAGTACCTAAAATGACTTCTTGACCTATATCTTTAACAAGGATAAAAGTATTTTTAAAACAATATCCTTGATTACAAATATAAGCATTTGATATCTTGTATTTGATTTGTAATGCCATTCCATTAGCACTATGAAGGCGTTCTTTGGTTTTCTCATAATAAATTGATGGAATTAAACCTTCTTTAATACAATTTTGATCTGCTCCACTATCAAGTAAAGCAATAGTATTGAACTCATAGTTTTCATTAACCTTTAGAGTAATATGGATATACCACTTTTGATAATTTATATGATTAATTGTTGAGATAAATAGTTGATTAGAAGAACTCGGAGTGTCTTCATTAATAATTGGACCTTTTGATTTATTTTCTATTATTGATAGTTTTGTTTCTAATTCTAAGTCTTTAGTTTGAAGTAAACACAAATTTTGATTAATTTCTTTAATCTGTTCTTTAAGATTATTTATTTCCATTTTTAAATCTTGAATATTAACAACCTTTAAAATATTTGGAGTATCATATTTTTCAAATATTTTATTGATACTTAAACCTGGAGGAGGGGTTTTTAATAAATCTTCTTTTATTAAAATACCTTTGAGTTTTTCTAAGTAATCTCTTTTTAATTCAGGATCTTGAATTTGTTCTATTAAATCTATTAGAAATTCTTTTTCATTTTTAGTAGCATTAATCATATTAATACATTCATAAATTCTTGAGGACTCATCTCCCGATGAATAACTACTCGGTATAATAAGGAAATTCTTTTTATTTGAAATTTTATTAATATTGGTTGTTTCTTGTTCTTCTTGAGAGATATCTAAAACATTAAGAGTGTTATTTTCTATTATTAACATGGCGACAACTATTGTATGGACTAAAGTGTAAACGGCTTCTTTATGATTTTTAATACTCCAAAGGACATGTTAAGTGGCCAAGAAATCCTCTTAACCAACCTTAGATGCTCCAGATTAGAAGATTACAATTGGTATAAAGATACATATTTTTCATATTTATTAAAAAGACAAGATTGTCGCCAACCATATTGGAAAGAAAAATTTATCTCAGGATTACCAAATCTTTTTCTCAAAGAATATTCAATAAACTAAAAGATGTTACAGGGCAAGACCCAATTCCTTATGATCAAATCACATTTGGTCAGTTATTAGGATTCATTAAAAAGGAAGGAATTTCTTTATGCAATGAATTAAAACTACAAGCTAGATATTCAACAGAAAAGCAGCTACAAGGAAGGAGTTAGGATCCTTCTGCGAAGCCTTTTGTATTCCACAACCTATTGCACCATCTGTTCAAAAAGAAAAGCCAATCAAGTTAATAAAAGAAAACAATTCAACCGTAATAACAAAACAAATATTGCTCCCAAGAAAAATATTCCAAATAAGAAAACTACTAATAAACCCACTTGTTTCAAATGTGGAAAACAAGGTCATTATGCAAAAAATTGCAAAGTTAAAGAAAAATTAAATGAAATTTGTGATGACAATCAAGAAATTAAAGAAAAAATTATTTCTTTATTCGAACTCAAAGATACTCCAGTCAATTCATCCTCTCGATTCTGAAGACAATGGTCTTTATGAATTAGAGAGCGATTCCAGTAGTTACTCATCGAGAAATGAGTCTTCAAGAATTTGTTATAAATGCATTAATATGATCAATACTACAAAGAATGAAAAAGAATTTTTAATAGATCCGATAGAACAAATTCAAGATCCCGAATTAAAAAGAGAATACTTAGAAAAACTCAAAGGTATTTTAATTAAAGAAGATTTATTGAAAACCCCTCCTCCAGGATTAAGTATCAATAAAATATTTGAAAAATATGATACTCCAAATATTTTAAAGGTTGTTAATATTCAAGATTTAAAAATAGAAATAAATAATCTTAAAGAACAGATTAAAGAAATTAATCAAAATTTGTGTTTACTTCAAACCAAAGACTTAGAGTTAGAAACAAAACTTTCAATAATAGAAAATAAATCAAAAGGTCCAATTATTAATGAGGATACTCCGAGTTCTTCTAATCAACTATTTATCTCAACAATTAATCATATAAATTATCAGAAGTGGTATATTTATATCACTCGAAGATTAATGATAATTATGAGTTCAATACTATCGCTTTACTTGATAGTGGAGCAGATCAAAATTGTATTAAAGAAGGATTAATTCCATCAATTTATTATGAAAAAACTAAAGAGCGACTCCATAGTGCTAATGGAATAGCATTACGGATTCAATATAAGCTATCAAATGTCTATGTCTGCAATCAAGGATATAATTTCAAGAACACTTTTGTCTTAGTCAAGGATATAGGTCAAGAAGGAACCCCATTTATTACCCAAATTTATCCTTTTCAAGTAGATCCATTTGGTATTCATACATACATTCATGAAAAATGTATTTCTTTCAAATTTATATCTTCCATACTTTCGAAAGATTCAAAGCATTGTTTTATCAATATGCTTCTTAATAAAGATTCTTTCTTTTCAGCTATCAATATGAGTCAAGACAAAGATCGAAAGATTCAAACCCCTCATCATTATGCAATTAAGCCAATTACCCCTTCTCAAATTTCAATACCAACTACCAATGCATTTCAAGTTTTACAAAAACATGACTTTCCTCCCCTTTCTTATGCACAAGTCTCTTCAAAATATCAAAAACCATCAATCTTAAGTCCTTCGTTTGATTCAAAATATTTTACGAAACCAAACAAAGAACATATTGCCTACACTAAATATAGGCAATCTCAAAACCTTTCCACACTCAACGAATTAGTCAAAAGCACATTCATGCCGGAATGTTTCTTTATTCATGATAATCCTCTCAAGACCGTAACTTTTTATGAATTCATTCTTGTTGATTCAAAATCCGCTCTTATTGAGCACGTTCCAAACAAAAACAATACAAATCAAATTGCCTATTCTAAGTTACGTATTCTCACGATTCTTACCATTAAAGAATTTGGTGACAAATTCACAATCAAATCATTTTCTCAACCATTCAACCCACCGAGGTTATAATTATATTGACTATGAAAAAGCCTCGGTATTACACATTCTTCTACGGACCATTCAATCATTCATGGTTCATATGTTTCAATACAAAAACAGATATTCAATTCCCCATTTGGTTTTATGAATGGTGGACAACCATGGGGTCACTTCAAGATATTTGGCCGGAAGAAGTACGTAAACACTTCATCGGTTGCTCAAATGTTTCTACTAGCGATCCGGACCTCAAAGAAATCCTATTCCATAAGAAATATGGATTTCCATGGATCCTTTGTTGGTCATTCTCAATTACCCAAGTACTACAAACCTCTAGCATCTTATTCATTAGTTTGAGAATTCAAGATCAAATGGTGGGAACGTTTCAATTCCAAAGCTCGCTTTAGGGATAAAGACAGCCCCACCTACTCAACCAAGCACCGTCTACTCCGCAAAAGAAAGAACCAAACTCAAAAGGCAAAGAAAAAGCTCAAGATGATGAGATCAAATTACTCAAAAAGGAGATTATGTTACTCAAAAACAGCATCAACAACTACTTCTCAAAGAACCAAGCATTGGTTCCGATGAGGAAATTCAATCCGACTACGATCCTTTTGATGGACCGTGTGCCCGGGATCCTTACGATGTATAACCCATTAAGGGTATTCAAAAATATATATATATATATATATATATTTACTAACGTTTTTGTGCGGGTCTTCAGTATTTTGCTTCGGTGAAATTTCTCATTTCACCTCTCAAAATGCCCCGGAAAGGAAGTGGATATTACTATTCACTTACTATTCAGGGTCATAGTATCAAGAAGATATGACTATGATGGTCACTAGTGCCATGGGATTGACGCCGAGTACCATTCTGTCAAAAGATGCAATTATGCAAGAAGTTTGTCAAAGGCAATAGTAAAAATCCATGTGACTTTTCATAGTGGATTTTACTATTCATCTGTCAAATTACTATTCACTTAAAGTTTTTGTCGGAAGAATCTTTGCTCCTGTTCAAACTTTCCACTGGCAAGAACTGCTCAAGACCGATCAAGATATGACGATTCGAGTATTCATACTTTTAGTCTAATCAAGACTGTTTCAATAATTCAACATTGTCGGAAGATTTTTGAAGATCAAGATTCCATTTCAATCAAGACTCTCAACCGTCCAAGTGTGCGACGATTATTCATTTTGTTTTACTATAAATATGTATTCATTTCTCATGAGGAAGGCATCGATCAATTACTCGCTTACTTACACAAGCAAACACTTGCCTTCTGTCCCTACTCCCAAAATACTCATTGTATCCAACCTCTCTCGGAGAGCACTATCCAATCTTGTATCAATTTTCAAATATCAATCAAAGTAAGTTTTGATTCATTATCTTTTAAATTTCAATTACTTTTCAATTTCCTGATTTCAATCTTTTGTTTTAGAAAAATCAATTTGTTTAATTAATTTGTCTCCCTGCTTCCCGCTACTCCACCACAATCGGTATCCCGAGCTTCGTCCCCAAGCTCTAGTCCGGTCTTGTCTTTTAAAGTACTCGGATACAAAGGAAGTCTGACAGGATTACGTCTCACATGAAATTTTCACGTGATCTACATATATAAACATCATCATTCATAACCTAAACCAATCATTTGTATTTACGAGTCACTCTTATATATATACATGCGTACATACCAAGCCACGGGGTTACTATTGATATTCTTATTTATATATATATATATATATATATATATATATATATATATATATATATATATATATATATATATATATATATATATATATATATATATATATATATGAATATTGTTTGTCTTTTACACTTATTTGTCTCAGTCTTGTGAAATATAATTCATACTAGTTTAAATGCATAATCTTCACATGTACTTAGGTTTTTTTACCTTGTACACTTTGAACTATGGTTGATCTTATACCATTTCATAAGAGTAGAATACATCGAAAAAATCCACCAAGACTTAATTAATATTACGTGAACCTTTCACGTGATCTATATATATATATATATATATATATATATATATATATATATATATCCCTTTTACCTTTTAAACTACTAGGATACAGAGGAAGTCTGACAGGATTCTGTCTCACATGAAATTTTCACGTGAACTACATATATAACCATCATCATTCATAGCCTACACTAATCATTTTTATCAACGAGTCACTCTTATATCCATACATACGTACATACCAAGCCACAGGGTTACCATTGATATTTTTTTTATTTTTTATACATGAGTACTGTTTATCCGAGTACAGTTATTTGTTTCCATCTTATGAAATATAATTCATACCCGAGTTTAAATACATAATATTCACGTGTACCTAAGTTTTTTTACCTTGTACACATACTCATTCATCATTCTGTATACTTATATAAGTACATCTCAACATCCATATTAGGCAGATACATATTTGTTTCTTTCATATTTAACGAAATGTCTTATCCCCATTCATGGTCACCCACATAGTCACATGTCATCCCTAACAATTCCCCCATATATCTCATATTTTGTCGTTTTATTGAGGCCATCACTATGCTTACAACTTATCCTTGACTAGAAACCTTTTTTCTTAAGTTGTTTCCAATAAGACTTGTCTCACATCTCTTCGGTTCCTAAGAAAAGTCATTTTCTTTTATATTTGGATGTAATTAGTGTACAAAATAACTTTTGATATTTTTAAAGTCATGGAGTGTAAAAGTGCCACAATGGAAAGTGGTCTTTATATGATTATGTGTAATGAGCCTAAGGATTCCATTTCTCACCATGCATATTTCCTTTAAATAAACCTTTATTAATAAGCCCACCTCAAGTGTACTATTCTTGGCATATGATATACTTGAATTATTGTCTTAGGCATCATGCATAGACTTGTCTTTTGCCTAGTCACCCCATAACACTCTAACCATTTCCCCTTCTTCTATGACCTTCCCAATGACTTCAACTTTGACTCGAGGGGCAACCCCTTATCACTCCCACTTCCTATTTTGAAGAAAAACTTATCCAATCGGTTTCCCGATTTCTAAGCACTCTCGTGAATTGTGTCTAGTCTTCCGCTAGAGATCACGATCCTAACGAGTGAAAAATTTAAGACCTGTGTTTAAAGAAGAAGCAACAATCCCATTGTTGGCAAAACCTCCTTATGTCACCATCTTCCCAAAGACTTTGCGCTTATCAAGTCCACATTTTTTGAAAAATATTCAGTGAAAGAAAGTACCAAATCTCTCCAAAATAAATTTTTTCCAAACTCTTTTATCAAATTGTCTCCATGCTCTTTCTTTCAATAAGAACTACGTAACGTCTGATCCCTATTGACAAGAATACTTAGGTAGTTCACCTAGGGCTCAATTATCTCATCATTATGTTTTGTTGCATAAAATAAAAAATAGAGTCATTATTTTATATCTCTTGAACTACGTATGACCCAATTTTTCGTTCATATTAGACTTGTTATTAAAAAAAAAGAAGAAGAAAATGCAAAACAAAACCCATGTACTTATTATATGGATACATAGACAACCCTTCGGTCCAGCCAGACATGTACATATTCAATTAGTATACGGGAAAAAAATAAAAACCATCCCTAGTTCGTTGCGTCCAAAAGAGACATCGTAAAAAGTTTGGACTCAAAATAAAAAGGGGGAAAATGCAAAAGAAAAAGTGGTCGTGTTGAAAACCATAACAAGACGACCTGAGCAAGAGATGAGAGAAACCCGTAGAATAGAAACTTTAAAAGGAATTCTAGCAAAATTTAGGGCAAAAAAAGTCAATTACCTATACAGATTCATTTGCGCTCCTCTTGTCGTGTCATTTGTGAAAGGGATAGTCCTTTTATATTTTTCTCTCTCCATATTCTTTGTTTTCTCATATATAACTTTCATTTTTGTATATACGTCACATAAGAGAACCTTTTCCACGTCTTTGTTTATTTTATCCATTGTTCATTCATCTCATTCGCCTAACCAAGGGGCAACTGTCACACCTTCCAAACTACATGCATGAAAGTAAGATAAATAAATCATCCAGATCATGTTTACATGCATGAAAGTAAGATAAATAAATCATCTAAACCATGTTAGTGTGTCATTCATCATGGAATCAAGTCAACTAGTTTTTGTGACCATGCATCACAATTTTTATATTCAAGATAGTGCCTAAATCATACTCAAGGTACAAGAACTTCTTCACAATGAGTGTAAGCGAACTCCCGAAGCAATGACAAAAATTTATTCCTCACCTTGGCATGCTTTTGACCCATTCATTCATGGCTCTACCATATTTATCCTGTCTCAAACAGATACCTTACTATTTTACCATTTTTTCTCAAGCTCCACGGCCACCCACCCTTTTATACTTATACAGACTCTACAAAGGATATTTTGTGGCATCTATGCAAAGTATGTATTATGTTTGATCCTCCATTTTTATTTGGTTTCACACCCTCCCCCAAATACTAGTACAAAATAAAAATTTCCCATACATTTCTCATTAGCCTTTAATAAATTCACTTTCCTACATCACGCCATCCAATTCATTGGCAAGTTACACATACATCAATAAGGATTAATTTTCCTAGTGGCTCTCAAGCTCTCGACTTGATATTTCAATAATTCGTTCATTTTGTACATGGTTCATGTTCGTGACATATGAAAATGGCAGTTTTCCTAAGGACTTGTGGACAACACTCTCCATAAGAGGTACAACACATTCTTTCTATCTAGAAATTATGACGATTCAAACCTAATTTGAGTCTATACACCAATTCATAAAGGACTTCTCAATATGACGGTCTTACTTACCTATTCCACATGTCTAGAAATTAGGAGATAGTTCTTTACATTCCTAGGGGTTAAACCCTTATATTTCTCCCTCATTCATCCACTAACACCTCCAGGCATTATATGCATTAGTTTAGGATATTTTCTTACATTCATCATGTACATATTTAGGGGCATCACCTCCCACCCTCTCCACCCCATTAAGTCAAAGGCATATATAAATTCATTATACACTTCCCAGAGGCATATTATACGTTCATCATGCATCTACTTAAGTGCATCTCCATTCATTCATCAGACAAAAGGCTTAAGTTATTTGACGTGAGTCGTTTGAACTTAGGTTGAGTCATTGAACCTTGAGTCATTTCTAATCCTAAGTTACCTGACCTAGAGTCACTTAAACCTTAAGTTATTAGATCCCAAGTTATTTGACCTCAAGTCACTATCAACTCTAAAGGGTTTGACCTTAACTCACCTGATCTTTAGTCATCCAAACCTCAATTTTTGACCCCTAGTCATTTTTAAAAACCTGAAATAATTGGCCCCGACTCTCCTGAGCCAAAGCTTAGTTGTTTGACCTCGAGTCATTCCAATTCTCAAAATATTTCTTACATCCAAGCACCATGGTTTTCAAACTAATTTTTATAATTTCACCATCATCATGCATTGTTTGTGACCCTAAATCATACATGATTAATCCAGAGTTATTTTTTACCCTGAATCATACATGCTTAACTCGGAGTTATTTTTACCCTGAGTCAAACGTAATTAACCCAAAGCTATTTCGATCCCGAGTCTTATCTATTTAACCCAGAGTTATCTTTGACCCCGAGTCATACATGATTAAATCAAAGTTATTTTTTGACCTAGAGTCAAACATGATTAACCTAGAGTTATTTCGACCTTGAGTCGTATGTATTTAACCCGAGTTATTTTTGACACTAAGTCATACATGATTAATCTAGAGTTATTTTTGACCCTAAGTCAAACATAATTAACCCGAGTTATTTTTGACATTGAGTCAAACTTAATCCAGAGTTATTTCGACCTTGAATCATATTTAATTAGCCTATAGTTATTTTTAACCACTGAGTCAAATGTAATCTAGAATTATTTTGACCCTCGGTCATATTTAATTAATCCAAAGTTATTTTTGACCCTAAGTCAAACGTAATCTAGAGTTATTTTGATCCTGAGCCATATTTAATTAACCTAGAGTTATTCTTTAACCTTTGAGTCAAACGTAATCTAGAGTTAATTGGACCCCGAGTCACATGTAATCAACCCAGAGTTATTTTTAACCCTAAGTCATACATGATTAACCCGAGTTATTTTTGACCCCGAGTCAAATGTAATTAACCCAAAGTTATTTTTACGCCGAGTCAAACGTAAGTAACCCGAAACTATTCTGACCATGAGCCATATTTAATTAATCCGAACTTGTTTTTATCCGAGTCATATTAATTCGAGTTATTTTAACCATGAGTCATATTAACCCGAATTATTCGAGCCGGAGTCATATCTAATTAACCGGAGTTACTTTGACCCTAAGTCAAATATAACTAATCTAGAGTTATTTTTTGACCCCAAGTCAAACGTAATCTAGAGTTCTTTTGACACTGAGTAATATTTAATGAACCTAGAGTTATTTTTGACCCAGAGTCAAACGTAATCGAGAGTTATTTTAATTAACCGAGAGTTATTCTTTGACCTTGAATTAAACGTAATCAACCAAGAGTTATTTTGACCCTGAATCGTATCTATTTAACCCAAAGTTACTTTGACCTTGAGTCATCATATTAATCCAAAATTATTCTGACCCAAAGTCAAACATAATTAATCAAGAGATATTTTTGACCCCGAGTCAAATGCAATTAACCCACGGTTATTTTTTGATCCCGAGTCAAACGTAATTAATCTAGAATTATTTTGACCTTGAGTCAATTAACCTAGAGTTATTTTGACCTTAAGTCATATTAGCCCAAAATTGTTCTGACCCCGAGTGAAACATAATTAATCCAGAGCTTTTTAACCTAAAGTCATATCTAATTAACCCGAGTTACTTTGACCCCGAGTCATATTTAACCCATAATTATTCCGACCCCGAGTAATATTTAGTTAATCCAGAATCTTTTTACCAAGAGTCATATCTAATTAATTCGAGTTATTTCGATCATGAGTTATATTTAATAAATTAAATATATTTTTCCCTTGAGTCATATTTAATTAACTCGGAGCTCTTTAGATCCTGAGTAATATTTAATTAATTAGAGATGTTTTGCGCTTAAGTCAAACGTAATTAACCCAAAGTTATTTTCAACCCCAAATCAAATGTAATTAACCTAGAGTTATTCTTTGACCCTGAGTTAAATGTAATAAATATAGAGTTATATTTTGACCTTGCGTCGTATTTGATTAACCCGGAGTTATTTTAACCATGAGCCTTATCTATTTAACCCAAAGTTACATTGACCCCAAGTCTTTTTTATTTAACTCGAGTTATTTTTTGACCCTGAATTGTACCTAAGTAATTTAGAGTTATCTTAACCACATTTATCTCATCTTATGCATGTTGCAACGTCCAGTCACATTGTTTCCTTCTTTATCAAAATTTGATTAATGAGCCAAAATTTTTGTGTCTTTTATAACGTTGATTATCACTTTTTTAAAGCTCAATTAATAAGGAGTAATATGTAGACACAAAATTTTGACTCATATATAACAATCAAATTAAAACAAAAAGAAGGGGCTAAAAGCCCAAAATACATAATTCAAACAAAAAAAAAGGAAAAGAAAAAAAGAGGCAAACATAAAATAAAAAATATAAACATATTTTCTTATAGAGTGGTTGGCCATTTGCACGCCACCCCCTTTCCCCTTCTTGTGTTTTTTTAAAAATCTATTTCCCCCTCCCCTTTTTTTTAAGAAAAAGAAGAGTAATTTCTTTTTATTTCTTAATTTAACCACACCCACACCCCTCCTATTTTAATTTTTTTTTTTTCTGATTTTATGTCCAATTTGTATTTTTCTGTCCAGTCCCCAACAATTTGTAATTTCTCTTTGTTTAAGAAAAAGGTGATGACTCTAGTCATCCAAATTTTAGGTGCAATAGGGAGCAGATGGTTTGAGTAAAGTTGCAAGTGTAGTTTGGGTTCCTTAAGTGGAAGATAAGCTCATTGTAGATAAAGGGGATTTGAATTGTGCAAAAGTGTTAATAGATGTGAATATAACAAAACCTCTTCTTAAGGAGATAGAATTTGTAGATGAGAACAATGAATTGGTTATTCAAAGCGTATTCTTCGAATGTACCCTTTACCATGTTTGGGCACTCTATGAAAACTTATAGAAAAGATTTTAAAAGGGTATGGAGACCTAAGCAGGTGACACTTGTGCAAGAGATAATTGACACTGTGGTGAATGAGCAAGATCAGGCAGTTACACATCTTGATCCTTAGTGTCAACCAAGTCTGAATTCATCATAGATTACTGATTTAGGTGATGGCAATGCTTTTGAGGCTCTGAGACAGGAGCCTACTACAGAAGAGGAGCAAGTA